>CM076092.1:29592726-30172726 GCA_038088585.1 Chrysina gloriosa
ATAGCAGCGATAGAAGACGACTGCGCAATGGAAAAGGACAAGAATTAGAAATGAACAAGTTAACAAAGAAAAGGAGAGAGAACAAAAGCGGCGAGGTATACAAAAATAGGAACATGGAATGTTAGAATTATATTCGAGCTCGGTACGATAAAACAACTTATCCACGAAATGGAGAAAAACAGATACGATATATTTGTGCTAGAAGAAACGAAAATAAGATACAGAAATCACGGAAATAGAGGATTTCATGTTGTGCAATAGCGCGGGACAAGACAGAAGACTAGGGACTGAGTTAATGATACATAAATCAATAAAAAATGCAATAATAGAGTTTGCGCCAATATCTAAGAGAATGTGCTAACTCAGGCTAAGAGGGATGTATTAACAAATCACCATAATAAATGCTCATGCGCCAAGGGAGGACTCGGATGAGAAGAAAAAGAACAAGTTCTATGAAATAATGGAACACGAATGAGCCAAAATACCGAAGTATGACCTGAAGGTCATACTAGGAGATATGAATGCAAAAGTTGGAAGAGAGATACAGTATAAACCGACTATAGGAGACCATAGCTTACATGAGACATCAAATGAAAATGTAAAACGTTTGATAGAGTTTGCTTCCAGTCACGGACTAAAAGTCAGAAGCACAGACTTTAAAAGGAAAGGAATATACAAAGGAACTTGGAGGTCCCCAGACGGAGGCTATGCTAACCAGATAGACCATGTACTGATCGAATTTATTTCCCTGGGTTTTTATCGAAGCATGTACCTAAGTAGATAAATGTGTTCACCTCCTCGGCATGTAAGATGTTTTCTCCACTAATTTCTATCTTAACCCTTTCGGTACGGGAGACGATTAATTAGTTTCAAACTATTATAATGGGGTAGTTTAACAGATATATGCATATTAAACATAAAAAGAGTATATATATACGTAAATAAATAATATTAATTTCATTTTAAATTTTATGATTTTTTATTTATTCTTTTAAAATTCATTTTGTACATTTTAAAAACAAAAACGAAATAAAGGGCAAACATTTGAAAATTATTTGTGAAATGGTGCAAAACAAACTTTGCACAACGGAAGTTGACATTCTTGACATAAAGTTTTAGTCCGTTTTAGCTGAATGGGACATATATATCCCGTAAAAAGAAAAATATAAAAAGGAAATAAAATCTTATTCATACCTTTGCGCAAACTGGTAATATAACTACAAGAAGATACCTTAATTCTTCACTAATATTTTTTACTGCTTTTTGTACTTTTCAGTAATAGTTTTAACTTTTTATAAGAAAAACACGGAAACAACTTGATACATCTGCACTTTGCTTATGACTAAACGAGTGTTATGATAATACGCAATAATTTTTTCAATAACTGTACTTAACCTTCTAAATAACTAAATGGGACATTTTTGAATCATTTAAAGTAAAAAATTTAAACATTAGGGCTCTGTGAACCTTCCGTGGGACACCTATGTCCCAATAGGTTCGAAAAGGTTAAGGTGGTTTTTCCCCTGGTCTGACCTCGTCCATGTTATATATTTTGTTTTGTCTCGATTTATCTCTTTGAAGCCTTTGCTAACCGTGTCACAATCATTTCCAGTTCCGCCCGACTTCTTGTTATCAATGCTATGTTGTCCGAAACATTGGTGTCTTTTCTGAAATATCTGGCCTATCCTGTTTATTGCTGCATCCCTAATCACTTTCTCTTGAGCCAGGTTGAACAATGGCGTTGACAATGGATCTCCTTGCTTGAGCTCTTGACTTATATATAATTTATTTGTGAGCCTGGTTCCTACTCTCACCCTATTCACAGTATTTTGTAGGGTTACCCCTATTAATCGGATTAATTTCATGTTGATGCCCAGATTGCGAAGTACAGCAAGAAGCTTTGGTCTATGTACACTGTCATACGCTTGTCAGTAATCAATGAAAAGGATATGTGTATCGACTTGCTGTTCCCAACTTCTTGCTTGTATCTCCCTTTGCGTATATATGTATCTGGTCAGCCACAGATGTTCCTCTACCAAAAACCCGCCTGATATTCTATTATATTTTCTGCCTCCGTGGATAATTTATTTCTTAAGCACATAGCAAAAACCTTGTAGAATAGGTTTTATAGCGCAATGCCCCTATAATTGCTGCATTTAGTTCTCGGTCCTTTTTTGTGTGTAGGGCATAATATAGCTTCGCACTACGTGTCCGGCATCCTTTCTTCATGCCACACCTTGTCCATTACTTTCTGTATTTTTACTACCAATAGCTCTCCCCACATTTTATTACCTCTGCTACAGTTGTGTCACTTCCTCCACTTTTATTGTTTTTTAAGTTCTTTATCATTGTTCTTACAACTTCTATGTGCGGTGGTTTCATTTCCTCTTCCTCTCTATTGGTGTCCTGCCTTTGGATTTCTTCTTGTCTTCTTGTCTTCTTGTCTTCTTGTCTTCTTGTCTTCTTGTCTTCCTTCCCCATGCTCCATCTATGCTTTGATTGTCTACTATTCGTCCCCCATCATCAGTTTGCAGGACAATTACTCTGTGTTGATACCCTACTTTTAGTTTGTTTGTTCCTTGATACACCTTTCTCACTTTTTGACTTCTATGATGTCTTTCTGCTTCCTCTATCTTCTCCTCCAAGTATTTTCTCTTTTTTTTTTGTCTGTATAATTTGTTACATCTTTTAACCTGCTCTCTATGTCTCTCTTTATATTCATCTGTTTTTTCGCTTACCATCCGCAACCTCAACTCGTTTCTCTTCTTTTTCTCTCTACCACACTCTTGGTCATACCAACTTCTTCGAGATTGCAATACGGCTGTTTGCATCTTGTCCATTCCTCTTCTTATAGCCTGAAGTCTCCCAGAACTTGTACTTCTTCTTTGTTCTTTAGCTTGACAATACCTCCATTACGTATTTTCTTTGTCTCTCATGTTGCTCTCTGGTATTCCATTTGATTTTCACTGTTCCTGCCCTTCCTTTTTTGCCCTCTTTGGGATTTGTTGCACAAGTTTAATACCTAGCAGAAAATGATCCGCATTGACGTACCGGCCTCTCTATAAGTCCCAATCTTGAAGATACAATGTTGATTTCTGTGTAGATCAGTACATGGTCTATCTGGTTAGCATAGCCTCCGTCTGGAGACTTCCAATTCCCTTTGTATATTTCCTTCCTTTTAAAGTATGTGCTTCTGATTTTTTGTCCGTGACTGGAGGCAAACTCTATCAAACATTTACATTTTCATTTGACGTCTCTTGTAAGCTATGGTCCCCTATAGTTGGTCTATACTGTATCTCTCTTCGAATTTTTGCTTTCATATCTCCTAGTATGATCTTCAGGTCATACTTGAGTATTTTGGCACATTCGTGTTCTAGTATTTAATGGAAATCGTTCTTTCTTTCCTCATCCGAGTCTTCCGTTGGCGCAAGGGCATTTATTATGGTGATTTTTTGATACATCCCTCTTAGCCTAAGTTTGCATATTCTCTCAGATATTGGCTTCAAATTTATTGTCCATCTTCTGCAAATTATCTGTTATTTCTTTAAACATATTCTCAATTTTTTGCATCCCCATTATTTTGATTCACACGTTCCGTTCTACAGTTTTCTTTAATTTGCGTTATTCACAGTATTCTGTTTTCGCCTTCGACTCACTGCAGGCGCTTGCGTTGAAGAATGAGAAACAGTTACTCACCTTCTAACCTGTTTTGCGTTGCTGCCACAGATCGCTTAAAATAGATATACAACTCAATAGAACTTGAAGGTCCTATACAAGTTTGAGGGCTGGTCGGCATTAGACGTAAGGAGGGAGTTGACGTATGCAACTCATTAAACCGCTTATTTTATTTTATTTTCCTTACGTCGTATTTTAAATTTGGATTAATCTTCTGAAAAGTTTTTTACTCGCTGTACTAACTTGTTTGATTTTGAATACAATATATTCAAACTATTTTAAAATATAGAGTAAAATCGTTCCAGAAGATAAATCGATAGATATTATACGCTGGTTTGTGGCTTCAGTCGGTAAAAAATTGTATTCTATTCTAGAATTTTATTGGTAGTTATACGATACAATTGAGAAATACTATTACAATAATGCTCTAAGCAGCTTTTCAAGAGGACTTGTCCTTTTTGCGTAATGTGATGCTCAGTTAAGCCGGCGTCATGCAGATTGGGTCATTATGACCCATACACTTTTTATTGTCATGTGACTTTTTCAACGTTTTGCAACGTTTTTGGTTTTGTCAGTAGCTGGAGTTTATCGTATTCGCATGCCGTTTCAGTTGATGATTGAACGTAGGGCAGAGATAGTTGACCGTCAACTAAAAAAAGGTAAATATGATACAACCTGGCTGTCGATGTAATGCGATCTCACCAATTTTTTTGTATATATAAGAATAATAACAACAACAAAATTAAACAAAATAAGTTTCTCAAAATCTTAGGCCTTTCTCTTATAAATGGACATCTGAACTCTCGAAAAAGTATCATTCATTGCACGAAAGCGAATCGGGTATTTGACAACAGACTCTTCTGAAGAAGGTCCGGCAAAAATTTCACGTATGCGTAGACGATGTCAAGTTTGCCCTACTGCAAAAGATCGCAAAACTAATCACACAATGATAAAGAAAATTACAATTTTTAATTTATAATTAATACCAAAGTGTTGTATTTAACAATTATTTTTTGTTTTGTATATTTTTAAGTTTAGTTATTGTTTTTTTTTAATTAATGAATTAAAAAGCTAAAAGCAGTTTAAACAATCTTTTATTGCATATAACTAAGAGTTGAAAGAGTTATGTATATATTGCTTATAGATACGTTTATCAAATTTTAAAAAATTAAGAAATATACAATGGCACAAAAGCTTGGGTCATCTTTACCCACCTGGCTGTCGGTGTTACTTTTTTCACCTGCATGACGCCGGGTTAAAATGAATTTTTTTGTTGCCAATTAATTCATATTCCTTCCTCTATTGATCTGTCATAATCACCAACAATGGTGGAACTTGAAAGAATTAAAATAACATTTTCACAAACTTGATTTTTAAGTATGTAAGTAGAAGTCACCGTATCGATCAAAATTATCTTCTCGATAACTTCCTGTATTTATCATAGGCATAGACTTTCATAAGATCATCTTCAGACGCTGCTAGTTTTAGTTTAAAATATTGTTAATATCATTACACCATTTATAAATTAAAATATCTGCTACAGCTTTAATAATATTTTTAAGCAACACATCCTTATGGGCTTCACAAGGTAAAAAATAGTCACCTATATCTTGTAATTTATTAAAAATATACGGAATGTTTTTAAAATTATAACGCAATTCTGCTTGGAGTCTTATCATTTATAAAATTCATAAATGCAGTTGATATTTTAAGTGACGCATTCTCTGAAACTCTCTTTTCTCTATTAGAGAGTGAAATATGTTTGGTTCTGCCCAAATTAAATATTCTGTACAAATATCACAAATATCAATTTTATAATTCTTCTTTAGAATATATCGAGAGAAGTATGATATTTTAAAATTTGGTAAGATTATGACCTCTGAAAGTTCCACAGGCACATGAATTCCATCAACTGTCTGAAAAGGAAGAGATATCTCTGTTTGTTGTTCTTCCAAATTTAATAGAAGGCGAAGCGAATCTCCAACAGAAAAACTACTATCATTTTCATAATTAGCATTTAAAGAATGCGTAGCTGATATATTATTAATTAAAAGCCTTTTAAACGCAGATACAAATTGAACGGTTGGGATCTAACTGCTGCAAAAATTTTCTAGTGGATCCTGATTCAACCGACGTGTTAACAAATATTTGAATCCCTCCTTCTGTATTAAGTTCCACAAGCTTAAAGAATTTTCAAGAGTAAGTATATAGTTCTTAAAGGATAGGGGTACAACTCGTTTATCATTCTTCATAAAATACATAGTCTTCAATATGATTATACTCCTCCAAAATTTAACATGCTCTGAGTTTAATTTAACAGCACCTTTAAGAGGTTTTCCTCCACAGCAAAAATCATTTCCATTCAACGAATCAAATAATTCATCAAAAAAAAATAATAGTTTTGCTGTGTGCAAGGCACCCTCAATTATAGATTCAGGAGCTACAACCACAGAAAAATATTTAGAAAGTATATAATTTATAGTATTGATATTTATTACCATGTGTAGCAAGAGTTTTCATTTGGGAAGAAACACTCCGGCTAAACACCTGGGTCCAATATTTCACTTTCATTTTTTTAATTTTATCTTTCATAACATGAAAATCTGTTAGCTTCGGCATAGATCGTATAAACTTGTTTCTATCTTCTTTATATGCTTGTTCTATGTGTCGCCAACAAGCTTTTTGTTCGCTTCCATTTTCTTTATAAAATAAATCTTCAGCTAACAAATTATTCCTAATTCCCTTCAGAAGGTGAAGAGCATCATAAATATTGAACAATTTATATTAATTTATTTTTATGCAACCATCATATTTTTTATGAAGTTGGAAATATTTTCTTTTAGTCTCCTCTTTTAAGTAATTTATAGCTGCTACATTATTGCTTCCTTGATCACATATTAATGAGCAAACTTTGAAATGATTTTCCTGCACAGCTATCACAACTTGTTTTATTATTCTCACTAAGTCTACTGTCTTAGTTCCTGACTCTACAAAGTAGTAGGCAAAGGGAAATTTCCAATTACTTTATAATCCTCTGATTATAAAGACCAAGGCATGGTCAGCCATCTTCTTGGATATTTCCCCTCCATTGTCCACAAAGCCATGGATTTTTTCTCAAGAGCATCATACCTTAACCCTATTAAGAACAACTGCTACTTTTAATAACACACAGAGAGAAGCGTACTTACCAGGCATAATAAAAACTTCATCAAATAACACCGAACAACATCTGTCTAAATCACTTAATTCCGAGGAAACTCTAGTCAAATACTCCAGGATTCTAGGATTTATACCTGCAAAGTATTTAGAATATAACACAAGACTAATAGAAAAAGTAGAAGTCCATACTAGCTTTGACAGGTAAGATTTTAACTAATTTATTTAACGTAGTAGATGGTAATGCAAATATATCCCTATAAAACCGGTAAGCTTTGGGACCCTGCTTATATAAAGTCAAACCAAAGATTTTTCTTGGGTTGTGAATCTTCGTCTTTTTTAGCTTTACCAGTTTCTCTGATTTGGCATTGTACAAATGTTCTTGCATTTGATGGCATTTGGCTTAGTATTCTTCGAAATTTGTAATTTGCTAATAAGTTAGCTCCTTTTGCCATTTTCCTCTGTAAGTTGGTCCTCTTTCTTTGAGATATAGTTTTTTAGATATTTTTCTTCTAGAAAATCTACTTGCAGCCTGATTAGAACAACTTGGTTCTGTTTCTAGAAATGCAACAAAGACAATGTTTGTATTTAAAATTGTAAGAGGTTGTAATGATATAGATGTATCTACGCAGCCAAAAAACAAAATATAATATGTTTGTGCAATTACCTTTAGGACACATGTCCATGAAAGAACTTGATTCTATGATTGGTATAATACCTTGAAACAAAACTTAACTTGTAAAAGTGGTGCTATGTTTCATTATTACATTAAAATTTTTCAAATTTATATGGTATTTAATTTAACAATATTCTTAAAAGATAGTATACAGTATGTCCCCGGATTGAGTTTACAATAGGTATGATTGACCAAAAATTTTCGAATTGGAATTTGATATTTTGGATTGCGCTCTGTGTGGTGTGAAACTTACTTTTAGTTTACTTTCGATTTTTAAAGTCAAGTAGACCTTTACAGTTGAGCAAACACTATTTTAGTTCTAGGTAAACTATCTTTTTCCTTTACAGTGCGCCAAACTGTTACCAAGAAAAGTTGTTCAGAATGAAAAGCTATGGCGTTATACAAATTTTCAGAATGATCGGCCTACTTTGATAAAATCCAGTATTGGTCAGTTTCCTTTTATGTCAACTTCATTTTCAACTTCGTTTTATGTCAACTTTGTGTCGGCTTGACTTTAAAGAAACAAATCTGCAATTGAAACTACAATCATACCTTGAGATGAGTTAATGATCACAAAAACAAAAAAAATATCTATAAGAAATTTTCAATTAAATTATTAATTTAAAATTATTATTGTGAATTGGTTCAACCGTAAATTTGGCCACCGTTGGATGGGTAGGAATAGTCCAGTTTTATGGCCCCCAAGGAGCTCAGATTTGACTATTGCCGATGTTTATTTGCGGGGACGTTTAAGACAAATAGTGTATGCAGAAAATTTACCCAATGATGCCGAGGTATTAAAAAATCGTATTAAAGATGTTATATCCGCCTTACCAATTCAGGAAAACCGGAATAGTTTTAAGGAACTGCGACGGAAGATTGAATTATGCAGCGACGAAGGTGGAGGGTTAATAGAATAACTAGTACTTGTTTTTACTTTAATAATTTAATTGAAAATTTCTTATACATATTTTTTGCTTTTGTGATCATTAAGCCATCTCAAGGTATGATTGTAGTTTCAATTGCAGATTTGTTTCTTTAAAGTCAAGCTGACACAAAGTTGACACAAAACGAAGTTGAAAATGAAGTTGACACAAAAGGGGACTGACCAATATTGCATTTTATTAAAGTAGGCCGATCATTCTAAAAATTTGCATAACGCCATAGCTTTTCATTCTGAACAACTTTTCTTGGTAATACTTTGGCGCACTGTGAACGGAAAAGGTAGTTTACCTAGAACTAAAATAGTATTTGCTCAGCTGTAAAGTCGTACTTGACTTTAAAAATCGAACGTAAACTAAAAATAAGTTTCACACCAAGCAGGGCGGAATCCCAAAATATGAAATTCCAATTCGAAAATTGTTGATCAATTATACCTATTGTAAACTCAATCCGGGGACATACTGTATATAATTCCATCGAACTTACTTGTTGAATATACTGATGGCACAGCAAAGTACTTAGACATATTTTTATATTGTGCATTATTAACAAATGTTAGCCACATGTCAAATGTTGCACATAAATCTGGCCGATTCGGATTAGGAAATCGAAACTTCCTGTTATTATTTTTCCTCTTGCACACTGCACAATAAAGCCCAATGCGTACTAGAGCGACGCGCAGAGCAGCGACCAGAATCAAATCCATTTATTCAAATGGGCTAATGCGCAGTTGATGGCAGCGCCGCGAATTTTGGTCGCGGCGCTGTCCTGCTCCCCGTCACCGGGCTCAAGTGCGCGTTAGGTACCGGCAGCGAGCGATGATTTTTCGTTTTTTTAATCGTCTCGATCAGTTCACATACGAATATTCTGGGCCGCGCAATTAAGCAGTTAATCCGTCGCAAGAATGCGCAGAAGGTACATTGATGGTTACTGGTGATACAACGATGTACAGTCTTTAATAACCTACATACTTATTTTTTTTCTTCATGTTTTGTGATATCGAGTGCCATTTTAATCCGCATGATTCAATTGAATTAGTGTATCATATTTTATGCGGGTTTTGTTTCGTGAAAATAGTTAACAACCTTTATAAAATTGAGTTACCAAATTGGAGCGGTTATTATAAGTACCGACTTCAGGTTTAAGACTGACGTTAAATGTCCCCTACCGGTCGCAAATGGTCGCTACAGTGCGCGTTCCTTGGTCGCTGCGCTGCTCTGCGCGTGGCTCCAGTGCGCACAGGCCTTAACTAGGCATTTTAAAGTTTAATCCTGCAAAATATTTTTAATGCAGTGAAAAGATGAGATTTTTTATAGAAAGATACCTCTCCCCAATTATTTAAACAGATCAAACTATAATATAATCCAAATACACGTTAACAGAAATCAACGAGCTATTTTGCAATTACAGCACAGAACCACACAAAACATAAGAAACAGATGCATGACTAAATGATCGAATCGATATCTATTGATGACTAATGATAATGACCATATAATGACAAAAAGAAACCCCTATGCGCGATTAGACGTCTCTCGAAAACATTCTTAGTATTCTTCCTGACATGTATGTCTCCTGCTTAGCCCAGGATTGATTGTCTGGTAGCCTATACTAAATTTCCCCCTTACATTGCCAACCACCCCCTATAAAAATGCGGAAAGCCGAGCATATAAGTTGAACATCTATTTTAAGTGATCTGTGATTGCTGCTCTATTTATCTATTTTTCACGTTGCTCACGTTTGCTCTGCTCTGTGCACTTCGTTGAGCCTGTAACCGCTTGTTGAAAGGACTAATTAGGAGGCTGCGTTGTACACATCCGCACACTATGGTTGTCAGAACTCAACTCATTTTAATTAATATAAATTACGAATACAGTTATACTATACTGTATAATGTGTATAATTGTGTATAGAACTACTATATCACTATTTATCTAATCATGTAATATTGTAATAATGTAGACAATGACCTTATTTGACCAATTTTAATATTAGCTTTTATAAGTACATATATATATACCAATTTATAAGATATAAATTCAAAACCGATATCGCTCAGTAATTTCAAATTAAGATCTGTAGATGGTAGAATATATATTTGCACTACAATTATTTTGCATAAGGGTAGTAGTACCTGTATTTACTACTAGATCAATAAAACCATAGCTACAAAAAAATAAATACAATGGCGATGTAAAATAATTTTTACTTTTTATTTTAATAAATGTTTTTCTGGTTTTTTTCTTATAAAATAATTTTATTAGTTGCTGTCTTGATCCCATCGCTGGTAATTTTTTTGCATGATATATTACACCAGCATATCTTTAGTAATAAGATACAGCGTTGGCCACATGTATTAGACACCTTAGTCCTACGTACGAAAAACTTTAAATTATTGTTACCCGTAGTACAAAATCAAGAAATGAAATCAAAATCACAAACAGGAATGTATTCGTCAGTAATTTATTAAAGAATGTTAGTTTATTTTAATATTTAGTAGCACCTCCACCTGCTTTTATAACAGCACGCACTCTTCTCGGCATACTTGCTACCAGGTTATGGCACATTTCACTGGATATTTTTGACCATTCCTCGATTATTCTTTGTTTAAGAATGTTTTTATTGTTGCATTTATGTTTTACCACCTTAGTTTTTAAAATATTCCATAAATGTTCAATCGGGGAGAGGTCCGGAGACTGAGCTGGCCAGTCTAGAATCTCTACGTTATTTTCGTTGAACCACCCCATTGTTTGCCGTGATTTATGGCAAGGCGCATTGTCCTGTTGAAAATAATATTCAGGTACATCTGTATCAAACAATTTTAATACCGACGGCTCCAATACCTCCCCCAGCATATCAATATAAGCACCACTGTTCATACGACCTTTGCACAAGAAGAGTTCGCCGACGCCGGATGCAGACATGCACCCCCAAATCATAATACTGCCTCCACCGTGTTTTACTGTAGGTACTATACAATCCGGGTGATATGCCTCTCCTCGTCGTCGTCGAATGTACTGCGCCCCAGGTTGGCCGAAAAGCTGGAAAATAAAGTAATAAAATATACTTTAAATTGGCTGTCTTTTTGAAAAACTTTAAGCGGTAATTTAACTTATCTACGTTTACTAACATTATAAATATCTATTCTTACATACCTCTATATTAGATTCATCGGACCATAATACTTTGGCCCAGTTTTCGACGGACCAATTTTTATATTTTCTAGCCCACTGAAGTCGCTTTTTCTTGTGTTCTGCAGTTAAGTATGGTTTTCGTCGAGCTCTACATCCACGTAAACCAACTGCCACAAGCCTTCTCCTAACTGTCCGTGCAGAAATATCAATTCCATGACGCAGGGCTAATTCGCTGGCGAGATCTTTCGACATTTTTGTCCGATTCCGTATGGCTGTTCTCTCTAAAATTCGATCTTCTCTTGCAGTTGTTAGGCGTTTTCTTCCACTTTTAGGCCGATTAGTGAATGATCTTGTCTCCTCGTACCTTTTAGCGTGGTACGAACCGCACATCGCGAACACTTCATTTGTCTTGCGATCGCTGACAGTGTCATCCCTTGCGAACTGAGCAGAAGGATCTGGCCGCGCTGCACTTCCGTTAATTCACGAACTTTTGGCATTATTTTATACTTTACGGTATACACACTAATAATAAAAATACACACTTGAATGAATGAATACAATTTCGCAACAAACTCCTTTTCGTTAGCGTGTCGGAAGTAAAGTGATACTCAAAACTGTAAAATGACCCCTTACTTCAAAACTACCTGCTTAAGTACACACGACCCTCGTTAAAATTACATTAAGGAGTTTTATCGAAAGTATTTCCGAGTACTATCTATCTGTAAATATAAATGTATTCATAATACGGCATTTTCACAGAGGTGTCTAATACATATGGCCAACGCTGTATAATGGTATAGTAACATATTGTTGTCATCCTTGACTAAAGGCTAAACACAAAATGGACGATATTGACCTACTGCGTGCTGCAAATGATAACATCCGCACTTTCTTTCTAGATCAGACAAGTTCGTAGGTGTTTAAAAAAACATGAAGGCAGTGACATCACACAATGGACGATGAATGAGACGAAGATGAGAACCAAAGCCAAGAGCCACCTCAAGAGAAGAAGACCAAAATACAGTTCAGTATGTTCGTAACAACCCGTTTACAACGTCAACGCTAATTGTAGAACAGTTCAATATAAATTATTCTGCAAGAACAATAAGAAATAAATTTACGGAAAGTGGACTGGGAACTCCAAAGCTAGATCATGCTGCTCGAAGGTTAAGCTTTTGTGTAGAGGACCTCAATCGTGGCTGAACTTGCATCATTTTCACCGATAAAAAAGTTTGTCGTCCTCCCAGGAATCGAGTGTAACTCTATAGCGGCCCAGAAACATTTAATTTAATAAAAAATATTTGCATGAAAAAACAGTGGAAGAGAGCGGTAGGATTTTGGGATGTTGGTCCAGAGGAAATAGTATGCGTCTCCCCGCCACGGCTTAATTCCTACATAAATATTTTGGACGATGTGTTATTACCAAGCGTAAGACGTGTGTATTTTGTAGAAAGACTTACCTACTTACTTACAATTACTTTGCTTCAAGATAATTCGCCAATTCAGACTGCTAAATGTATAAATTTATCCTTAGGATGAACAATAATGAAATGTTAAAATGGCCCGCAAAATCTTCCGACTTCAACCCCATTGAAAATATGTGGGCTGCTATGATTCGAGAATGGAATTATCAAGACAAACTATCGTAATGTCAGAAACGCACAAAACATTTGTATGATAATGTTCAATTACTGTGGGAGACCTTCTGAGGCAAAGACTTTTGTCATAATTTAGTAGCGTCGATGCCAGCTAGATTAAATGAGTGTATCAACCAAAATGGATATGATACACATTACTGCAATATTTCTATCTTTCTTTATGTAAATTATTTAGTTCTTATTATTATTATATTTGTTGTATATTTTTGTTTGCTTTCAGAATTAAGTTTTTTATTTCATTTTTTTTATTTTGTGTAAAATTTTCGTAAATTTTTTTACCGATTTACACTACTTTGTTTTTATTTTCTTTAGGAATATCTTTTATTTCAATACATTTTTCTTGCAATTTTTTTATTTTGTCTTTCTCCGATTTATTACATATCCATACATTTTAATTAGGTAAGAGTAGTACAACGGCAAAATAAAGCGTATACATCACATATTGTATTTGAGCACCATCTACAACGCCTTCAACATTTTAGAAATGGATTTTTCAAAATTGTTATATTGTGATACGTGCATATACACATATGTATATAGACAGAATTGTGTAATTCAGTTCTGCTTACGTTCAGGTTTAGGTTGTTTTCATAAAATCATTTATTTGGTTTAGCGATGACAACAACAAATCTACCTTTTAATATTTTAATGTTCTGTATGTTATATTTTATATCTACAACTACATCACAAATGTCGTTAAATTTATTAAACACAATATTCTTAAACTTATTACTGTTTAGGATCTGAATTTTACATCATTTATCACTCCATTAATGAAGTTAATTTTGGAGTAAAAATTTCTATTTATTTAACTGTTTCTAGATACAAAAATTTCGTAGTAAATGTCATATTTTTTATTATATACCAAACTTATTTACACATGTATTATTTATATTCTACATTATACTTAAACTATCGTAAAAAATATTTCAATTACTGAAACATAACTTTAATTATTAACACATTATATTTATTTATCTATAAAATATAAATTCTAGAAAAATAGCAAACAAGAGGCAATAGTACGAAGAATAACTGACCCATTATTTCACTACTACATACAGTGGCGTTCAGAAGTTCCGGGTCAACCTGTTTTTTTTTTCAGTTATTCAATAAACTATTTAATGCGTGAACCTCTTTATCATTTCAAATATTTAAGAGAGCTATGATATGAATAACAGCGTGGTATATATATATTGTCTGTATAGCATATTGTTTGTGTACAGGATCGAACGTATTTGGTCAGTGTGCAAAAGTATTGGGCCGCTATCTCACCTCGCCTTCGACCGCACGGTTTGTTTACGTTTTCTTTCGCATTCGTTCGAAACATAAAGTACAATGAAACATCAATATTATTTCTACCGCAATGCCGCAACACACGAAAATTGAGATCCGCGGAGTGGTGTTGAAACTATTTGAAAAAGGCAAGAGTTCTTGTGAAATTACAAGTACTCTATCTATTGGGAAAAGCACACTAAACCGAATTAATGCGAAATTTAAATCAACAAATTCGTTGTGTGATAAAAGTCGAAGCGGTAGATTCACAGACAGAATCATTAAAAGGAAGTGCGTCATTGAACCACAAACAATGGCAAGAATCTTATGGGAATTACGCAGTGAGAGTTTTGCTGACACTGTCGGAGTACGGTACCTCGACGTCTGAAGGCTGTGGGATTGATTGAATGCGTTGGTGTAAAGAAACCATTAATTAGCACAAAAAAATAAGAGAGCTATTTTAAATTTTGGAAAAAAATGTCGGCATTGGACAGCATGGGATTGGCGGAAAATGCTTTTTTTTCGGCGAGTTCAAATTTCAGTTGCTCGGAAGTGATGGTCGCATGTACGTAATGCGTCCAGCAGATACCAGGTACGATGTACATTATCAAATTCTAACCACAGTGTCGGTCCGCTGGTAGAAATACAAAGCAACATGGACGCTACAATATATTGAAATATATTGCAAGACCATATGGTCCCATTTGCAAGGAAAAAAATGCAATGTGGATGGATTTTTAAACATGACTCTAAACATGCTTTGCGTCTTGTGAAGAATTTCCTTGAAAGCCGAAAAGTATACCTTCTCGACCGACCATCGCAGTCACTGGATTTAAATCCGATCGAACAAGTGTGACAAGAGAGCAAGGGTCGTGTTGGAACAAAGAATCACTCCAACAAGACGGAATTATGGGATCATTTGCAACATGATTGGGAAAAGTAGCCATGAGCTCGTATCTAGCAATTAATTGCGTCTATGCCTTGGCGATGTGCTACTGTAATTCGTGTTAAGACAACAAACTATTGACTCTAGTGAGGAAATCAAATCGTGTATTGTTTTGTTTTTTCATACGCATTAGTATATGGCACCATATTTTTGCACAGTCAATAAAAATGGTTGGATAATTAATTGTTGAAGAGTAACATCACTATATATAATATATTGTTTTCAAATATAAGTGTATACTGTTGTCATCACCCGTTTGTATTTCCCGTACCATAGTATTTCTATGCAATATCTATGAAAAATATGATGGCTCGAAATTTTTGTACGCCACTCTATGTTATTTTACTAATTGGTTTTCTTTGAACAATTCACAAACTCTTTATATAACACAAATTAAATAAAAACATTTTCAACTTTTGTAACATTTTTGTAAGCATATTGTTGCTGTGCTGCTTTACTGTACAAGGTAGTTATATAAATATTTTGAATTGATTAAGGATGTAAGGTCTACAAATGCTATATTATATGTGTATAATCTTCAATTATAGGGTTGATGTGAATAACTTAGCATTTTTATCTAGCACAGATACACAGACTCTGATTAAAACTAGCTGATGTAAACCGTCAACTACACTTCGGCCATATTTCATAGTTCGTGCAGCGGCCGCTAGAGACACATGATATTTCTATTTTTCCAATAATTCCATTAGATCAAATATCCACCACTTTACTATTAATAATTATGGTTAATTCAACTCTTTTTTCCACTTTTACTTTTGCCTTTCTTTTGTCAGTATATCCTTATTATTACCTCGACAAATCCAGACGCTTAACGGCAAAACTGCGAGGGGCAAGGTTGAAAAAAAAACCTCTGACGAATATATATTGATTCCCGCACGCAAGCATCAGTATACAAGTACATTCAACGCTTATGTACAATGGGACAAAACCAAACTTGGACGACTGGCAAGCGACGAAGTAGTGTCGGCAGAATGATTGCAAGCGAAGTTGAACCTTATCCCCATTCATCATTGATAGTGATGAATGCATGAAACTGTTGAATCAATAATTTGCTTGTCATAAATAACAGACAGAAGAATAAAGATTATGTTCTTTCGTCAGTGATTTTTATAAAAGAAGCTTCACGTTTAAATCTCAGAGTTTGTTTTGGAATTCGCTTAAAATAAAAATTGTTCTTAAATAGTAATTTTAGTTCAAGAAAGAGAATAACGGGAAAAGCAACCTAGACGAAATAAGTTAACTTCTTTTGATATTGTATTGTATTCTTATATTGTATTTTTATTTGATTGTGAGTGATAAAAATTAGTTTCGTCATTTTTCTAAATAAAATAAAATGTAGCTAAGGAAAAGAAAATTATCTATTTTCCAGCTCATATACAACTTATTATATAATATACCCTTTTATTTGGAGTAAAAATAAAATAAAACACTCCTTTTATGAGACAACATTTTAATGAACGTTGGCTATATTTTATATTATATAACTCACGTACAAACGTCACAATACAAAATCTAAGATAGTTAAAATATTTCTAATTCTACAAGCTAAAGTAAGCCGGGTAGGATATCAAAGGCATATATGTATGTATATGTCTTTGACAATTTTTTAATATTCTTTCCCGATTTATAAATTTGGCGCTTTTCTATGCTTGCAAAAGGTGACAACTTATCTCCTTTAACAAGCCACATTTGTCCATACGGGCGAAATATTTCATCTAACAAGCCGTGAACTCGTTTTGTCCCATTGTACACAGTCACATCGGAACTATCGGAACCATTGATGGCAGAGGCGGAACTTCGCATAGATAGCATCCAATGTATTCCATGTCTACTTCGACTTCAACTGGCTAGACAATTACTCCGCACTGATTAAACAGTAGCTAACGATGTCTGTCGCTCATTGTTATATTCATTAACCAAAATGCATATTTTGGTCAGATAGGTGTCCAATATGTTTAGGAAAGAAATGTACGTAATTAAATACAAAGACATATACCGTATTCATTCTAATAAACGGCGCGCCGTTTATTATTTCAACATAGTTTTTGTTGCGCCGTTTATTAGAGGGCTTTTTACCAAGTTTGGGTTTTTGCGTCTTCATTTACTTATTCATATACATTTTGTGAACAATGCATTTAAAAAACATGAATCACATCTTATCATTACGATTCAATTTCTTGTATTTCTTCATCAGATGCGATATTGTCGAAAAAATTCAAATCCAAATTATTTTCGTCCAAATCTTCATCGTTTATGACGACACTCATTTCGCTGGAATTTGGTGAACCACATCCATTCAGCAATGCATCGTTCTTCATCTGAACCGTCAGTTTTCAAAGCAATATCACAACATCTGAACGATTTTTTATCAATTCAGTTGAAAGAGATTCTCACGCCTTGCAAATCCACTGACAGACAATTTCTAAAGGTGCAGCTTTCATGTTGCCAGCTTTTGTGAATTCGTGATCACCACATGTAAGCCATTCCGTATACTGAGCAGTCAAAAAAGCTTTGAATGGTCTGTTCCAACTAACGTCTCCTGGTTGAATAAGACCTGCGCAGCTTGCAGGAATCACGGCCATATCAGCATTCAACTGTTTCATATAAAATTTTGTTTCTTCCGAAATATGGCACCGAAAAGAATCCCATCCAAGTAACCTTTTAGAGAATGAAATTTGACCGAGCGTAGCACATAAAAACTTGTTAGTTTGGTGGTTGTCTATCCATCCCGTAGCATTGTAACCAACATTTAGTTGCGGAAATGACTTTTCTAAAGCAGCTAGAGGACGAATTTGCTTCAGCAGAACAAATGGCTTGCATTTGGAACCATTGGCTTTTGCACACGGCATAACAGTTATCCTCATTTTTTGTGGGCCGCCGTTTTTTATGGGCATCTGTTTGACGCCAACCGAATCCACAGTATTATCTGGCAGCATATTGTAGTATAACAAATGTTACCAGAAATAAATTTTATCAAAGCATAATTTAATGGATAAAAAGAACTTTGTTATCATTTAAAACACATTTCATACAACAATTATACATTACAAGAATTCACATAAATTTACTGGAAATAATCAAGGATACATCGACGTTCAGTACAGGTTTCTATAACAGCAATATATTTGGATGAACTGAAGTCAAGGTGAATTAAAGTTTCGTTTCGGGGACAACGGTGAAAGACAGCAGTGTCGTCCTGGTTTCGAGAAGAAATAAAAGTTTGTTTGGTTAACGACGATTGAATTGACAATATAGAAAAGTCAATAAATAAGTTTAAAAATATATTTCACAAAATAAAGAGTTTTAAGAAGAAGTATTAGTAAGAAAAAACCTCACCATATAGAAGACGAAAGAATTGATAAAGGGAAGAATCCATAACGCTGTGCCAAAAGAATTAATAAGAGGGAAAAATCCATAAAAGTGCGTCGAGAAAAGAAGTGAAAAGAGGAGATACAGAAAGAACCGTTAACGGAAAAGAAATTACACTTTTACATTCACACACTAAATAGGTAAATATTTCGATTTTATGTTCAATATTTCCAAAAATTTATAAATATAAATTGTTATAATATATGCTTTTATATTTTTATCTACGAGCTAGACCGGTGCAATTTACTTTGAAAAAAATTAACTAAATTCTCAGTACAATATCTAATCAGACAGCTGTTTCATCATAAGTAGATATGGAACTCAAATCGTAACTATTTCTCAGCTGAAGCTTACGCACAAAAATGACAAAATCAGTCAACTTCGGGATTAAATCGGCAGGTAATTTTTGAGGAATCGTTGTGTGACGACGAATAGTAATTTTGTTGCGAATCATGAATTTTTGTAACCAACTTCTACTGGCGTTGAAGCTTTGAGCATCCACAAATGTGCTAATTTCACGCGCTTTTTCATCAAATAAAAAATTTCCTCGTTGCATAATCCACTTGCAAGTTACGGGAGGCTGACGACGTTCAAGTATTTCATCTTTAAGCTTAGAATCAATAAAAGCATCCGTCACTTTTTTCCACCACCATCTAGCCTAAATTTTATCGCACCTGAGCTAGAATTAGCTACATTGGTCAATTTGGATTTTTGTTGACGCCACTCTCGAATCTATAATTAATTTTTATTTCTGAATTTAACTTAATGACCGTTGAGAAAACTTTTTCTTACTCTGGATTCCGAAATATTCAATCGGCTTGCAAATGGACGATTTCCATCCTTTTCCGCGGCAGTGATTGCCGAAAGTTTGAAATGCAAACAATACTTCTTTTTTGAAACGGTTTTATCAACAGAAGTTTCGTCAATAATAGTTGCCATTATTATTTCGAATTCAATACAATATACTAACAAAGAGCAGAAGACAACACACACGTGCATTGACCGCTACACATTGTATACATTCAAATTTACCTAGACACTACACAAAACCATTCAATTCCTCTAATAAACGGCGCACCGGATGTTGGAAACTTGGAATCCTCTAATAGGCGGCGCGCCGTTTATTAGAGGGCGCTGTTTATTAAAATAAATACGGTAATTAGAGTAATCAGTTTAGTAGAACGGATGAAAGATTTTGAAAGCGTATATAGACGCTTTTCGTATGTATTGATAAATCTGTGACAGCGTACACCTTTCGCAGTAAAAATGTTAAATGCCCGCAGTCTAATAGACACACATAAAATTCAGTTCCTTATTCTTCACGTTTTTGTATTTGTTTCTCAAATTTGAGTAAACCCTTACAATGTTAGTTCGCAATTTACACGGCGTCAAATAATTCGAAATACAAAAGTTTTTCTTGCTTAGACCATCAAAATAAAAATTTCGTTGTCTTAACAAAGTAGGCCTGTTATCAATTCAGTATTTTGTTGACAAATTAGATAGTTTAGTCAGATAGCCAGTTTAGTTTATCATTTATTATACACGATGATAGGTTTACGTGTTTTAATTGTGAACAAATTTGATAAAGGAGCAAATGTTTGTGGGATATTTTGTGATCTGCGAAAGGAAGAGTAAAAAACGTGAATTTTATGTATAAAACAATATAGCGATTTATGATAATGGGATCTCTTAAAAACTGCAATAGAAATGAACGTCCACGCCCTATGTACAGTAAACAGCACACCAAATCGGTAAGGGAACAGATTCAAAGGAAAATATATCGTTCTGTGAAACAACTCGCTCTAAAATTGGAATGAAGCCTAAAACAAAAAACAAATCATACGACATCATCAAAATGCAAAAGGTTTATAGGACGATATTAGCACAGCAAGGACGAATTTGTATTTTTAGATAAAAAAGACGAAGCACCCTCACATACCGCAACCATAGTTCAAGAGTGCCGTACGACAATTTTGGCAGAAGATGAATGACCTCTTAAAAGGCCGGATCTGAATTGTGTGGATTATATTGGCTGAAGTTAAATGATGGCGATATTTGCTATATAAAAATGTTCAATAAACCTCGGATTAATAATTACTAATAAAGCAAAAATTACACTCTGTATTTGTGTATTTCAGTGATCTAGTTAAACTAGGACAAATGCAATATTCTAATTGAACTATAAATATATTTTTTATTAACACGTTCACCCCGGCGCGTATCACCGGTGGCCCACAGTAGACTGTCTCATCGGGCGGGGCGTGCCACCGGTGGCCCACAGTAGATAATTGAAATAATGAAAATTTAACGTATATTCATAATAAACATTTATTTTTAATGACACTTATAATTAATAACGTATTATAAATAGTATTTTTAACTCTTTTTCTCCGTGGAACATTCTGAAGAGAAAGAAAGTATCGAAAATTGCGCGCCACCAGATGAAGCGCGGCATGAATTCAAGCGCCGCACAATGTGGTATATTCATGATCTAGTGGGACAAAATTATTTAGCTCAACGTATGTATGTGAAATACCCTAACAATTAATCCAAGATGTATTTCATGAAAATTAAACACGGTGGGAAGATTTCAGACATATATTTCAGTATCGGCTCGTGACTTTTGCGCAGTGGAGACTACTGTAACCTAACTCTTCTCGGTCAATAAATTATATTTTATATTATTGTATCATTGGAAGTGTCGAATAAAAATTGATATAAAAAAGAGATCAAAATGAAATATAATTTATAGTCTAGCAAGAATCACGTAGAGATGAGAGCAATATCCTGCTTGGATAGTGAATTGAATAAAAGGTGTAAGGTGATAGGTAAAACGGTTTTTAAAATAAACTCTTATTGAATGAAATAATAACAAACTCTTAGCAAACTAACAATAAATAACAAATATAATAGTAACTCATAAAATTCTACGGTAAATAAAAAATAAGTTATTGATAAATACTAATAACTAAATAGATCTATGTTTTAGGTTTAGAATACAAAATTCAGTAATATCAGTTAAAATTGTTATCAGTTCCTTCAGAATCAGACCGTCCCAATTTGCAGTGTTCAGATGATATTATAATCTCTAAAAGTCACATACTTCAGGAGTAATTTGGCCACGGTTAGTTTTTGGAGGAGTCCGTAAACTGGCAATAAATGGGTCTTATGACACCATTACGTATAACATTATATTGGTGTGTCGAGAGATTCGCATCAATCATTAATGAGAAAGCTTGATCTTCTGAAAGTCCATCTTGTTTTGGGCGTGTTAAACACTGCCGCCCTTTTTTATATTAGCACCTCTACTGGGTGATGACAGACAAAGCTCTTTCACAATGTCTGCTGAATCCCTTTTTCCTGCTTGGTGAAGTTGTACTTTGGTTGCCATGCACAACTCTTCTTGACTCGAAGTTTCAAGGAGATGTTGAATTCGTCGCCTTTTTGTTTCAATGCTAGAATCTACAAAGTCTTTTTGTGGTCTTCCGGGTCGGTTACTTGTTTCAGGTAGTGAAACATTCAGGGTAGGTTCACGGACAATAGTTGCAAGTGAAATGTTCTCATCTACCCATGAAGAATTCGCTTTTAAAAATCGATCTCGATGTCTTCCCGACTTCGACCATTTCGCTTCAATTTTTGTGCAATTATTCCGAATTATGGCTTTAATACTCCTTAAATCGTTATCCGACAGGGGCGAGTCACCAAGTTCTTGTATAATATAATATAACAAGGCATACATTCCCGAATCTTTTGCGTGAACAAACCAAATATCAAGAAATGAACGTCGAGAAATTTGCGAAGTCATTTTGAAAATAAGAAAAATTTTTATGGTTGTCGCAAACTTTCGCAAACAAACAAATATGTTTCGTATAGCTGACAAGTGGCTCTTTCACTAAAATATAATATGTGATTGGAATAATGCGGAATAATAACCTAAAACTCAAAAACAAACTGTTATAGTCATTTTTCTTACTAAAAAATATCCTTCATCCATTCTCATGGAGCTCACGATAAAATTCAAACATGAATGAAAGAAAACACGTAGGAAAACTTATCTTGGGAATTCACGTGAAAACTATAACACCACACAATCACTAATAACATACATAAACACAGCGTATTCATCGATCAAACTCGGACGAATGACAGTAGTGCACTTATTGTTTGTCGGAAAAACGCGGATAGACAACCGTTCCGACCATTATATCTTTTTTTGGTGCAACTTCTTAGTAAATAAACTTTAGTATAATGAAATATAACTTGTCTACTGCAAATTCACGCAACTGTTGAACCTGTTTAGACAAGTACCAAAAATGAATATTGTCCCGCCAGATCGTGAATATATGCGAATGCGTGAATGCGTGAATATATACTCCCAGTCACGGAAGTTAGGACAATTAATATTTTTTCAATATAAGTATTTAACTTGCACAAAAATAAAAATAAAACACAAAATCAGTTATATATAACAAAATATTGGTTTATTATGACAAAATGATAGCAAATAATAATATTTATCAAATACAATCATTAAACTTTCTTCTCGTCGAAGAATCCTCCTTTTGCATTCAATACGGCTCGAACAACTCTGGGCATTCTTTCGATAAGTTTTGTAAGTGTGTTGGGTGGTAAACTGTTCCATTGTTCTTGTAAAACTGCGCAAAGGTGTTGTTTCAAAGTTGGAGCCACTTCTCGTACCTGTCTATCCAGCTCATCCCACAAGAGTTCGATCGGGTTAAGATCGGGACTCTGTGGAGGCCATGACATTATTTGCAAGGTATTTTGTGTTTGTTGTATATTCAAATAATCCCTACATACTAACGCCGTATGTTTAGGATCATTATCTTGCATGAAGGTGAAATTCTCTCCTATCAATCGCTGGCCAGAAGGTACAGCATTATGCTCTAGAATATTTCTGTACTGTTCTTTTCTCATAATACCTTCTATCCGAACGAGATCTCCTACTCCTACTTACGAAAAACAACCCCACACCATAACTGAGCCACCACCATGTTTTACAGTGGGTGCTAGACATTCGCGAAGCATTTTTTTGTCTTTGATCTCCGAACATAAACTCTTCTATTTTGTCCAAACACTTCAAACTTAGATTCGTCTGTCCAAAGCACATTTTTCACTCCTCCACCGTCCAATCTCGATGTCGTTGGGCCCACTGTAATCGTTTTAAACGATTAGTTCGCCTTAGTAGCGGTTTCCGTACAACAATTCGTCCGAATAGGTTTGCCACTCGCAAGCGACGTGAATAGTGCTCACTGACACCGCGTTTTGACGATCGCGATTGAATTCTGCTGCTATTTGTGGTGCTGTCAGTCTTCTATTTCGTTTACTAATTAAAACGATTCGCTGATCATCAACGTTGGTGGTAATACGAGACGGACCTGGTCGATCACGGTCATTTAAACTTTCTGTTGTACGGTACAGTTTTATAATATTGACTACACTAGATTTTGCCAGATGCACTTTTTCGCCAATTTGTCGAACAGAATACCCTTCTTTATCGAGTGTGATCACGGACGATCGCTTTTCAACACTGATCGGTTTTCCACGCGGCATTTTCACTGTTAATACTTTCAAAATTCGCCCACTTGCACTTCGCGCGTACACGGAGACGTTTAGAAGTAAAATGAATGGCCCGAGGTACTAGAGGATAGAGGGATAGGATAATACCTTGATGACTATAAAATCGTTCTTGGAAATACCCTTGTAAATGTTTATGACACATAAAGCATTGTAATACTACTTGAATATTTCTTTCGGTAATACTATGAAATCATTATATTGCGATTATTAGGGATTATTGTAATTAAGATTAAGTTCTATTGTAAAATCCATTAGTGCAGCATTCCTAATAATGCTGTATGATCCACTAACCAGTAATAATTACTACGCAGTAGAATTCTCAGTATTGTGTAAGATTTTGAATTTTTATTGCACAATATCCTAAATTTAACGAGGTGTCCCAACTACCGTGACTGGGAGTGTATATATATGTGCGCCGCCTCACGGCGAAAAACGTGAAAATCGGCCCCGGCGTGAACGTGTTAAATATTTAGTGTAATAGTAACACCTTTAGCTAAGTTGTTGATTATGCAGTACAATAAGTGATATATAGTTGTGAAGTAATATCGTTTTTATTTTAGATCGAGAAAAAATTTCGACTTTAATATCCTTCCCGGAAATGTTGGATATGACTCCCTTCATGAGCAGACCAAAAATAACAGATCCTATCCCATCCGACAATCGGTATTCTCTTTTGCCGTCATAAATCATTTGGGTAATTCTATAAATGCTGGCCATTATACAGCTTATGTAAGACAACAACGGGACTACTGGTATAAGTGCGATGACCATGTAATTACAAGAGCAAATTTAAAAGAGGTTTTGGATTCTGAAGGGTAATTATTTTTCTTCTGCTTTATATATGCCATTCGTCAATGATAGAGGTGAACGTATACATTATTTTACGACATAACTGAGTTTAATTAACAAGAACTATGCTTAAATAGAATGCTAGTTGGATTTAGTAGGTATGGAATACAAATATAATTATGCAAAGGGAATGGTGTTGTAACATCCTCAAACATTCAGACGCGTACATAGTGCATATAATATTACTGAATAGACACGTGATCCCCATTTTGATGTGAAAATATTTATTTGATAGCATCTGCTTTAAATTTGATAAAATCTCACCTCAATTCACTTTTAGCTTTTAAAATTGATTCGAAAGTTAGAAAAGGGGTTAGAAAAGGTTAGAAAAGGTTTTTGTACGCATAATGTATAAAATTTTATACGAATTATTTTAATATGACACTATTATTCCCTCAAACTCATTCTGGTAATTACTGGATCATGAACGTAAACGCAATGCAAATTTCAGTTTAATAATGTATACAAGCAAATGACACTATGTCACATCGGTCAGTCGCCCACCAAAAAATTATTCAATTAAGTCCGGTGACACGTGTTTCGCTAGAAACCAGGCAGGGATCTTCAAACCGTTTCTTATCGAATGAATCGTGATTTCTATACATGTGTAGTGTAGTTTAATTAAAATTTGCTTCAGCGGGAGTGCAGATAGTATACCTTTTGCATGTGTATTTAGTCACTGGATTTGCTGGGAGAGGAGATACGTACGTCAACGTAACTGTTAGTTATTTATGAGTTCTAAGACGAGGTGGGTGTCCCTTCTTGGACTATTTCTAACCTTGGTAGATAGAAACGTATGGCCCCTAGTCGTAGTGAAGATATTTAGTTTACATGATTATAATGTAAGAGACGAGATTTAATTAAATAATTGTTTGGTGAGGAGCTTACTGATGTGATATAGTGTCAATAACTACACCACAGTTCTTCAATTTATGCACGCAAATGATAATGAAGTGTTTCTTTTAGTTATTTACTGTTTTACCATAAGCATATATTGGGATATGAATGAAACAGCTGGCAATCCAATATGAATCAAGTTACAGACATAAGTACGTATTATTTAGATACAGTAAATTGAAACAATAAAAATGTTCATATTTTTAAATATTTTTCACGTACATATGCGCTCTTTTAAAAGCATCAATTTCAGGCTTATTTATGTATATTAAGGTATTCTTATCATTATGTACAATCATTATTTTTATAAAGATACAAACGAAAACGCTTATGTATAATGTGTGTTCTTAATTCCTAATTTTATTTTATACAATTGTGTTTTGTGATGCTATATTTTCTTATTTAATTACAATATACTAATTAAAAAGCTCAATACTTGACTTATTCTTCATAATTCCATACAACCTTAAAATCTGATAGCGACTGAAGAATAGAGTAGGCGCCTCACAATGAGATGGTCCGGGGATCGAGTCCCAGTCGCAGAGGAGCATAGCAATTAAAAATCCTGAAAATAGATCTGTTGCCTCCAATATGTTGTAAAGAGTAGAAACGGAAAAAAGAGATATGCAGTTTTAAAAGATGCAGAACTGCTTTCTAATACGAGTGCCAGAATAATTCAAAGCCAAATATATAGATGATTCTCTCTCTAACGAGCTAATAAATTATGTTCGTTATTGAAAATTGTGTAATAGCTACAAACTAGACACAGAGGTAGGGGAGATAGCGCCGGGCTAAGCCCAGCATAAGTGTGATATAGTATAGTTGAAACAGAGACTATATTGTTCGTAGTGGATATTTTAACTATTCTAATATCTATCTATTCTATCTAACTATTTGGTTTAGAATAGTGCTTACGAGGTGGCCTAACAACCCGTTCTTATCCAACCCAGCCCCATGTATAGTCCAGTAACAGCTTACCAAATTACATATGCCAATTTCGCTTTCTGCTCATAAGATATTGCCATTTTCTTGGTTACATATTTGATTACAAACGATGTTATAAATCTGAAGAAAGGGTGTGTTAATTTAATCACGGACAACATATTGACAAGCCCCAATGACGACAAAACCATAGTATACGGCAGCGGTCCGTCATTAATAAAAAAAAAAATTCGAGAAGAAATCGTCGATATATTTCCCTTTGAATTAATTGACTATATAATAAGCGACAGGTAGTATTTCGAGAAAATTTCTTAAACTACGAGTGCTCATACTTTTTAAAAGAATTTTATTATTGTAACCACTATCGACGTTGTTGTACTCCAGGTTTAACAGGCTTTTAGGGCTGTCGCTACGGATGTTTCTGGAAGTAGCAATGCAATTATGATATTGGGCCCCATTGGATTTATCGATACACTGTGTCTACTTTTGCTAACTACTGTGGTGTATGTTCAGACTCTTGTTAGTTGCATTAACCGAAATCCGCAAGAATTAATGGAAATTGTATTCCAGTAGCGAATGGTCCCTAGTACGAGTATCGACCTCGTTGAAATTCTACGTCAAATATTTTTGTGACCTACAGAAACTGACGTGGGACTCACGCTATATGATAAAAGAGGAGTCCAGTGGACTCCTCTTTTATCCACTTTTATCCACTCCACTCGTGTTCAACACCTTATTATCTAACAAGTGTGGCTAACGTTCGTTTCATTAAGCGTTGTTTTCGAATAATTGCGTCTATTTGTATTTTTTGTTTCACAAAAAGCTATTTTCAGTGTCATTTATCACTTCTTTTGAAATAATATACAAATAAAAAGAGGTTGAATATTACTTTCGACTGAACGAACTTAAAGAGAGGTTCGTTACCTCACAGTTGGTGTAATGGCTTGCATTGCAAGAACAGTTGCATGTGTTAGCAAATGTCACGTAGAATTGTGCTTATTTTCAACGATTCTAACGATATACCACTTGACAGTTATTTTTATAAATAAATAAATTATGGCACTTTTTTGTTTTTTTATTCTCGAAATGTTCAAGTAATACGCTATGGAAACAATTGGTAGATGCGCATCGCGTTTAATAATAAAATTAAAGTTACTAATTAAAATTTTTCTTTGAATTTCGAAATTATAAACAATTATTTTGGTATAAAATATTCATTCCGTTGGAGTTACAATTTTAAATAAAAATGATTTTTGAAACACTATGAAAGTAGCAAATAAAGTAGTACCAAAACGACGTAAGTAAAGTATTTAACATAATTGATTAAAGAAGATTTAGACAAAAATAGGTACTTCACTCATAGGTGTAACTAAAAACTAATAATAAGTATTACCGTAGTAAGCTATGAAAAATTAATGAATACAAACCACAGATGCCAATCATTTACTTTCTAATTAATGTTGATATTTAGGAAAATTTTAGAGAGTGCACAAAGAAAAGTCGCTTGCGGAATAGCTAGCTCTGATAGAACGGTGTCAACGAAACCAGTGCAGGTGATTGCAAGTAACATTCCAATACACCTATTTATAATGGAAAGCTCTTGTGGACAAAAGAAAAACAAGAAGGCGCAAAGAGAAAGCAAAAGGGAAACTACAATGACAAGACGGGAGAACGATAGGGCACTAGAAACTGACAGTGTCCTGGATAAAGAAGTTAACCCAGAAATCGGCAATCGCTTCAAACTTGCACACAATGACGCATGCACCCAGTGCGGAAAACAAGATACACCAGAACAGACTGTACTGAAGTGTAGCAGATGGTAGGTACTTACGAAATCGGAGAACTAACAGTAGATATCGTAAGCCACAAGCTGTCCAATGAGTGTTGAGCGCGATGCAAACAATGATCACGATAATACTTAAGACGAATGAGAAGGACGAACGGTATAGAGCCCTAATAAAATTGGCGGTGTGTGACGATGTAATACTGAAAGATGCATACGCGCATAAGGAGGGAGGTTTTAGTAGGTAGTAGTAACTTTCTGCGAGAATTGCCTGACAAACCAACCTCAGTTATAGGTCGTTCATTGGAGAGTTATGTAGATGTTTCACTTTATTATTTATTTCTAATTTTGACACTCTCAAGTATCTTTTGAAACTACTTTTCTATTTGATGTATTTTTCTTTGCTGAGCGGGATCGATGTCTTCATTATCGTCGGCCAGTTGACGTATCAGAAGATGGCTATCATATCCACTTAAATTCTGGAAATACACTTTGTCCACTTTAAGGGTTTACCTACGTCATTTTTTGTCGTAGGAGTTAAGGCAATGTATTACTTTGACTACCCTTCTCAAATGCTGCCCGTGAAAAGAGAAGCATGATTTGCGCTTATCTCACAGACAAAGATCTATGGAAAGAAATTGATGACGTAGGTAAAAACTCTAAAGAGACAAGTGTCAGTCGGAATGAATGAAGGAATTTAGTAGTTGAGCTTACAACAAAAGTGCGCTGTACCCCTTAATGGTCCAGTCAAATGGCATTGCTTTGCTATTTTGTCCCCATTTAATGCCTTTTCACATACATACTATTCTCAACTTCAGTGTATGCTTTGCGCTCGCTGTCCGTGAAGCGGTTCATGCGTTTGGAGAATTTCATGTGATTGTTGTATAGTTGTTTGATGTCTTCCGTCAATCGTTACACAGAAACCCTGGCGCAGTCCAGTCCGGTATACGTTGTTATGCTTATACATAACATTATATATATGCAAGAAAAATGCTCGGAATACACAGTCAAATATTTATTTAAAAGTCCAATGGGCGACAGACGTTTCGAGGTTAAATTCACCATTTTTTCAGTGTCCGGTTAAAATCCATTCATGAGGAGGGCAAAACACCCATTAACCCTTTGCGGTCGTATGTCTGCTCTCAGCCACCAAACCCCTTTTACCGTTCCGGTCGTATGTCTGTTCTCAGCCACCACAGCAAGGAACTATACGAATCCCATACTGTATGCATTCATGTATCAGTTTAAACTTTTTCTAAACAAACCTCAATGTCTAAAGGGCCTATTCACGAAGCAATACGGTGCTCCATCGACTGGAGATAACGAAATCCAATGTAAACAAATGATGTCACCCAGTGCTCACCATGCAAGATGCAGTGATGAGTCTGTCGTCTTTTGAACGTAACGAAATCGACAACGTTCGACGATACCTTGTAGAATTCCAAAGAATATTTTATAAATTGTATTTAACAGTAATTAGACATTCTCTCTTCTTAAAATATTTCAAAATAATTCTCCAAAATGGCAAAAAGAAAGTTACCGCAAGAAGTGCTCTGCGAATCTGAAAATAGCGATGAAGAGTTTTATTTTGACCTCTTGAATACTGACCCTGATAGAGAAAGTGATAACGTTTGCAGTGACTCTGATAGTGACATAGTTCCCGTGAAGCGACGAGTAAGGCAATTAAAGCGACAGTGAAACAGAAGAAAATGATGAAAATGAGAATAGTAATATAAACGAATTTACTACTTGGAGAGACGTTACGCACACAGATCAACCTCAATCAAAAACTAATTTTTCGATGGGGTCGAAGACTGTTGTACCGAATGTACCAAAGAATTGCACGGAACCTATCCACTTTTTTAGACTCTTATTCACAGACACATTGCTTGAAAAAATTGTACTAGAAACAAATAAATATGCCCAAAATAAAATAGAACAGCAGAGCTTATCTGCTCGATCAACGTGGAATAACTGGATCGATGTGACGAAGCAGGAGTTAACAGCTTTATCATCATACTGGCAACATACCATTTTTTAGAGATATATTTCGGAGGGATAGATTTCTCCAAATATTCTGGATACTACATCTGAATGAAAATGTTTCCATAAATACAAATGTAACAACGAGAATCCAGAAGGTGAGCAACTTTATGGATTATATTGATGGCAAATTCCAAGAGTATTTTACACCGGATAGAGAAATATCCATCGATGAATCTGTTGTGAAATTTAAGGGCAGAATTAGCTTTATTACATATAATCCTAAAAAGCCCACCAAATGGGGAATCCGGATTTATGTATTGTCAGACGCACGTACAGGATACATATACGCTATGCTTCCGTACTATGGAAGCGTTAGTACAGACGCTCTCACCCTTACAATTGTATCACAGGCTGTTGATTGCAAATCCCGAGGCAAAGGGGCACCACATCTTTACGGACAGATATTTTACAGGAATCCCATTAGCGCAGGAACTTCTAAAACTAAGCTGTTATTTAACTGGTACAATTAACACAAACAGAAAATATGTACTAGCTGTGATTAAAAACCAGCTGTAACAAAAAATAATACTGTCGCTGCCTACCGATCAGACAATATTCTATTATTAGCGTGGAAAGATAAAAGAATAGTCACCATACTAAGCAGTTACGAGACAACAAGATGGGACCGACATCATTATCAAACCAAACGTTATTATAAATTATAATATGAATATGGGAGGTGTCGATAAAGCTGACCAATTAGCAAGTTCATATTGTTTTATGAGAAAATCGTGCAAATGGTCGCGAAAACTTTTTCTGGGGATTAGAGGTTTGTGCAATAAATAGTTACATTTTATATAAGGTGACAGCTAGAAGAGAGAACAGAACACCTATGTCACATTTTATGTTCGTATTGGTGGCACAACTGGTAGATGATTTTCGTGATGGAGCAAAATCTAAACCAGGAAGACCATCAACCTCCGATAACGAAGAAAGACTTCATGGAAAATTGCATATATTGCGGCATTGTGAAAATGTAAAAAGTAAAGATTGTTGTATATGTTCAAACAGAAAGATTAAGGGTGGAAGGCACCAAACCAATTATTTTTGCGATACATGCACTCGAAAACCGAGCCTACATGTCGGAGAGTGTTTTGAAAAATACCACATGTTGGAGAATTATAAAATATAATTTTTATACAAAAACATATCACTAGATGACTGTATTGAATAAAGATATATTTAAAGTTCACAAAAGAATTACTAAATCTTGTTTATCCATCGTAAACTTGCGTGTTATGTATCCCTGCTCTTTCGACGGAAATTAATTCCGACCAGTACGATACCCATGTCCAAATTTAATACGTCCGCAAAGGGTTAATGCACCATGCTGCTACTCACTCTAGTTACTTTTTCTTGCACATTTATCATCAGTCAAGGATCTTTTTTCATCATAGGGTTTAATCAGTATTTGTGATAGTGATTGCAAGGAATGTGGTATAGTTACTGACAGTATATCACATCGCTAAACTCCTTACGACATAATTATTTAATTAAATTCCGTGCCACGTGTTTCGCTAGCAACGAGGTAGGTATTTTCAAACCGTCGCTTACCGAATGAACCATGATTTCTTAAAGTCATATAAAGTAGAAAATATTTAGTTTTGCCACTTGGGTCTATACGTATTTACCTACAAGGGGTGAAAAGATTATTCTGAGAAGAGACACCCACGTCATCTGAGAACTTATAAATAAAGTCTTCTTTACGCTGATTAAATACTTGCCACGTTGCTACCCAAAACACATGTCAAAGGATTTAATTAAATAATTGTGTGGTGGGGAGTTAACCGATGTGATATAATGTCCATATTTGTGCGCAATGTTTTTGCACACGGTTATCGACTTATTTTTAATTAGCAACTATGATATTTACATATATACTACTTCTTATAATAACTAACTAAACATTAATGCACCGTGCCAATCCTATGCATGTACATACAATACATTGATCAATGCACATTTTCGCTCAAATCTGCGCGCGTATCTGCATGGGCCAAGCATATCAATTTAAACATTTATGACTTCTGCTGTTTCCTGCGAACAATTCGTCCGTTTAAACCCACTGCTTTTAACCGTTTTTTTGCGCTAAATACACCAGCGCCATTACTTCGTTCTACATTTATTTCTGCGGTGGCTTCTATTGGGTTCTACATCTACTACAAACGTAAGTGAAAGATTTATTCCATTTTTGCAGTTGCTTTATGTCTTTTTTGGATTTATTTTAAAGAATAGACTTATGTACAAAATAATAAAAATTTCACATTTTATATGCAAATAATTTGAAAATATATTATAATATCTAGTACTACAAATTCATTCGTTTCTGACCACGTACACCACAACCTAAAGCCAATTGTGTTTCGCAATCACACTTGAGTTGCCTTACATGTTGTTTGATTGGAATCAGTAATGTTCCTAGTAACTCTTCTATTGTATGATTGTGGAAATGATGTTCAAGATTGGATTTCAGGTAGTTTTCTAACGATGCTATTTCCAGATATAAACTAAAAATAATGTTCATTATTATACAGTAAATGAATAATTATTTATATACGAACCTTGTCAAAGCAGGTAATATGCTACTTATCTGCATTGGATTTGTGTAGCAACTCAAAATTTGCCATTGATTAAACCAGGTGTTCATCCTAGAAAAGGATTTAACTTGAAATATGTTTTGAAAAATTTGCTTGAGAAATTAAATTACTCTTATTCTACTTTTCAAAATGAAATTTTCGCATTTTTGAGCGACGACTTTTTATGATTTTCAAAACAATTTAACATCCGAACAAAAGACAATTTTTGGCGAGCAAACACCGTTAAATGGGAAAATTTGCAATCAGTTCCATCTGTTCTTAATGGTGTGTTTCATGAACATCGTCCCTTGCTACCACTAATGTTGATAAAAAAATAATAACTGACCGACATCGAGACAGACATATCGTATATACAGTGATGTTCGATGAAATAGAGCCACCCTATTTCATATTTTTTAAAACTAAAAATAATGGTCAAAAAGTATAAAACAAAATTTTTTATTTTGTTTTTCTTCTTTTCACATAAAAATCAAAAACATTGCAGCGAAAAATTTAACGTTTAAAACTAAAAAAGTTCTCATACCTAAACATCAAAAAATTTCAATTTTCGGTGTGAATAAAAACAGAGCCATCGGTTTCGGGTATCTGAAATTCAAGTTTCGCAAATGTATAAAACAGATGTCTTTGTAAAACTCTATTTCTTTACCTTAGTATTTAGTAGAATAACCATTATTTTTAATAACGGCTAGGCAACGCCTAGGCATTGAGTTCACAAGTTTTTGGCAAGTGCCGACTGGGATATTTTCCCTTGTCTTGTCTTCTTACACAAAGGCTGCTTCTGTCAGAGTTAAAAAATTAATTTTTGTTTCATCTGACCACAAAATATTTCTCCATTTGCTTGTTGGCCAATTCAAATGTTCTTCGGCAAATTCCAATCTTTTTTGAATATGCTTTTTAGTCAGATATGGAACTCTACGCGCATTCCTAGCTTTCAAATTGTTTTTAATCAAGAATTTTCGAATTGTGGAAGTGGAAACATCCAGGTCATATTCTTTTTTAATGGCAGAAGAAGTAACAAAGGGATCCCTTTTCACATGACGCAGGATTTTTCGCTCTAAATGTGCTGTGATTTTGCTTTTTTTCCTCTTTTTCAGGCTTGAATTTGTATTTGACCGCATTTTCCACCATTTTCTTAGAGCATCCAATTATTTCCGCTATTTGTCTGTAGCTCTTACCTTCAATATGCAGTCTTTTAATAATAATCCTGTTTTCCCCTAATGCAGTGTTTGCCTCTACCCATTTTGTGTTTGAAATTATAGTTTTTTATCACGAATATTTATTATTTATTGAATTTTGAGACTAACCTTGTTACCTTTTCTTTCAAATTTTTAACAAAAAAGCAAAAACACTAGGAAAAAAATATATTTTTAATTGGCTCTATTTTATGGAACACTTCTTTTCACTGTTAATACTAAAAATTACTAACCTCAAAAAAATGACGCGACAATTGAAATAAAAATAACGGTATTCTGTTTACAACAGAAGTAAAAAATAAGTACAGGATGATCTTTGCATTTAAACCTTAATGTATGATTTCTGATAGACAACATATTAAAAGAAATTGTGTGGCTCTATTTCATCGAACATCACTGTATGTATAGAAGTGTTATGTTTGGAAGTTGGTGCTCATGCACAATGGATATATATAGCGAGTCTTTTGGACACAGCTGTACACGGGGATATTGGGGATTGCTTGGTTGGGTATTATCCTGTCGTATTACCGCTGTACTGTACCCCCTGTTTCTCAATATAATATTGAACCGAACCCTCCTCAGTGTTTTATTGCTTAATACACAACATATTGGCGACGAATAGTGGTTTTTGGGGAACAGAGTAGTTGAATTAGTTATCAACGTCAGTAAGAAGTTCTTACGGTGAAGAAAACAAAATGACGTTAATTGGAAGTATTGAACCTTTTCAAGGGAGGCCAGAGGAATTTGAAACGTATTTAGAAAGAGTAGAGCATCTATTCAAGGTAAATGCAGTAACGGATGATATGAAAGTGTCGTTGTTTGTAACAGTGGCGGGAACAAGTATTTATCAAACCCTGAAGAATTTAGCAGCCCCCAAGAAAGTAACAGAGTTATCATATGTGCAAGTCAAGGATTTACTGTCGAAGCATTATTCGCCCCCTGTGTCGGAAATTTATGAAAGATTTGTATTCAACAAATGTAACCAGAAAATGGACCAAAGTGTAACAGAATATATAGTGGAGTTACGAAAACTAGCTACAACGTGCAAGTTTACATTATTTCTAGACGATGCATTAAGAGATCGGTTTGTTTGCGGACTTCGATCTGAAAGTATACAGAAGAGGTTATTGTCTCAAGAGAAGTTAACCTTTGCCGAGGCATGTCAATCTGCTCTGGCAGTAGAACTGGCAGAAAAACAAGTAAAAACCCTGAGTGATACTGGTAATGGAAATGTAAACTATATAAATAAGCATCGTAAATATTCGAAAACATCCAAACCAGCAACAAAGCAACCGGAATCCCAGAAACATGGTGGGAATTGCAGTAAATGTGGAAGGAGCCATCCAAAGGAGAAGTGTCCTGCAGTAAAATGGAGGTGCAACGGGTGTTCAAAGTTGGGACATGTAAAGCAGTTATGCCCAATGAAGAAGTCTGCGATGGTAGGTGCTGTTGAAGAAGAGGTAACGGAATCAACGAGGGAAGCATCATTGCATACAGAAGTAAATAATGATCTTTTTAATTTAAACAATATAGGATATGCTAGGCTGTCACCTCATCAAATTAACTTAAAGGTAAATGATCAAATAATACCATTTGAAATCGATACAGGCGCATGCAAATCGGTAATGTCTGTTGAGAGATTTAAAGAATGTTTAAATGTACACTTACAACCTGTATGTTATAAGCTCAATGTTGTCTGGGGCCAAGATATCAAAGCCAAAGGTGAATGTTTAGTAAATATTTATCACAATAATAAGTTGTATAAGTTAGTATTGACTGTTATTGAATCGAACAAGAATTTTGTACCTCTGTTAGGCAGAAATTGGCTTAATGTTTTATACCCAGAATGGCAGAAAAATTTCTCTGTAAATAGTCAGTCAGTTACCCAGTCAGTTACCCAGTCATGTGTCAAAAATATTCAAAATACAGTGGGTCAAATAAAACATCATTTTAAAAACGTTTTTGATGCCAATCTGTGTAGTGCAATTAATAAATTTGAAGTCAAATTTAGTGTAAAGGATAAGGTGGTACCGGTTATGAAAAAAGCCTACTCCATGCCTTATGCTTTAAAACCTAGAGTTGAAAAGAAATTAAGTCAGATGGTAGAAGCGGGAATTTTAAAATCAGTAGCGCACTGTGAATGGGCGTCACCCATAGTCATAGTACCCAAGAAAGATGGGGATGTGCGAATCTGCACAGATTTTCGTGCTACCATAAATAAGGTACTAAATGTCGACCAATACCCATTGCCAACACCAGAAGACATATTTGCTAGTCTGGCAGGTGGTAAATATTTTACAGTGTTAGATTTAACAGGAGCGTATCAGCAATTGAGGGTACATCCTGATTTCCAAAAATACCTCACCATTAATACACATATCGGGTTATTTCAGTTTACGAGGCTGACATATGGTATTGCGTCCGCACCAGCTATTTTTCAGGCTGTAATGGACCAAATTCTCGGTGGAATATCAAATGTTAACTGTTACCTGGACGATATTCTAATTTCGGGAAGTAGTTTAGAAGAAGCTAAAATCACGGTAGATGCGGTGTTAAAACGATTAAGTTGTTATAATGTAAAAGTAAATTTAGACAAATGTAGTTTCTTTAAAACCAAAGTTGAATACTTAGGTCATGTGATTGATGAACAAGGGTTACATCCAACTAAGGAAAAAGTAAAAGCGATCCGAGATGCGCCGGAACCTCAAAATGTAACGCAGCTACGCGCGTATCTAGGGTTACTAAATTATTATAGTAAATTCATACCAATGTTGTCATCTCATCTAAAACTTTTGTATAAATTGTTAGAGGCATCTAGTGAATTTGTTTTTGATAAATCATGTCAAGACGCTTTTAAATTAAGCAAAGTGTTAATTGAAGAAAATCAAGTGCTAACACATTATGATTCGGCTAAACCCATCATAGTTAAATGTGATGCGAGTTCATATGGGGTAGGTGGAGTATTGAGTCATCGGATAAACGGTGTAGAAAAACCAGTTGTTTTTGCTTCAGGTACACTATCAAAAGCTGAAAAGAACTACTCGCAATTAGAACGCGAAGCACTTGCAATTATTTTCAGTATTAAAAAATTTCATAAGTATTTATGGGGTCGTTCCTTTACGTTAGTATCTGATCATGAACCGTTAAAAGTATTATTTAATCCGGATCGTAGTATATCTGTGATGTCGGCATCTAGAATTATTAGGTGGAATGTTATATTGTCCGCGTATAATTACAAAATTGAATACCGTAAGGGTTCGCAGTTATTTGAAGCGGATATGTTATCCAGACTACCAATGCGGGACCCAACTGAAGTTGATAGTTCATTAAATTCCTTTAACTTGTCCGAAGAATTGCCTATATCGGCTCAAGATATCGCGAAAGTGTCTCTGAAAGATCCTATTCTGATGAAGGTTATAGAATTTGTTAGAGCTGGTTGGCCTAATAAATTAAGTGCGGAATTTAAACCTTATTATGTAAAGAGGAATGATTTGTCAATAGAGGAAGGTTGCCTAATGTCAGGCATTAAAGTAGTAATACCACACGCCTTACGTAAAAATGTTTTAGACCTGCTTCATGAGGAACATGTAGGCATTGTGCGTACTAAAATGCTGGCGCGATCGATATGTTGGTGGCCACAGATGCAAGAAGATATTGAGAAGGCAGTTAACAGCTGTAGTGCCTGTCAGGCTCATAAGAAAACGTACGAAAGGCACTTGATATCTTGGTCCCCAACTGAAAATATATTTCAAAGGGTACATATAGACTTTTTCCATAGCAATAATCAAAACTTCTTGTTAATAGTAGATAGTAAGTCTAGGTGGATTGATATTCATTGTATGTCAAAAGGTTTCAATGTCACAGAAACAATTGAAAAATTAAAACTTACTTTCTCAGTAATGGGAATACCTAATTTGATTGTGAGTGATAACGGGCCGCCGTTTGGCTCTAAGGATTTCATAAAATTTTGCCATGTGAATGGCATTGATGTATTAAAATCGCCCCCATATCACCCCCAATCAAATGGTCTGGCGGAGCGTCATGTACAAAATGTTAAATCTACTTTAAACAAATACTTACAGCAGAAGTCAAGCTTAACAACTCAGCAACAAATTGTAAATTTCTTATATAGTTATAGAAACACTCCATGTATAAGCACCGGACTTAGTCCAAATGAAATTATTTTTAAGACTAAACCCAAAACTAGGTTAGATCTGTTAAAACCCAAGAAGGGAGGGAAAATAGTTTTTGACAAGACATTTGATTTTATAAAACCTAAAACATTTGCGGTAGGTGATAAAGTGTTTGTGGGTAATTTAGGACCGTATTCGGACGATAAGTGGAAACAAGGAACTATAATAAAGAATGTTAGTGCTGTCACCTATCTTGTAGAAGTGGCAGGTAAAATAATGCATAAACATGCAAACAACTTAAGAGCCATCAGAAACCCTGAAATAGGTGATGAAAGTAAAGTGGCATCAAAGTTGCATACGTATATACCTCCGTTGCCTACTATTCCAAGTAAGGTTGTAGATACCCTCAAATGGCACAGCACTCAAATACAGGAGTAGTGGACGACATACCTGTATGTAATAGTCCTGAAAAGATTAGTGATAGGGTGGAGAAGTCACCTGGGTCAAATGCTCAAGTTCTCGAGAGCACAAGCTGTTGAAATTGGAGTAAGACGCAGTGACCGCGCCCGAAGACCCCCTCAGCGTTTGGATTTATAATATATTTTTTATATATATATTTATAATTTAAGTATACGTGCATAATTGTTTAGGTTTAGATGTTTAAAAAGTATGTTATGTTCTTTAAGTAAGAGGGGAAATGTTATGTTTGGAAGTTGGTGCTCATGCACAATGGATATATATAGCGAGTCTTTTGGACACAGCTGTACACGGGGATATTGGGGATTGCTTGGTTGGGTATTATCCTGTCGTATTACCGCTGTACTGTACCCCTGTTTCTCAATATAATATTGAACCGAACCCTCCTCAGTGTTTTATTGCTTAATACACAACAAGAAGCTAACATTGACATAAAAAGTAATACACACCATTTGGCAGTATCATTTAAACACGTAGGAAGCTTTAGAGTCGCCAATCATATTATATACTACCTACTACTTGTTTACCTTTTCCCCAATCCCTATTTAGTGCTTATATTATGCTGTTTTGTCATTATAGGGAAGTAGGATTTTAAAAAACAATAAATTCTATTCATTAAAACCGCAGTTCATTGATAGAAGACAACAAAAATTTCAACAAGTCTATAATGTTTCCAGATGAGGCAACTTTCACGTTTCTTTTTTGGATACTTGTTTATGAAATCTGTTACAGCAATGACAAGACAGAGATTGTGTCCAGCGACAAGATCCCGATGGAGTTTACATTAAACTTGGGTAATAATAGTTATTATATAGCATATCACAGTTTGATTATTATTTACTTATTAATGAAAAATAAATCAAGTGGCGTTTTTAGTTTGTTCATTGTTGTGTAACAGCCTCATTGCAAGTACATCGGTATGTGCCTCCGGATACATGTACTTTTCACTGTCGGCACTTCCAGATCATTGTATATATTCTTGTTTGTCACAGACTATGGAGCGTTTGTTATTGCACGTAGCTTTGATTGGAAGCTTTAAATCAGGTATGGGCAACCTCCGGCTCGCGGGCCACATGCGGCCGTCGAGTAAGGTTTGTCCGGCCCGCTACTGAATTCTTTCGTTGCATATTAGCACGGCCCGTCTAAACTTAATTCATAATGAATCATAAGGATACTACAAAAATGTATATTTTTCAAGATTACTCCCAGCATAAAACTTCTACAAAAAAGGTTGCCCATGCCTGCTTTAAATCATGGAAACATTTGATGTTGACGCTGTATTCCAGAGTTGCACTCCATATGTCCAGACTGGTTTGAAAATTACATTGTATACTAAAAGCTTGTTTGTCTCGGAAAGCTTTGCGTTACGACGTAGGAGCCAATAATGTTTTTGCAATTTTAGGCCGAGTTTTTACGCTTGCTCCATATATGATTTCTCCATGTTAGTCCCTGATGTAAGTGCATGCCCAAATATTTTACCGGTTCTACGGCATTTTGTAAATACTATGTGATTAGACTTTGTATCGTTGCTGTTTCTACAGCATTTTGATGTACCGTCAAAATTGCCGTATTACCGGCAAACATCGAGGTGGTTATGCTATTACTTGTGGGTAAGACGGCGATGTATATTAAATATAAAATAGGCACTAGTACACTGCCTTGTGGTACGCGTTAATTGTAAGATCATAAAATTCTAGATGGTGGGACTATGAGAATTTAAGCTTTAGTGTACAGTGTAAGGATCAATATCATTTTAAGACGATTGTATCATGTGCAGTTTTCAATAATAAATTAATTGGCCCATACTTTCTACTGTTTGATATTGAGTTTTTGATAAGTTAACATTAGAGGAAATAGGAAAATTGTGGTTGGATGGACCGATATCTCACACTACTCAATTGGTAAGACGGTATTTTGACGACCAATTTAGAGGTAAATGGATCGGTAGGTATTCAGTATATCCTTGGCCATATTGTCAGATCTGACCTCCTTGCATTTTTTTAGAGCATCTTATATGAACTTAGTAATACGAGACAATCCTTTAACCGAACCAGCAAATTTACGGTACATAGTTGTTACAATATCCTGTTATGAAGAAAGCGCAAACGTTTTCTCGGTTTTGATACTAGTTACGGTTGGCGTCCAACGAAGTTTCTCCTGGACAGTGGATTTCTTCCGTCTACCCAGCTGTGAGAAATGACCGAATGTTGGCCGGTTAAAAACACAACGTAAGCACTTACAAAACTTAAGTGAAAATGATGCGATTTTAAATATAAAGTGTACATAAATAACATGAAATAAATATTTTTTTACATATGAAATCAAAAGAATTATAAAAGAACGTATAATAATATAAAAGTATACAAGGAAATTTTCATGCCAAAAAATATTTAAAAAGTAGTACCTAAGTCTTTAACAGTAGTGGAGGAAAAACGTGTCAAAACAAACTTGCAATTGCTAAATTTGTTTATTAAATACACCTACCAGAGGAGTCAAAAAGAATGACGCCAGTTAGTATTTTGCGCGCTTTGATATAGTGTCTTTTATGAGCTTGAATTGGTGTCCCGCGTGCGTTTGACAGCTTCATATTCTACAGTATTCCATTTGTACATACATAACCCGTTCGCTGGTTGTTTTATTTTAGTTTGTGTAATGTCGAGAACAATATACAAAACAATAAAACAAAGTGCACATAAATCAATTAGAAAATTAACTGCTCAATCAAGCACGCAGTAAATATACATTGAGAATGTTTCATTGATAGCATTTGTAACAGTTTTTAAAAGGAAATTACAGATGCATCCTGTCAGAATTCTATTGTGCGGCAGTTGCACCTAGTCGATTACGAAGAGATAAACGAGCTATTACTACCATAAGATAATCGTGCATCCTCGATAAATTTCTGTAGCAGTGAAGTTTTTGGGGTAAAAACACGTATTATACTTTGCGGTTCTCATTTGGACGGAAATTTTGTCGGAATCTCCACGATAAAATGTTATAAAACACGCAACAATCAACCGACCGAACTCTGCGACACACTACACTGATCAGTATAGATGAATGCCTGAAATTTTATAGTTCTACCTTCTTACCAAGAGCGGCGCTTGCATCGTTAAACTTACTTTCTGAACGACCCTCGTAATAAATGTATCCTTCTTACTATTTATTAACTTAAATATTTGTTACCAGCACGTAACAGTTTTCCAAATACATTCTAATTGCTTCGTGGTACCTAATTCTTGGTAGATGACCGCATAAATTGATATAAATAATCTGCGTAGGGAACGAGTGCATTGCGCGTAATCCAAAGTATTCCATTAAAGACGAACGATGCATGACCAACTATAATTTTACAACAAACAAAAAAAATTTGAGTGATTAAAGGGCCTATTACACTACCCAATAAGTAGGGTCCATAACCCTAACTCAGGTTGGTGTAATAGCGCCTAGGGCGTAAGGCCCTGCCTGTAGGGAGATCGGGTCGTCCCTGCCTCCCTAGCTCCCTATGAGCTCTTTCGGTAGGACGGTGTAATAGGAAATAGGGTCCCTAGTTGCTCAGTTGAGTTGACGCGCAGGCACCGAAACTAACAGTACTACGTATGTACACGTGTTTGTATAGCGACGATATAATGCCTGCAACATGGTGTGTAATAAAGAAAAAGAAGTTTTGCTCAATGTGATCGATGTTTATAAGGATATGTCTTATTTGTGGGATAAGTGCCACACTGAGTATATGAATAAAGAAAAGAGATCGGAAGAATTTAGAGTGCTGCTCGAAATATATAGAAACTTTGATGAGAATGTGACGGTAAAAGTGTTAAGGAAGAAAATTGAAAGTATGCGTACGCTCTACGCCAAAGAATCGCTAGAAATTTTAAAGTGATTACCAATCGTTCCTTTGCACTGACACTTTCTCTTAATATCGTGTCTTTTGTCTCAATGAGGGGAGTCACTAACTTCAAAAACTCTTCAAATTTGCGCCCCTCCTACTCTTAAATAATTCATCAAATCCGTTGGTTCGAGAGCTCGAACGAGTTGTGTATTAGACAACTTATTCCGTAATAATAGGTATTCTTTAATCCGCACCTTCCTCTTGCGTCTTTTTTATTTTTAAAGAAGTAACCACTATAGCAGCGGCTAGCGCTATTTTTTATTTCTCGTGGGTGTCATAGCAAACACTCAAAGTGTTTGATGTTTTCCCTGACTGACAATGAGATAGCACCTAACGCATAGGCTAGTCAGGCTGGTGTAATAAGTGCACCCTAACTCGGGACCACGCCCACCCTATCCATAGGGACCCTAGTTATTGGGTAGTGTAATAGAGCCTTAATGTTTTATTTCTGCACACCCGATTGCTCCGAGTCCTAAAACACTTGGACGTGTGCGACAAGTTTGACCAGCAAACCAGCACTTTATAAAAAGATCGGTGTATGGTTTATGCACGTGTGAAGTGAATACCCAATAATGGTTGCATTTCTCACTTGGAGGTCATCGCGTTTTCGTTCCACATGTTTTTTGACCATTTGTAAATCAGTAGGATTAGGTTGTAGAAAATCTTTTTCGGATGTTTTACGTATAATGTTTTATTTTATTCGTTCTTATACGTTAAATTAGGATGATTCGGAAGTCATTATGAATAGGTTGTATAAAATTTTTTCGGAGGTTTCGCCTCTCGCTCGCACTTCATACTCTCTCTATCTCTCCTTCTCAAGCACGCTACGTATACCCTCTGTTCTGACTGCCCGATACGTCGCCTCCCACTCGCACATCATACTCTCTACTTCAGACGACGCAAGCACGCACGTATCCTTTCTCTAGCTCCACCCAAATTTAACGTTTAGGCTTTTACGGTTACGCTCTTATGCTTACGCTCCGGAGTCTCTTAAGAAGTATTCACTTGAAAGGAAAAAGGTCACACGTATTTTAATAATTGACTTTTATTAGATTTACATTTTAACGTCACTGAGCTATTCTCCTAATTTCGTTCATTATAGCCAACTCAGAATGTTAAATCATCAGCGTGAAATTCAAACTGACGCCAATCATTTTGGCTCACTTGATAGTTATTAGAAAAAGTTTATCGATTAAATTGTTAGTTACAATAATGTAAAAAATTATCACGTAAATGGTTTGAGCTGGAAGGCTATTATTTTGTATTTACCAATATTCTTTGAATCTAAACAATAACTGTAACTAACGTCATCAATTTTTTGATTACAAAATCTATTTTATGAGATGAGTTTGTTAAAAAGTGGATGACGTGTTATCATTAAGTAGTGTAAATCGAACTGACGCTGTCACTCCTCCGAATTTTATTATTAAATGATAAGTTGTCATTGATAAGTTAGCTACCGACAAACCAAATAAAACAGGATCGGATTAAGAAAAACCGGTGCATGTATATTAAGAAATATCCTCATAGATTTAGACATGGTTAACCAACAACAACAGCACCAAAATTCAAATCACGATGATGAAAAACCATAAGAAAATCTGGACTAGCTCGAACTCCACCACCAGATAAAAATAGGAAAAGCAGTCTTACACGAAGAAAAAAATAAAGAAGATAAGCACAACCACAGCTCACATATATCGCGTGTTTTTTAGAGTGTCACAACTTTGAGTTGGCATCACTGCTATATTTGAGCACCCATTTGACAACTGATAATTGCTTTTTGTTTAGTTTGATTTGAAATTTCAATGTGAATCGACTTACACCAGAGCAACGCGTGCAAATTGTTGAAATTTTTAATCAAAATAATTGTTCTATTCGTCAAACTCATCGTGCACTTCTTCCATTTTATGGCGTACATAATCGTCCTTCAGAGCGGCTTATTCGAAGAACAATAGATCGTTTTCGGACTGCATTTACTGTTACTGATAATGTGCATCCCGTGAGACGCCGAACAGTGCGCACTGAAGAATCTGTAGCCGCTGTACAGGAAAGCATTGAAGATGATCCTAATCAATCAATTCGTCGCAGTTCTCAGCAACTGGAGTTATCTCCTTCCACTTTATGGAAGATTTTACGAAAGGATCTTGGCTTAAAAGCTTTCAAGATTCAACTTGTGCAGGAATTAAAGCCAAACGACCATCGTATGCGCCGCCAATTCGGCGAATGGGCTGAAGCACAAATTTCCATTCAAAATTTTATTTTCCGATGAAGCCCATTTCTGGTTGAATGGGTACGTAAATAAGCAGAATTGTCGCATTTGGAGTGAGGAGAATCCACAAGCTTTTGTCGAAACACCCTTACATCCACAGAAAATTACTGTTTGGTGCGCTCTATGGGCTGGCGGAGTCATTGGCCCATATGTCTTCAAAAACGATGATGGTCAGAATGTTACTGTCAATGGTGAACGGAATAGGAATATGATTCGAAATTTTATCGTACCTCAATTACGTGGCATTAATCTTGCTGATATGTGGTTCCAACAGGACGGAGCCACATGCCACACAGCGGGCGCTGCAATTGATTTACTCAAAGAAACTTTTGATGAAAAATAATTTCACGTAATGGTCCAATTAATTGGCCACCAAGGTCGTGTGATTTAACCCCATTAGATTATTATCTTTGGGGTTATGTTAAGTCACTTGTCTACGTCGATAAACCACAAACAATTGAACACCTGGAAATCAACATTCGAAGAGTTATCGGCGAAATACGGCCGCAAATGCTGCGAAAACTTGTTGAAAATTGACGTTCCAGATTGCGCCTTCTACGCGCCAGCCGTGGCGACCACATAGCAGAAATCATATTTAAACATTAATTTCATAAAATTTTCTTTCCAATAAAGCCCGTCTCATTGATATTAAAAATATATTTCCTTGTTTGATTATGATTCAAACTTGTGACACTCTATAAGAAAACACCGTTATATAGACGAATCCTTATAAATGCAATCACTGAGCAAACCAGACGAAACACTGAAAAACACCAATTTAAACAAGAAAAACGGGGAGTAATGGACTCTAATCACCAAGGTTCGATAACCGCGCGTCTTGTTTGCTGTAGACTGTTCTTTCAGCGAACAAGACGCGTGTTTGTGGAACATTACTAATCACTAATAATAATCGTTAACGCAATGTAAACACCGCTGATAATAAAATTATAAAGCAATCTACATTAAGTGATTATTGGTTCAATAAATCGGTTTCAACTGCCAACGGATTTAGTGTCCTGGAAAACAAAGCATCTCAGACTTCACAAATAAAAAAGGTAATTAAATATTGAAAAACCATATATACAAAACTTGGAATATATCAAACCGCTATTCGAATTACTACAAACAAAATGTATGACCTTATTATGACTTTGTTAAGAAAGCTAATGAAAATCGGATACTCAAATGCAAACGGCCTAACTAACCATTACCAAGAAGTCAAAGCTCTTATCTCTATACATAATTTCGATGTTAAGCTCATCGCTGAAGCACATATCAGAGTTGCTTCAAAATCTAGAAAAAAGCGGAACAGCACTAATAATTCGAAATAATATAAAACATCACCAAATCAACAAGGTAAGCGAGGTTAACATTCAAGCTACATGGATATGTTAAAAAGGCACCAGGATTATCAAGTTGCTATTGTACATATTTAATGCAATACTCAAGTGTTTTCACTTCCACTATATTATATTTTATGTTTCATGGACACACACAAAACAAAATAGCGTCATTATGACCTAAAACTAAAACTACAAACTGTTGTGATTGTTAGTCGGTAATGTCTTTCTACCATTGAGTGCAAACAGGAAAACATAATTAGTAAGGTTCGACAAACGAATACATAATAAGTTAGCATTAAGTAAATCGGACGGATGCTGTCCATTCACCGTTTGTCCCCACTTAAAACCCAACTTTAAATTCGGAGGAGGGACAGTGTCAGTCCAGTTTACACAACTTATCATGCACTCGTTTGTCGTACCTTAATGATTAATAGGCTAGTTTATATAAGTGCGAGATACGACAGGTTTACAACTTCAACACTTTATTGCAAGTGCCCAGTATGTGCGCGATTTGTTTGTAAAAACCATAGACAACTAATAATTACTTGTAACCATTGCAGAAATGTATGACAAATACTTTTCTGTTTTCTCATTAATTTTGGCTTTCCTTTTTATGCAGTTTAATTCAAGGTTTTGATGTAATGTAATGTTGCTAAGGCCTAATATGTAATGGTGTGGGTTCTGGCCCAAAATGGCCCTTTGCACTGCGACCATCAATGATCTATTGTGCTTGGGTTTTGATGTAAGTTAACTTTGTATCAATTTGACCCAATTATTTATGTACGGCCGAAGGAAAATATGTTTGTGATCGTTCTGAACTCACATGGCTCTACAGGTGCAGTTTTTTAAAAAGGCGGATGACGTGTTATCGTTATCCACTCTTTTATCAAATCTTAATGATAGGAGAGGAACCCGCCCTGTCCCTGCTCGAGACCGTATTATCTGGCTAGTGCTCGTTTCCGAATAATTGCATCTATTTCTCGTATTTGCTTCTAACATCGTTATTTTCGGTTTCATTTATTACTTCTTTTTAAATAATATACCAATAGGAAAGATAGTATTGACAAATATATGATTATTACGCAAATAGTTATCTTATTACGAGAGTGCATTCTTACTCTGTATTATACCTTAGCGACGCACCACATCGAACTGTTTCCCACCAATACGTTTAAGGCCGCATTAAAAAGTTGTACAGGCCAACAAATCAGAACTTTCCTTTCAGTTTAAGATGCGCAGTAGCAAATCTCTGTTAGCACTCAAGGCAAACGAGAACGCTCCCATACACACTCAAGTGTATAATCAACTCGATTTTATTTTTGTCCCTTTTCAATTTCGTTTTTGTTTCAACCAAATCAGTTGCTAATTGATTTAATTACGTTAACGAAGATAATTTTAGGGTCTTGTTGTGGGAAAGTAAAGCATGCAACTTGCATTAGTTGACGTAAGAAACATTTTGCAATTGGTTTCATGTCGATCGGAGCACTGCTTCTGTATGTGAAACTGCCGTCCCCTCTAACATGCTTTTCCTTAAGGGTTAATATAATATTCTTAATATCAATTTGAACCGATACAAAAAATAAGTGCCCTTTAGACTTTCATGAAGTAAAACATCTCAATTTCATCCAAATCGGAGGCGGAGACCTCGAAAGGTTTCCTCGTTACCATCAGCGCCTCAGACTGTAGCTCCCAAACTAATATTTTTTAAAATCTTTTGATAAGATGGTGTACGTTTATAATGGCAATAATTAGAAAATATTGTCGTTTATACAGGGTGCTCTAACAAAGCGCTAAGTATCAAAGTTATGTTTTTTTAAATGGAACAATATACATTTTTTACTTTTTTCGAATTGTATAGGGAAAATAAAGATAAGTTACTTCGATGTTCCATATACCTATCGTTAGCCGTTTTTGAAGTATTTGAGGTTTTTCGAAAAAGTAAGATGTTTTGAAAATGGACATAACAGACAAACTAATTGAAATTTTCAAATCATGTTTTTAGCCTTGATTTGGTATATCTTGGGCTACTTATTTTCAGGTATGTAATTTTACAATAATGTACAGAGTGATTCCATAGACCGCCTTTATTTGTCTCAACTTTAATAGTGTATAACTTTGTTATTTCAAATGGAACACCCTGTATATTTTCAGACTCGGAGAAAGGTTTTTCAATTTCTACCCAAACTGTATTAGGTTTCCCTATACCTATCTCTTGTGATTTCGGAGATATTTGAAGATATTTTAAATTTTACCTAGATTGAAATTAAATCGAAGCTGCTGAATATGGAAATGCAATTGTTTTTTATTTCAACGATCTGAAAAAGTTGCTAATGAAACATATATGCCTTTAAATGATAAGTATTATAATAAATGTTCTGCATGATCGCCATTTTACGCTATGTATTGTATTCTTCCATTAATTTTAACACCTTTGTACATATTTTAATAATTTTTGCGTTCCTCATAGTTAAAAAACAGCCTGCTACTACATACAGCTATTAAATTGTCATAATGACATACCTTTTAAATGTCAGCACAATTTTACTTTAGTTTAATATACTTTATTCTTTGATAATGGTACATAACTACTATTAGAGAAATTTAAAAAAGAACTTGTGAAATAAGTGAAGTGTTATTTTCTTTTATTTGAGATATTTTTACAATGATGGATTTGTCTATCCTAGAACGAGTGGATATGATTTTGACCATAGGTGAATGTCATGAAAACTGCTTTTTGGCTGGCAGAGTTTATGCGCAAAAGTATCCTGAACGAAGACATCCTGAAAAGCGGGCTTTTGAAAGACTTTTCGCAAGGTTTCGAGAGACAGGTAATACTTCCCACTCTAAACGAAAAAGAAGGAAATCAGTCGTTGACAACGAGGAAAATGAATTTCTAGTGTTAGGTTCAATTGCTGAAAATCCTAGTACCAGTTCACGGAAAATTACCCAAGAAACCGATATAAGTAGATCTAGTGTACAGAGGATCATAAAAAAACACAAGTATCACCCATATCATATCCAAATACATCAACATTTATATGGGATGGACTTTGACCATCGATTGGAATTTTGCTTGTGAGCTCTAGATCGTGTTGGAGAAGAGGAGGATTTTTCTGAATATATTTTATTTACTGATGAATCTACCTTCCATAATAATGGATTAGTATGTAGACATAATTTTCATTATTATGATACAGAAAATCCACACATATTTAAGACTGTTGATCACCAGAATCGCTGGAGTTTAAACGTCTATGCGGGAATTATTGGTGACTATGTTATTGGACCTTACTGTTTTGAAGAACGATTGAATGGGCACCGTTTTTTACAATTTTTACAAGGAGATTTCTGGACTCTTTTAGAAGATGTTCCCTTATTTACAAGAAGCAAAATGTGGCTGCAGTTAGACGGGGCTCCTGCACATTTCCACGTAGATGTTAGAAATTATTTAAATTTAATGTTCCCAAATAAGTGAATTGGAAGACAAGGACCCTGTAAATGGCCACCCAGGTCACCCGATTTAACTTGCATAGATTTTTTCTTATGGGGATATGTAAAAAGTATTGTGTACAATTCGACACCAACTACGGCGGATGATATGAAAATCAGAATAACAAATGCATTTGCTACCATTACCCCGGCAATGTTAAGAAGGGTTAGAAGATCGTTTGAAGAGAGAATTAGAATATGCATAAAGGAAAATGGCGATCATGTAGAACATTTATTATAATACTTATCATTTAAAGGCATATGTGTTTCATTAGCAACTTTTTCAGATCGTTGAAATAAAAACAATTGCATTTTCATATTCAGCAGCTTCGATTTAATTTCAATCTAGGTAAATTTTAAAATATCTTCAAATATCTCAGAAATCACAAGAGATAGGTATAGGAAAACTTAATACAGTTTGGGTAGGAATTGAAAAACATTTCTCCGAGTCTGAAAATATACAGGGTGTTCCATTTGAAATAACAAAGTTATACACTATTAAAGTTGAGACAAATAAAGCCGGTCTATGGAATCATCCTGTACATTATTGTAAAATTACATACCTGAAAATAAGTAGCCCAAGATATACCAAATCAAGGCTAAAAACATGATTTGAAAATTTCAATTAGTTTGTCTGTTATATCCATTTTCAAAACATCTTACTTTTTCGAAAAACCTCAAATACTTCGAAAACGGCTAACGATAGGTATATGGAACATCGAAGTAACTTACCTTTATTTTTCGTATACAATTCGAAAAAAGTAAAAAATGAATATTGTTCCATTTAAAAAAACATAACTTTGATACTTAGTTACTTTGTTGGAGCAGCCTGTATAAACGACAATATTTTCTAATTATGGCCATTATAAACGTACACCATCTTATCAAAAGATTTAAAATAAAATTATTAATTTGGGAGCTACAGTCCGAGGCGCTGGTGGTGGGCCACCCTGTATATACACGACAATCCGAACAGATATGTAAACAATAAATATTTGTATATAAATTGATATTAAAAATTTGTAAAATGTGGAAAATCTATATATAAGATTTTATTTAATAACTACCTATTTAGATGACGTAAACGTTCTTTAAAAATATTTAACATCGACTTTACCATTATTGGTATGTATTTAAATATGAAAGTTTAAAAAATTAAAAGTTACAAAAAAATAGTTTTTCCTACAAATGCAATTTTTACAAGAAACAATAATTGTTGTGTAGAGACTATCAATATTCAACTGCCTACTATACCCCGGGATATACAGTAAGTACTTACTTATTTTTCTATTAACTTAAACTTGCTTTGTGGACTGTACTAATGATTGTAAACTTGTACACACCTCTGTTACTCTGAATGCCGTCTCTGACATAAATCTAAGCATAAATCCACTAATTGTAAGTCTACTTAAGTGTTCTTTTGAACACACGTAGTATATTATTGTGTGTACGGTACTCACTGGTCGCTGTCTACGATGCTACGATATTTAGTTCGGATATTAAGAAACCAATCAAAACCAACCAATATCTGCCAACCAGGAAATGATAGCTTTGTTGGTAGTGATGTAGGTCTTGAAGGGGTTTCTATATAAAGTGGGATATCTGTATAGCCCAACATTTTACTAACTGAGCTGTAAAATAATTCGAAATGCAGCTTATTATAAAGTAGTGTTTTAATTTACCTGTGAATGTCTGGACTATAACCACCTGATAACCAAGTTTTCATACATAGACATAATGTTGGTAATGAACACGGTAAGAGTTCACATAATGTTGCGTAGTGGTCATACCTGTAAAAAGAATATTAATTCTTGTATTCATTTGTTTTTGATATTTGTGACATTTTTCAATGACTTGGTGTTGGTATGTTTAATTTGTACTAGTTTAGAACTCGTGCTGCTTTTTATTGGTGTGTGCCAGTATAATATTTTGCTTTGCAAGTAAATTCATGAACGGAAAACATAACACTCCAATGCGCTGTAAGGTAATACAAGGCGTATTAATGCAGCCAGACATATTCGAATGTGTTTATTATTGAGTGTGTATTATTATTTGAATATATTATTACATATTTATGATTTTAAATATTCGAGAATAAATAATAATAAAATAAATAAATCTATTATTTTAGTCAACGGAGTAACGTACATTACAGGAGGAGCTTCGCTGAGAAAGTTGGTTATAATAACTCCAGCGGCATCATCTATGTGTTGCAGGTGAAATTAAAAACAGAACTGTAGAATTGTAACTAATGTTTAATTTTTTAAAACAGCTAATGTCAAGAATTTAAAGAGAAGTTATATACATAAACACACCGCGTTAAATTAATAATTCTGATAAAATGGACAATATTTCAGTTTTTAACTTTATGAATATATTGGTTATAACTTTCAAAAACATATAATAATAATAATAATAATAATAATAATGTCTTTATTACCCAACAGAGAAAAATCTCCAATTGCAGGATAATTATACAAAACAAAACAAAAAACAATACACAAGAGCAGCTACAAAATCAACAATCAAACTTAGCATAACGCAAATACAGCTATAAATCACAACTACACAAGTACAATAAACATTATCGAAACAGATCCGGAAAAGCATTAATTATGTTCCTAGTCATATGAGACAGAGGGGCCTTAAACAAAACATTAGTTTTAGCCCTGACTGAACGAAAAGTATCAACTGATCGAGTAGAGCGAGATGGGACCGCAAAGTCAACCCCAGCTAACAGCATGGGAGATTCCACAACATTATTAATTAAATTAAGCAAGAAAACCGCACTACTGTACTTTCTTCTGTCACCTAGGGATTCGATATTATACCTTTCACGTAATGCGATGTAATCAGTTGATCTGGGAGGGTAAAATCTAGAGATGGGACATTCGAATCCGCGAATCCTCGAATCCATCGAATCCTGAAAGATTCGAGATTCGAAAACTCGAATCTTCGCACGATTTTCGTAATTCGAATCTTTCGAATCCAAAAAAAAAATAATAATGATGATGACTCATGTAATCACGACACATATGAATCACTGACTAGAAAGATCTCGACGATTCTCTTCGGTTCTCGTTCTTTCAGCCACAAAGTATTTATAAGCTGGCATGCTTTCCTAATGTTTGTGGTATTTTAATAAATAAATATCTTTATTCCTGAGACCAGAAAAGGTATGGAACATGTCAAATACAGACAGCAAATAATATAACTAATCTAATTACAAAAATTATGAAAACTTATTAACTTATGTACATTTAGTTCTAATAACTAGCTAAGACTATATCATGTTAAGTCAGTTCAGTCAAGTTTTATATTTTAAACACCATATATGCTACACTAATACCATCTATCGCTCTTTATGTGATTCTAATTAACATCCTGCGCTCTCTCGTAAATTCTAGCAACTATCTCGTCTTGAATAGTCTCGTCGGTTCTGGATGACTGAGCTCTAATACTGGATTATTCTTGAAACTCTTGATATATGATATATAAAAGGTGCGTGGTGCGAGTAAACTTCAGATCGCAACGACCACTTTATAGTGCAGTACTGTTCAGTCTGTGACGTTTGAGAGTGGATATGCGTGGTTTATACGATATATGAGGTAAGTTACTTATTTTCATTTATACTGTATTGATATATAATTTTTTTGCACATATTAAGTTATATTACATTGCATGCGGTGTTAGTTGGAAATCAAATTGGGATGTTATATAAATGTAATTGTTAAGTATAAGAATTAAAAAATAAATAACTTGTTAATTGTTGTCAAAGGCCATTTCAGATGTGTGTCAACTGCATTATTAATTAATTATTCACGGCATAGTAATTTTGTACATTTATTGCAGTTTTATTATTACTGTTGCATACCGTATTTTCGCGCAATTATTACAGCTAATAATAAAATTACAAGGATTTTAGGATTTTAACATGAAAACTTAATTTTTTTTTTCTTTTCAGGGGAGTTCTGAAGTTGCACAACTGTCACTGTTACATCATATTTGTTGCATTCAATAGCAACCTATGAAATGGCTTTGTGTCCTCAGGCAACTTCTGATATTTGGAACTATTTCCAAATTTCAGAAAATGAAAACTATGCAAATTGCAATCTGTGCTCTGAAAAATATCTAGAGGGAAAAAGTCGCGCACTACTTCAGCTATGTGGAAACATTTGAAAACCAGGCATTTATCCAAATATCAAGAACTGAAAGGTACAAGTTCATCAAACTCATTACTAATTCCAACTTCACCCTTAAGCCCTTTGACTGTCAATGTTGATTCTTCATTTGAAGAAAATAATCCAGATGATATAACTACTTTTGGGAGTCCTGTGTCAATTAGTTCAACTCCTAGTCCAGGTTCAAAAATTTGTTCTTATGGCGAACAAAGGTCTTTGAAACAATGCGCAGTGAAACGCAAAGCAGAACCTTTCAACCAACCTACTCTGAAAAAATTTTTTTGATAAAATGCAAAGTTTTAAGCCTGGGGACAAAGAGGCAAAACAATTACCAGATTGGTTGCTGAAATGATATGTACAGATAATCAACCACTGTCCATAGTGGAAGATAAGGGGTTTAAAAAATTGATTAACCATCTTGAACCAAGATATGTCATCCCATGTAGGAAACATTTTTCTGAAAAGGTAATTCCAGATATGTATGAAGAAGAAAAAATGAAAGTCGAGGAACTTTTAAAAATACTGAATACATTGGAGTCACAACAGATATGTGGACATCAACATCATCTGATGACTACCTAAGCCTGACAGTGCACTTTGTAGATGAAAACTTTGAGTACCATCATTTGTGCTTAGAATGTATTCCCTTTTAGAGGTTTCACATACAGCATCTGCTATAGAAACTTTCATTAGCAACATAATAAAAGAATGGCATCTTACAGAAAAAGTTGTATGCTTCATGAGAGACAATGGTCCTAATATGGTTGCAGCTTTAGAGCGTAGCATCTTCACCCACTTGCCTTTGCCTAGCCCATACGTTTCAGTTAGTTATAAAAGATGGTTTACTGAATAAGAATGAAATTAAGGAAATAATGATATCCTGTCGGAATATTGTGGGACATTACAAACACTCTTCTAAAGCGACAAAAATGTTAAAAACTGCTCAAGCTAAGTTAGGTCTTAAAGGTCGTCGTTTAATACAAGACGAGCCGACTAGATGGAACTCTCAGCTTCACATGCTCAATCGACTTGTGGAACAAAAGCAAGCCATTTTATTGTCTGCTTCTGACTTGAATATTCAGATAGACCTTTGTCCTCGACAGTGGAAACTTATTGAAGATATTATACGAATATTAGAAGTGTTTGATAAAGCTACATTTGTGGCCAGCTCAAGTTCGTGCTCTAGAAAATTTCAAACCAAAATTAGGTTCAGTATAGGGTTTCCGAAATGATTTGCTTGCGTCACTAAAAGGCGCTACCATTCTGTTGAGACAGAGAAATTGTATACTATTGGTACTTTACTGGATCCCCGATTCAAAGGGAATGTATTTTTGAATAAAGAAAACGTTGAGCAAGCTAAATTGACACTGGCTAATGAAATTTCATCCATCTATATGCAAACAAATGGTGATCTGCAGTCATCAGAGAAAACTCAAGCAAATGCCACAGATATATCTTTAACTGAACAAAGTCATAGTATGTGGAGTTACTATTCTCAGTTGATGACCCCAGCTACCTGCAGTGATGTGGATTACAGTTCATCTCCTGAAGAAGAAATAAATGCCTATTTAGCAGAACCACTGCTCCCACCAACTGCAGACATCTTTAAATACTGGAAGGGCAACACAAAATACCAAAATTTGATGAAACTAGCAAAAAATTCTTAATTACACCACCATCAACAGTGATTTCAGAAAGACTATTCAGCACATCAGGCATCATAGTGGATAAAAACGTAGTCGGTTGGATCCAGAGCGAGTTCGAAAGCTGGTTTTCTTAAATAAAAATCTGAATTAAAATTCTCACTTATTTCTTTTAGGTTGAGTGCTTTCTTTTATATACTAAAATATGTGTTTAGATTTTCATGTGCAATATTTGCTGTTTATCTATGTTAGCTCTCCCTTATTCTCATTCACAAAAGTTTCTGAAAAGATATCGGTACTGTTATTGATATATTAATTTCCATATGCTAAGGAAATTAAATATAAATAAAAACTTGTTGCATAATCATCAAGATTTTAACATAATTTATCTTTTAATATTGTGTAATTTGTTTTTTTAATTTCATTTGTAATATAAATATGTTCAAAAAAATCTTTTAATAAATATTTTTAAAAACTGTATCGTTTTTAATTAAAGTAGCTTTAAAATTTTCCTGTAAAATTGTTTTTCCTCTCTGTCCTTTCTTATTATTGTAATTATATGATGGATTCGAGAGATTCGAGATTCGAAGGATTCGAGAGATTCGAGAATCCTTTAGGATTCGGATTCGGATTCGGATTCGAGAAAATTTGGATTCGTCCCATCTCTAGTAAAATCCATCGATTCTATAGCTTACAAACTTTAAAACGTTTTTGCACTCTTTCCAAGGCAATTTCTTGATACAAGTATGAGGGGTACCAAACTATAGAACCGTACTCCAACTTACTTCTGACGAAGGCGCAATAAACGGACTTCAAAGCACTCAAGTTATTAAAGGCTTTACACGAACGTATGAGGAAACCCAAGGATTTAGTAGCGGCTTTGCAAGTTTCAGGAATTTGGTCCGTGAAACGTAGAGTAAGATAAAACAGTACGCTAAGGTCCCTACAGTGTGTTTCACGAGGAATAGAAATTCGATTGACATTATAAGAGAATACTGTGGGGCTGGCAACTCTACCAAAGGAGACAACAGCACACTTGTCCACATTTAAAGAAACTCTGTTACGTGTGGACCAGTCATAGACGATCTGCAGGTTCCTCTGGAGTTCGAAACAATTATTTAAGTCTTTAATGTGAGTGAAAATGTTTAGATCGTCAGCATAAGCTAACACACGGCAGTCAAGTAGTTCCAGCAAATCATTCAAGAAGATATTAAACAACAGCGGACCCAGAACAGAACCCTGCGGTACCCCAGATGCTGGGGTAAAATGGGCGGATTGAAAACCATTAAAGCACACATAGCTAGATCCATTACCAAGATACGATTGCATTAGTTTAAGGAGACTTGGAGAAAAGCCAAAATCGTCCAATTTATGTAGCAGTATAAGATGGTCAATACTATCAAACGCCTTAGTAAAATCCATGTAAATCACGTCAACTTGAAGGCGGTTATATAAAATGATCCTCCAAGAATATGAAACCTCCCTTTAGCATTAAGGCATAAAGTTCATAAATAATAATAGTAATTGTTAAAGTATCGCTTGTTGCAACGATAAAACGCCACTTTTATTATAATTATGCTTTAATGTTAATATATCTTTTACTACTATAAAGTGTTTTACATAGTATACCACACTGTATTCACATCTCACATTACTACAGATCTCCAAGTAAATACGAAAAGTTATCCGCTATAGTTATCTTTGTTTACCTAATTAAAAAGATTATATGCTCCTTCTTTGTCAGTATGAATCCCAGGTTTGGCAGGCGGCGCGATAATTGCCGGGATTCGTTAATAATTGACCACAATGGTACCTACTGCTATTAATCGTTAATTGTTGAACCCAATAGAATTACTACCTATCTATAATTTTTTAATTTTCAATTTTCAGGACTGTTACCACAACGCACTAGGAACTGCTGCTTTAATCCATGATATTGATGAGCTATTTGATAGCTTTAATGGAAGTGCCCACTTACCACCAGACGGGAAGCCACTCTCCTGCTTCGTTATCTGAACCTACAAACATAGGGACTTTTGGAACACGGCCATTTCCAAAGTCGGGATGTAAAATTATGTCTGCAGCAAAAGGCAGACCGGTTGGAAACTACCATCACTAATAGGCTAGATGCACTCCATTAAAGCTATTACTTTAGTATGGGAAAATATGAAGAGTCACGGAATAACTAGTATCCGACCGCCAACCTTTAACCAGGATACGCCTGAAAATTTATTTGGTGCAAATCATCTTGGTTGTGGCTGCATTGATAACCCAACAATTCCAAAGTTTATTACCTCTTTAAAGACTCAAGTCATTAATGGTCTCACAAATCTGAGGTTGCAAGAAACCAATTCTGAGCAAGATGATGAAAGTCTTTCAAGAAATTTACAAACTTTTCTCAACGAGGCTGAGGTGACTGGGAGAAGTAATTTGGTAAATGACGATGATTCCCATAATACATGCGACGATGACATAAGTCATTGTCGAGAAAATACATGAAGCTCTTTCTTCTGGCAAATAAAAATGTTATCAGTGGGTTATGTTAGCGTTTTTATTACCAAACGGATTCTCGCTGATATTAATTGTGATATATGTTTAAGTGCTTTAATTTGTGATTGTTCACTATTACGTAATCATTTCTTTCTTTGAGAGAGTTCTCTAAGTAGCAGAATAGCATATCCTTCGGACAAGTAAGTTATCTCTGTTGGTCATGGAAATATGTTCAGTAACCTAATAACAGTAAATAAAATCTCATATTCAACAGTAATAAAAATGAAATAAATGGCGCAGAAAGTAAAAAATAGCGTGACATGAATATTCAAATTTATGTGACCCGTAAGTAAGATATATCTGAGATATTTTATAAATATTAAGTCACCGATTACAGAGAATTATTTTTTATTATAATAACACTGGAAAACAGCATGTCTGTTGCATGAGATTTTTACATGAATCTGAATAGTTTTTCCACGCTGATTTCAAAAATATATGCCGTTTTCATGTAGCAGCTCTAGATTTGGAGTTATGAAGTGACAGGATTTTCATTGAAAATGCACATAGTTTAAGTTTAAAAAATTTATTAAATATATTTATTCTGAATAAAATTTCCTTTTTGGATTTTCTAGAGTGAGATGTTATATGAGTACTATTTTGAATGCTCCAACAATAATCCGCCATCATATGTTCATTCCAGTGCCCCCGATACCTCTCCTCCATAGTGCGAATATCCTGGTGAAAGCGCTCTCCTTGTTCCTCGCTTAGGTCACCGAGATTTTCAGGAAAATAGTCTAGATGGCTGTGAAGGTAGTGAAGCTTAATACTCATGTTGCATCCAAGCCGCTGGAAGTGTATCAGCAACTGTTCAACGTGCTGAATGTAGCCGTCACATTTCCTATTGCCCAAAAAAATTCCTCACTACCCAAACAAACTCTTCCCATGCACATTTCTCGACAGCTGTCATATGGTTGGTATTTTTTATCATCTATCAACTTCCTGATTTGTGGGCCATCGAAAATACCACCTTTGATCTCTCAAACCTCACTACTCAATTTTGGAAACACTTTTACAATGTATTTGAAACATTCGCCATCTTTGTTAAGAGCTTTTACGAGCTGTTTTATCAACCCCAGTTTTATATGCAAAGGAGGCAATATAATTCGGTCTCTGGATACTAGTGGAACATTAATTACATTTTGCTTACCGGGAATCAAAGCCTCCCTAGAAGGCCAGTCTCTTGTTTTCCAGTGCTCAGCTTTCGCTCGGCTGTCCCATAAGCATAGGAAACAGGGATATTTTGTGTAGCCACTTTGTTGGCCCAGGAGAAAATTTACCATTTTCAAATCAACACATAAAACCCAGTTATGTTCCTTGTACTTGATTTTGTCGAGAAGTAAAGATATTGTAGGATATTCTTCTTTAACCTTTGTAGAATGAGCAATAGGTAAGGAACCAAGTTTGTTACCATTATGTAAAAAGTACACATGTCAAACTTCGTTTTGACGAATCAATGAACAACCGCCACTGATTTGGATTATACTCTTTTAATACCATTGCATTAATTAGGCCCGGAATATCAGTACAAAACACAAAATTATCTTTTGAGTAAAGAAAGGAAGTAAATCCTTTCCCTGTTACGGTAGTACGATATCTTCGTTCCTCTGGTCAACAAATTTCTTTCTTTCAATCGGGAAGCTAAAATTTCTGATGCCGTTTTAGAAAGTCCAAGGTCCCTGATCCAGTCATTTAGATCATCTTGATTTAGTGGTCGGGGACTACCGTAGCAATCAAAATCACTGTCGCTACCACTGTCGTCGTTTTCGGTTTGTCCGCTGCACTGGTCTGAATTTTGCGAGGATGTACATGGCTGCTGTGGTGTTGATGTGTCACTAATACTCAAGACAAGTTAGGATATATCCACTTAGAGCAATTTTTATGGTTTATTTCTATGATTTTCGTTACACAGAAAGAACAGTCGTCATGATGGTTGGATGGTTCACGCCAAATCATAGGAGCTTTGTACTTAAAAGTGGGTCTTTTTTTGTTTGCCCACAATCGCAAAGATTCAACACATGTTTTACATACCAAAGTTGGTATCCAAGGTTTAGCGTTTGACGGCAACGGAAACCCAAAGTAGTCCAAGTATGCCTTTTTCACAAAGTCCGACACATTTAAACGATATTTTTGGAACATATATTCTCCACAAATAACACAAAAACAATCAGGATTATTTAAACACGTCCTTCTTGAGGAAGACATACTGAAATTTATAAAGGAACTAGTTAAGTTACACCGCTATTGATAGAAACTATCGACTACTTATGTAAATTTAAGACGGTACCTGTATCTCACTAACTAGAGCTGCTACAAAAAATGTGAGGTTAGATTTGAAATCAGCGCACCCAAATTAGTAAACAACAGTAGAAAAACTTTATGCAACAAAAAAGTGTTATTTTGTTTTTTTGTGTAATCATCGGAGGTATCAACGACAACTCTATTTTGGGATTCAAGTGACCCAATATGCACTGTAAACTGTAGATTGTCAGTTTCAGCATTCATGGCAATATTAGCTTTCCACATTTCCTTGTCCTTCATTTAAATGTTGTATTTATTTATACCTACATCTCCCTTAACCTGAGCGTTATCAATTCCAGCAAATAAGAAATAGGTAGCGTCACATTTTCCGTTTTTTGTTACTACGTCGAAAGAGTATAGGTACAAACTTATGATCAAAATATTTTGTAAATGTTTGGTAATGTAAATTTAAATTATTTTCTATACTTTCTCATACAGGTCTTTTTATTACATGAAAATCAGGGCTTTTGATAAATATGAGTTATATTTTCTTTCAGTTGGCCAGCAAATTCATGGCGAATGTTTTGTGAGCTATTTATAATAGAATTTAATTATGCAACTATTTCGCATAAGAGTAGGTTCTGATTTTCAAAGTACACCAGAGTTTACCTTATCCAATATAAACGGGCTAGCAGAGCGTCGGATAAGCGAAAATGTCGCATAATATTAAGATAAAGCCTATTAGAGTCAAATTATATAGTAATTAGAGAAACTATCTTATATTGATTTTCTATTGGCCGTCTGTGTACAATACGCGCCAGTATATCTAGTTAGCAATATACATATTTTATATTTTAGTATTTATGCTGAAATAGGTAAACTAGGTCTGTACGCCTACTTTATCCTTTTCCACGGCAGACGACTCAGGCTCGTCAAACTATGAATATCCGTTTTTTCGATACGCGTATGTAGTTGATTACATTGCTACTCACCCAAAATATACAAAGCCCTTCTCTAGTTATAATTTTACAAATTAAGCATGTGAACATCACGTTTTATAAAAAAATCAACCGTAAAAAACAATTCAATACACCGTAACAACTCTAGGCAAGCATTAGGAAAGGCGAGACATGACCCATACATAAGTCATAGTTTACACGTGCGATAAGCACTTTCTTATCTACGCACTCTTTTTTAATGAGACTACTGTATTTTATTGTATACACTTATCGATTATGATAATGATTTTCCACCCCGTGACCAGTTTTTTTAAATCTGGGAATTTTTGTGTTCATAAGTTTATGGTATTTTCATATCACTAGGATCATACTAGCATTTGACATAGATGTACAATCGTTATTCACAATTTTTGCTGTTATTATTTACGTTTTCGCTCCGTACGTTTAAAGTAACAGAACTGTACTTTTCAGTACGCAGCCGTTTCATTGCTTTTCTGCGCAAGGTAAGTTAAGTGGAATATCATATAGCATAAAATAAAAATAATAATTTTCGGTTAAACTTTAAAATAGTTACAAGTGAACAAGGCGCATTTTCGAAACAGTACTCGAAATGAAGATGGAACTTGGACATACTCACTGCAGTCTTGTATTGAGCAATGCGTGAAAAGATTTCCAAATGAAACTGTTTCATATGAAACATTATCTCGTCATAAGAATAGACTTCTGGAACGTTTTGAAAAGAAACATTGCATTTGCAAACGGAAATCTACCGGTAGGCCGACTGTATTAAGTGTAGATGTTGTTGATGACATTCTACATCGAATGAAGCAAAGTCATACGAAATCTCTATCCAAGGTACATGGTAAGGCAGGTATGATAACGTATTCCATTACTTATGATACAAGAATTCAATGTTTTCTTATTTTGTAGGTATTTCGGATGGAAGCTGCCAAAAGACTTTGAAGAGGATTTTTCATATGCATCCATACAAAGTGTCAATGGTACAACAATTATATCCACGATACCGTCAAAATATTTATGTCAGACGAGGCATGGTTCCATTTACTAGGCTGCATAAATAGCCAAAATTATAGAACATGAGGAACGGAAAATCCACATACTTTTTTCGAAACCAGTTTACACCCTATTAAAATTGGTATATGGGAGGCATTATCAAGATTACGTATTGTGGGGCCTATATTTTTTAATGATACAATAACTGCTGAAACATATCAGAATAATATTTTACACCCATTTATCGAACAGTTGCACAATGATGAATTAACGGAAGGAACAGCTCACACTGCATTCGATACATTGGAATACCTACAACAATTTTATGATGATCGTGTTTTAGTTATGGAAGATGGCCTGCAAGATCACCATTCAAAATTCAATTCAATTCAAAAAATTTTATTAGGTTTCATTTATGCACAAAAAGCATCTTACATCAATAAGTAAGGTATAAAAAGTAAAGAATAATACAGGATAGGATACATGTGGACTTGGACTAAAATGTATTACAACGGAAAAAACAGAGATAAAAATAAAACAAAGATAAGATAACACAACACAAATTCTTCCGTCCAAGACGACACTCGTCTAGCGCGCACGTTCTTAGACTATGACGCACACATTTTGCCGACCGGCTTCTATGGAGACTTATTTGTTGTATTTCCACGTAGGTCGTCTGCGGGGTTTGCCAAGGGCATCTTCGGCTTGCGATAAGTAGTATAGATATTCGGCCGCAACCGAGTTGCCTCCCGATAATCACTTTCTAATTACGGTTTGAAAAAGGTTATAGATAAATTCTCCCCCAAGTTATATGTTTATATTCCAAACTTTGGTATAAGATACAATTGTTACAAATTAAAGCTTAAAGGTATACTAATTTTTATTTACTCTAAACCTATGAGACACATTTTTAACAAATTCAAACATAGTCAACCCTTTTGAATACAGTTTTTGAATTTCAATATCTAAAAACTGCTTTCTCTGTAATATTTTTATCGTAAATACATTTTTCCATACTGCAACTTCTCTGTCTGAAGAATCGATTTGAAAATTCAATAAAACATCTATAAATGTAAAAATATTTGGATGAGGCGAGTAAAACGAAGCATTCAATTTCGAATGGAACGATTCACAAGCATTAGTAGTTCTTTGAAGCGATGACGAGTTTTCTGCCCAAATATGTGGTGGAAACAATGAATCGTCATCAATGTATGTGGAAACAATGCAGTCTGCAAATTTTGTAATAGCATTTGATGTTGGCTGAAGGAACCCAATTCAATGGCAAAAACATCACCTACATCTTGCGGGTGTAAAAATGGCAAGCCAAAAATGTAATTCAAATATTTTGCCACTTCAGATTCTTGTTTGTTGTATTCAGAGCTTAGACCCACTTCTTGAATTTTCCTATACCACGACTGTGTCAAGTCAAAACGACATCCTCTAATAAGAGTGCCGGGAAAAACAGCAGGAATTGCCTTATGGATGGATATTTCGAAGTCTACTGTAATTCTAAAAGGCTTAGAGCTATCGGTTACGTTGAGTACTTCATCTTCCATATATGTAAGAGCCGTCTTGTAAGTATTAACTTGCTTATTAGGTAACAGGAAGAATATAACGGGAACATAATGACCATTTTTCATAGCAAATATAGTAAATAATTGCAAAAAAAAAATTAGGACCATATTCAACAGTTCCATCCAAATAAAATTCAGCAGCCGTAGTCAAAAATTCGATATTACTTTTACATGTAAACATAAAGATATTGTTGGCTCTGTCATTTTTTATTACAAAATCTTCATTTTTGTTGGTTTTTATTCGCCGTTCGTCTAAATATGTATGAACTTGTGTATGTTTTTCGGTAATGGTGGCATCAATGATCGACGAGCATTGTAAATATTTTTCTAACTAGATTTATATCACTTACGCTTAGAGCATCAATATCACATGAGCTGAGTTCTTTATGGATAATTTTCATCGGCCGTTCTAAAAGATCGTCTTGTGCTTTCCTTTTCAGTTTATTGCTAAGCTGCTATCTTTCCAATACGGGACTAGGTAGCTTATTATGGTTATGATCCAACATCGAATCCACGATAACATTATCTGTGCCATCTGTTTTAATGTAGGCTTTACACAATGTTTTTCTAGATGTAAATGACCACCTTTTAACACCTCCAGCCAATGTTTTTTGAAAAGAAAACTTGTCGTTTATTACCAAAAGCACTTTGCCCTTTTCACGTGAGACCACTTGCAAACTCAGTTTAATATTTAACTTGCATAAGAAGTAAAAATAATAATACTGAGAAAATATTATTTTACCACCCTATTTATATGCTTCTAATTACATAATGACCACAACTTTTGGGGTGTATACAATAAGTTGCTGACCTATCCAGATCGATTTGTGATAATTATCTATTGCAAATTCGTATGTCATTAAGAAATCATTAGATTCAGTCATCAGAGACAACTTAGTTGACCGGGGTTAAAGGGATTAAAAGATTATGTACCTCTTAGTTATCGGAGACAATTTACCTATCATCGGGAGAGAATTTACCTATGCAAAATCCGGCCTTTTAGAAGATGGGAGACAACTAGTCTCCGCCGAGATATTCGTTATGTCTTGGTGGGAAAGTAATATAAAAACCACCTGTCCTTGTTTTGTCCGAGTTTACAAGGTGTCTACGTTCCGTCCTTGTTATAATATGGGATCTTTCTATAGAAAAGTTAGTCAGCGCCTGGCGGATTTGAATCGCCGCCCCAAGGCGATTCCGATCCGTCCGACTCATCTGTCAATTGTACTCATTGAATAAAGTTGTATTTGCGAGGTTTAAAATGATGTCATTGGTGCCGACCAGATTCGAACCCCGGCATGCCGAATTTCGAATCCGAACGACGCTTTATTTTTGAATATACGTAGGTATGTCGTCGCTGTCATTTCGATCTGCATCTATTCGGTGTTCCACGAATGGCGTCCCGAATAGATCCAGCGTCTCGGGATGGGATATTTATTACGTAATTCTATACGTCGGGATCTGGTGATGTAGCGTACGTTTGGATTTTTGTGCCTTCATGTTTTCTGGTAGAATTTATCGGCGGCTTGGTATAAAAATTCCGTTATCGTCTCTAGGCTCAATTCCTCGTGCATGTCTTTGATTTCCGCGTATCGGTCGCAGTTTAGTACGAGTCTTGTGCATTTATTCTGCATCACCTGCATGTGTTGCAGATTGAAAGAGGCGGCTCCGAACCGTACAGGTGAAGCATACGTCATTGTCGGTCTGATAATCGTCTTGTAGAGTAATAGTTTATTGTGGCGAGTCATCCTAAAGTTTCTCATTAGGGCGGTGATGCTTTTCTTGACGCCCAAAATATGCGGTCCGAACGTCAGTGTCTTATCTAGCGTCACTCCAAGATATTTGATTTTCGTTGCTAGAGGAATTGGCCGGTCGTTAATCGTTAATGGTCTAAGATCGACGCCGCGTTTCCGCCGGGCGAATAAGATGCTTTCGCATTTGTCCACGTTAACGCCGAGCTTCCAGTCTTTAAGGTGGCGTTCGATGTAATGTCCCAGGACAGAGCCTTTGGTAACTCCCGCCTGCACCTGGTGCTCGAAGCTGTGGTTGTCCTGAAGTTTAACCCTGAATGTTCTGTCGGTTAAGTATGAATGGATGAGTTTCGTTAGTCCCGTCGGTATCTCGATTTGCGTTAGTTTATGTAGTAGTCCGTTCACCCATACTTTGTCAAATGCTTTCGTAAGGTCAAGTGTTGCTATTACGACGGTTAGATTTTCGTTAAACGCCCGGCACGCGTCCGTGACGATCCGGACTACTTGTTGAATAGTATTATGTTTTGGACGAAAACCAAACTGTTCATCTAAAAGCCGTCTTTCGACGTGCTTTTGTAGGCGGTTGTGAATTATCAACTCAGTCACTTTCGAGAGCGTACTCAGGAGGCTGATCGGTCTGTAACTATCAGTTGAGTTGGCAGGCCTCCCGGATTTATGGATAGGAATTACGGTTGCGGTTTTCCACTGACGTCGGAAATACCGCAATCGCAGGATGGCGTTGACCATGTAGGAGAACTGTACTACAGCTTTTTGGGAAGGTTACGTAGGAGCATGTTATTGTCATGTCCCGGAGCTCTCCGCGGACTCTGTCGCCGAATCGCTGACCAGATTTCTCCAGGGGTGGTTCGTCGTATTTCGTCATTTTCGTCGTTGGCTAAAACACGCTCAACAGAGTTTTAGCCATTTGCTCGTCAGTAAGTTGTCGAGAGCTTCCGCTTTTTCTCCGTTTGTCATTGCAGTTCCGTTGGGAAGTTCTAATGATGGAATCTGGCGGAACTTCTTCCGGAGACGTCCCGTCAGTCTCCATATTGAACCGTCGGCGGTATTTAGAGAGGAGAAGCGTTTTGACCATGTATCGTTTCGATGGCGCCAAATTCGTTCGCGAACTGAAAAATGATAATCTAAGCAGGGTATGTGAAGAAGTACCGAAGAATGATGAAATTATAATATTAGGGGACGCCAATACCCAGATAGGACGAGAATCATATTTGAAAGAAGTGGCAGGAAAATGAACAATTCATGAACACACTAATGACAACGGGCACAGACTGAGTCAGCTAGCGGGAATGTTAAACATGACTTTTTTATCAACCAAATTCGAACATCCAAGAAAGTACAAGGTCACATGGAGACACCCATCAGGAGCAGCGGAAAATCAAATAGACCACATAATAGCAACAAAGGGAGTAAGAAACAGAACAACAGACACAAGAACACTTAGGGGAGCACAAGCAGAAGCAGACCATTATCTAGTGGTGGCAACAATACAAGGCATAAACAAGAAGCACTAACGCTGGGGAAATAAGAAATGGGAGGTGGATTTATTAGAAAACGAAGAAACAAGGCAAAAATTATAAGAAACAATTACAAACAGTCTACAAAGTGCAACAATAGGCATACATGAAATAGAGCAGGCATGGCAGTGGCTGAAGAAAAATATAACCAAAGCAGCTGAAGAAACACTCAAAACAACGAAACAAAAGGCAGAGACAAAGGAGTGGTTTGATGGAGAATGTGACAAGGCAAGGAAACTGGAAGAGATAGAACATTCAAGCCGATGCGACAATACAACACAATTCTATAGAAATATGAAACAACTAAACAATAAAGCAGTAAGAACAAGAAACGTGAAAGATATAAACGGCAAAGCAGAACAGGATCCAGACAAAATAGGAAACATATGGAGAGAATACTACAAAGAGGCCATGTATACGGAAGGAAAAGAGAGGACACAAGAGGATGAGGCATTGAAATCAGTGGGAATATCAGAAAAATTGAGGGCGCTGGTAAAGATGAGTCTTAGAAACACAAAAGCTAAAGTGAGATACATGCGAACAACATATAGGTACTGCAACGTAAACATATAGCCTTCGTATAATTTGCTAACTTGTTGATTTGGTATATACATATTATATTATAGTGTTATTAGATACTATTATTAAATCATAATTACTCTAGCATAACCTCTAATGATGTCTGTGTAAGGCTAGGCGAAATGTTCCCGAAACGCAACAAAATTTTTGTGAATAATATTAGCTTTCCCAAAGTTAAAAATGAAAATAATTGTTTATATTCGAAACCAAATATTGGTCGCCTACTTCATTCATAAATTCAATTAGGAACAAATGTATTTTATACACATTAGATGACAGCACATATCAGAGGTCCTATGAATTTAGGCTGAATAACTATAAGATATACGTATAAACAAGGATATACATCCATTTGTACTAATGCAGCAAAGTAAGAATATGAATTAAATAGCAAACTTTAATAATTCCGTATTGTATATACTGCAAAATTTCAATTTGTGAAAATATTACAGGATTTCAGTCCTTTTGAACATTTTTTTGTACGGCCCTAACAGAACCCCCTTCATGCTATATTTAAAATGTAAACCTCTTTCTAATTACGGAACTTATTCAAAAACAAGACAAAGGGACACAAACGCATAGTAACCCGTAGTCTCATACCAATACACCTGCATGAATGGGCGCGGGAGGTCAATGTACTTCATAAATTGATCAATACATATAACTAAATTAAATATTACATGAATATGACATGCTTTCTATTAGTTATTTCCCATATTATATTTAATTTTCTAAATCATGAAATGAAATAAAGAAGATAATGGCTTTACCTATTTTAGTTTAGTTTGTTACGGATATGTAGTCCAGTGATCAGCAATGAGTAGTGAAAAAGTGAGTAGAGTTGAATCATGACTTATAATTTCTTGTACTTATACGCACTCATACTTATTGCAATGTTGTCCAACTTCATATCTACTCGAAAGTTTGAAGTACTCATCGAACTCATACTTAACAACATTTATGGCGTTGTTGATTTCGACTCTCCTTAACTCAATGTGTATAGACGATGCAAAATAAGTATGGTTCGCATACGAACATTAATATACTCATTATGAGGTTGTGTGTTTGCTCTGTTGCGTTTTTTACTGTTGTTTTTTTACTAAAGTTAAACAAAGAAATATGTGTAGATTTGTGTTGCTTATTTCATATTATATTGCGCTTTTACCCTTACGTTTTTGCACTAATTGAAAAACTCCGCTATTTATTTTTCCTCAATCTCACTATTGCTATCCAGTTTTCACTACCTGCTCATAAAAATGATAAATAATAAAAAATATTAATTTTCCCGAAATGTTTCTATATAAACTTACAATTTTATGCTTTTGTATATTTTTATACACTTTATACTGGTTGCAAACTGTTTAATGACTAAACTTTTAAATATACATGGATGAGTTGAGTGAGCTGAATCAATGTAAGTATTGTAAGTATTTTCCTGACATTAGAAATCAAACTGAGGTGATTTATGAGTGTGAGTATAGTATGTGTATGATGTCGCCGTCGCATTCATATTTATTGCAACCTGTACTTATGGATCAACGTTATCGTGAGTATGAGTAAATCAGAGTAGTTGAGTTTAAATGATGCCTACTCACTTATATTTAAAATTTCATGAGTCAGTATGAATAGCGAAAAAACGATGCATTGCCGATCACTGATATGTACATATTTGTGAGAAGATATTGATACATGTACACATAAATTAATGCTAATTTTTAAAACCGCCCCAAATAATATGCCTTATCGCGTGGTCTCTTGCATTTAGTGAAATGTTTTCCGTTGCGCATGAAATAATGGTATTACGTTTTGCCACTGAACGAACTATTACATAACATGTGCTACATATATTTACCTTGACCATCCTGTTAGGACAATTCCTCGGAAATTTAAGATTTTACCGATATGTGAACTTAGTTCCGACAACCAAGCGTTGTGATTACTGATATGGTACTTATTTATTGGTAGGATCTGGCAACTACTTGTGGCTCCCTTGAATGCTGTAGCACCCCACACATTTGTAAAAACGTTACTATATTTCTCCCAAACTGCTTCACCCAACTGGAATGTCTCCGCATTGTTATAATGCCAGATCATTGGTTCAACCAAATTTCCGAGATGATACCCTAAATTGAAAATATGAATATAAAAAATAGAACTGCAGACGTTTTATAAATAGATAAAAAATGAAAGAAGTGCTTAAACATATTAATTAAGGCGATATTTAAAACCCTCAGAGAATTCGATCTGAAGCATTTTTATAGTAAGAATTTATCTAACATATTATTGATACACATATGTATACATGTATTACATTATTAAAACAAGCTCTTATTAAAGTAGGAATCGAGTGTACACAATAAAGGAAAACTTCTGAAATGTTTCCTATGGAATAGAAATCCGGAGTATGCCGATACAGTGTGCGAAGTGTTCGACACACAAGATACTACAAGCGCCAAAATTTCAGACGAAATTAAAATATCTATTTATTTAGAAAAAGAATTAGTGTTTATAAAGCTAATTGTTTGAAAATTGCACTTTTAAATGGAATTACATTTTATAGATTTATTATTGTGGGAGAAAGAAAAGGGCGAGGGGGATATAAAGACCCTAACTAAAATTTTGCGCACAGACGCCGAGAACTACTAGCACGCCACTAATAGAAAGTACTAAAGTCCCAAATTTTGTGGCGTGACAACGTCCACACGTACACGACAGTGTGATGCTAGTAAGCGCACTCAAAAACTGTGAACGATTAACTCCGCGTGGACGTACAATATCTACTATTGTTTACACTGTAAAATTTAAAACTAAATGTCGATAAAGTACGTAACTACTACATATCCTATAAATATTTAAGGAATTTACACCAAAAGAGTGTACTAACGCTATTGCACACGTGCTATGAATACAAAATAAAGAATCTTACGACTGTTTCTTATCGACTATGTCATTTTTGCAGAAAATACAAATCCTTGTCTTGTATTTATCAGCAGCCTTACTGTTCACTATGAACACTAGAATCATCTGCAAAGCAATTGGAGATAATGTTCAAATAAGCACTAGCCCATGCGCCTACGAATTAGGAGAATTTGGATGTCTTTCCGAGGGCTGAGCATTATATACCTCACGGTACGTACTATCCACAACACTAGTATCATCACTCCCATACGCATTATGTGGAAGATATGAACTTCTCTTTCGCCACTCGTTTTTGAAGCGAGCGACGTGTTTTCTCTCCCCAGCGGTTAAACGGAATAATAAATAATGGAATCATTTGGTAAACCACTCACGAGAGTGAAAATATTAATTCATAGAATCTGGATGAATGACGCTGAAGCTAAAGGACATTCGCAGCAGCGCATTCGGGAAAGAAGCGACGATCAACTTTATTACTACCTTCGTATATAATGCCGTAAAACCAGACATTTAAGAACAAAATATGCATGCAGCGAGCAGTAACAATTAATGAGAAGCAATAAAGTATAAAATGGCACAATCACATGCACAAATAACAAATCCTTCAATATTATTATTATTATTATTGTGACTATACACCCCCGAAGTGGTTGAGCCTCCTATTCGTATCTCTAGATCATTACAATTTGGGAGATCAGTCCCTTCTTCTGATTATATGCTTTCACATAATTTCTTCCATAGTTTTCTATTTTTCGCTTTTTGTTTCCAATTGATGTCTCCGGTCCTTCGTATATCCTGCTCCACTTCCTTCAGCTGTGTACTCTTCGGTCTTCCTCTCCTTCTTCTGCATCTCGGCTTCCACTCTGTCACATCATATATTACTGCTCCAGGCCCCGCTCTCCATACATGTCCGAGGCACCTTGCTCTTGATTGCTTAATTTTTCTCATTACATCCATTCTCACTTGATATCACCGCCTTTGTCCGCACTAGTAAATAAATCATTTATAGAGGGTAGGTTCCCTAAAGTATTAAAAGTTGCTAGAGTGGTACCAATCTTTAAAAAAGGCGACAGGCATATTGTGTCGAATTATAGACCAATTTCAGTATTGTTATGCTTCTCTAAGGTATTTGAAAGGGCTATGTTTCAGAGGATTATGGCATTCGTTGTGAAGTATGATATAATAGTTCCTAGTCAGTTTGGATTTGTGAACTCTAAGTCAACGACAAATGCAATATTTGCAGTACTTGATCGCTTTTATCAACTATTAGATAATGGGTGTGTGACTAGTGGCCTCTTTTTCGATTTGTCCCATGCTTTTGATACCGTTGATCATGCCTTATTATTAAATAAACTGTCGGCAATTGGCATAAGAGGGCCCTCTTCACGCTGGATCGAATCATACCTTCATGAGCGCACGCAAATCGTATCGGTCAAATCGAGAGGCTCTATCAAATATTCGTCGCCGATTAGTGTGTTGCGGGGTATCCCGCAAGGTTCGATACTCGGTCCTCTGTTATTCTTGTTATTTAGCAATGATCTTCACCGTTACTTGATGGGCGGAGAACTTTGTCAGTATGCCGATGATACTACAGTTGTATTTTCGGGAAATTCTGGGACGGATGCTGCAAACGCTGTTGCTGAGAACATGTCCTCGTGGTGTGAGAATAATGGCTTGATTGTGAACCCATCCAAAACATCAGTAGTAACCTTCACAACTTCAAGGCAGTCATCTGATGGGTCGTTGTTGGTACGCTTAAATTCTAAATCGGTACCAACCGTGACCAATACAAGATTCTTGGGTTGTGAGCTTGATAGTCTCTTGTCGTGGGATCAACAAGTAGCCGGTCTGTGTTCGAATTTATCGTCACTCGTTTACGCAGTCAACAAATTAAAGAATTGTATTAGCTCGCAAGCACTATTTGAATGTTTTACCAAGCACACATAGCATCGAGGTTGAGGTATGGGATTATATTTTGGGGGCAATCATCTCAGTTTTCGCGTTGTTTCGTACTCCAGAAGAGAATAATAAGAGCAATATTTCCTTTGAGACGTACCGACTCATGTGGAACGGCGTTTGTGAGTCACAACATTATGTCATTGCCATCCTTATTCTTATATGAGTGTGCTATTTATGCGCGAAAGTACAGCTCAGATTTTGTGCGAAATGGAGAAATAAACGCCTACTGTACTAGAAATATGGACGACTATTGTGTGCCGACCCATAGATTATCGCCGTACGAGAAGAGTCCTAGATATGTTTGCATCAAGGTTTTTAATAAGCTTTCGGTTGATATAAACAGCTTGGATTTCAATAAATATAAGAGAACATTAAAAAGTATTTCACTGAGAGGTGCTATTATAATATCGCCGAATTTTTTAACTGATCGGGTCTTCTATTCGGTCTTTCATATTTTGGTGTCTCATGTCTGCAGACATTTGCTTATATGTGATATATATTTATGTGTATTGTTATATATATATTTCTTTGATTGTTATATGTGTACAGGTCATATTTTTGTTCGTATAATGTACATATATTGACCTTTTGACGAAGCCCATATCTGTTTGGATTTCATGGCAAATAACGACAAATAAATTAATAAAAATTCCTATTTCTTGTGCCAATTCCTCGTTCGTCCTTCTTCGGTATTCATTCTCGTTTAGTCTAATGTGATTCCAGGATAGTTCTCATTACTTTTCTCTCCGGTATTCTTAGGTCCTCCTCATCCTTCTTTGTCATGGATAGCGTTTCTGTGGCATACAGCAGTGTTGGTCTAATTATTGTTTTATAGATCTTCAGTTTGCTGGTTTTGCTTAATGTCTTACTTTTATCTTCTTTTTGATTTCTGCTTCACGTTCGCACGCACGTTCCTTTATTGAAATCAAACTCTTCTATCTCCCCTTTCTGCGTTAAGACACTCGCTGTTGTTCTTTCCATTGTCATCATTATTAGCCTCCTCAATTTTGCGCCTATACTCAGCTCCTTTAGCGTTGTTTTTAGTTCATTTCTGTTAATCCTATCGGAAGCCTGCTGGAAATCTATTACAAGCAATTCTATTTATATTTTGTAATGCTGAGCCTTTTCCATTAGTTGTTTTATTGTGCGTATTGCATCTATCGTTGATTTTCCTGGTTTAACTCTCTTCTGATATTGGTCCACTTTGTTACTTCTGCTAATCTCCTCTACAGCAGTGTGGACAGGGCGAATCTTTCAATATAACGAAATAAATAAATAAAATACTGCTCACAGCACAACACACGAGCTAGGTGTCGAAATTTTTACAGGTGTCCTCTTTAATGATCCCCATATGCGGCTACCAAGTTCCATAGTGAAACGCGCCGTAGTTGCAAAATAGGAAATGTTTAGTACATGCTGCATCTTCTCTCATGTAAAATACTCCTCAAGTACTGTACTATTTAAACATTTGTATGATAATTTTGCAACTATGTCGTGTTTTAGTTCGAATTCTTTTCAGATGTATTAGATGATCTTTAAAGAGTGTGTGTACTAAATTTTATATACGATAGTATGTCAAATATAAACGGGACTGTTTTTTAAAGAAGCTAAGTTTATTTAAATGAAATTACAAATATACAATATTTTTCTACATACTCTCCCGCCCTAGATATCCATTTTTTCCAACGCATTGGAAGCATCTTTATTCCAGCATCGTAGAAACTCTGTGGACGTTCTCTTAGCCACTGGAGCACAAACGCTTCCACCGCTTCGTTGTTGTTGAAACGCTGGCCTCCAAGTGATTCGTTGAGGGGTCCAAACAAATGGAAGTCACAAGGTGACAAATCTGGACTGAAGGGGGTGTTCCAGTATTTCCCATCTAAATTCCTCCAATTTCTTCCTCGTGGCATTGGCCACATAAGGTCTAGCATTGTCATGCAGAAGAATGACACTTCTGACCGATTGCCTCCCATAAACCACAACAATATTAGCATTAATTGTTTATCGCCCGTGCAAAAATCAACATGAAAAGCACCTTGCCAATCAAAGAAAACTGTTGCCATTACTTTTCCAGCAGACAACCGCGTCTTTGCCTTCACCGGTGCATTCTCGCCGCTGTTTCTCCACTCCATACTCGCCTGTTTCGACTCGGGTGTTTAGTGGTGCACCCACGTTTCGTCGTAGGTGACGATGCGAGTCAGAAAGGCGTCACCCTCGTGTTGGAATCGATTGGAAAGTCGCTGGGAGACTTACAAACGATTACGCTTTTGATTTTCCGATAACCGACGTGGAACCCATCTAGCTGACATTTTGCTAAATCCAAGTCATCAGCCACGATTCGTTGGACACTTCCGTAACTGATTTTCAGTTCGTCAACAATTTGGAATAGAACGATGCGCCGATTTCTCTCCATAAGATTCCGGACCGTCTCAATATTGGCATTGGTCACACTCGTTCTTGGGCGGCGATTGTGACTCTCGTTCTCGACGTTTTCACGCACTTCAAAAAATTGTTTCACACGGGTTCTTGACAGGGTGTTATCGCCTAACTGTATTCGTAACCGTCGCAAAATTTCGGTTGCGTCCCTCTCTCTTTGACCAAAAACTTGATTATGATTCGCTGCTCCACGGAGAAGTGCACGTCCTTCTCGCTCATGATCTCGCATGATACTACCCTCACTCTAACCGTGCTGGCTACCTGCTCATCGACCCGTAGCAGGTCTAGGATCATTTCAGAATTTTTAAATAACTCAGTCCCGTTTATATTTGATATACCCTCGTACTTTGCTCGTGTTCTCTACGTTGAGTTTCGGACGGCGAACGACACGGGCGTAGGACACGTACGGTGCGGCGATAAGCTAACTCGTATTTATTCCGGTAAACCGATCGTAAGTACCGAAGAAAAGACAGTTGAGGTGGAAAGAAGAAAGTGGAAATTAATTTAGGATTCATATAGGAAATAAAAACTAATTATTTAGTGCTTATAAGCGTATGAGTGAGTCTTAAGAGAAGAAATAGACGAGTGTGAGAGAGATCGTACGCCGAGTGGGGATAACGCGGAGTGCGCACTTCAGTGATATTGTCTGACATTGGATATTAACAACAATATAACAACAACAACAATATAAAAGGATGGATAGTGATGATTACACATCAGGAGATGGAAAGAGAAGAAGGGAAGAAAAGGAATGGGAGGACATATTTAAAAAATCAAGAAAAACAGGAAGAACGCCACAAAAAGACAAAAAGGATAATGAAGAAAAGATAGATAAATTAACAGAGATGATGAAGGAGCTGATGGGAGATATCAAAGATGTAAAAAAAGAGCAAAGAGTATACCAACAAGAATTAAGGGAGCTAAGGAAAGAAAATGAAAAATTAAAAGGAGAAAACGAGCAATTAAAGAAAGAAATGAATAATATAGAAATAAGAATGAAAAGAGTAGAAAAAGATCAAATACGAAACAACGTCATTGTATCGGGGATAGATATGCAAACAGAAAACCGAGCCGATATAAAAACGGGAATGGAAAACTTTTTAGAGAGGAATATGGGAGCAAAAATACAAATTAAGGAAGCCACAAAAATAGGAATGAAGGTGTATAAGGTACAGCTGGATGATTCGTATACAAAACAATATATAATGGAAAATAAAAAGAATTTGAGAAAGTTACCGGAAAAAATTTACATAAACAATGAGATGACGAGAGAAGAGCGAATAATACAAGGAAAGATAAAACAGATAGCAGAAGAGCAGCGGAGAAGGGGAAAACGAGTAAGAGTAGGCTATGAAAAGGCCTACATAGACGGTAAAGAATGGAAATGGGACGAAAATGCGGGCTGCTTGAAAGAGCAAGAGGATAAAACAACAAGTAGCTCACCAAAAAACTAACACCGAAAGGAAAGAAGGAAGGAAGAAATGGAGGCGACCAGGCGACGATGAAGGATATGAGTAAGATTATAAACAGGAGAAAAATAAACACAAAGTCTAAGAGATCAGGATAAGAGGCGAAAGAAATAAAAATAGGAACCTGGAATGTTAGAAGCTTGAAGGGAAAAGAAATGGAGCTAATACAGGAGATGGAAGATAGAGAAATAGATATACTTGGCATATCAGAAACTAAGAAAAAGGGGACAGGCATGCAACAGCTGACAGAGGACTATGTGATGTGGTGGTGTGGAGTGGAAGAGAGAGAAAGAGCAAGAGCAGGAGTGGGGATCATCATAAACCAGACTAGAATTAGAGAGATTGTGAAGATTCAAGACATAAACGAAAGAATCATATATGCTCAAATAATCCTTGGGAAGGAAGTATTCCATATAATAACGATATATGCGCCAAGCGAAGATGCAAGCAAAGATGAAAAAGACCAATTCTATGACGAACTGCAAAAGACTATGGATGATACACAAAGCAACAACATAATATTGATGGGCGATATGAATGGTAGAGTGGGGAACCAGAATAAAGGAAAGAAAAAATGGTTAGGTCAAGAGGGCGAAAAATATAAAACGAAAACGGGCGGAGAATAATAGATTTCTGCATAGAAAATGATCTCATAATAATGAACACAACATTTAAACACAAATGGATACATAAATATACAAGGGAGGAACCATCTCGGAATGAAAAATCTATTATAGACTACATAATGACTAACAGGGGTATTAGACGATATGTGAGAGATGTAAAGGTAAATAGAGAAGCGGAAATCGGAAGCGACCACTATCTGTTGCTGAGCAAATGGAAAATAACACTAAAGGAAAAAGAGGATAAAAAGAGAAAAATAGTAAAAGGAAAGATTAATTGCTACAAACTAAGGGAACCACAAATAGAAAAGAAATACCAGGAAATACTAGACATAGAGTTAGGGAAAACGCAGACGATAAGAGGCATAGAAGAAAAGTGGAAAAAGCTTAAAGAAGGCATGATAGAAGCAGCAAGAGGAAGTTGCGGAGTAACAAAACTAACAAACAGGAAAAGAAAAAGAACGGCATGATGGACAGAAAATATAAAAGAAGCAGTAAAGGAGAAAAAAACAGCATGGAAAGCTCACATAAATGCAAAAGATATAAGAAATTACGAGGAATACAAGAAGAAGAGGAAAAGGGTGAAGGAATTAATAAGGGTAAGCAAAGAAAAATCCTGAAGAGAATTTGGAGAGAAAATTACTAGAAACTACCAAGAAAATCAAAAACTCTTCTATGGAGCGATAAAAAATATGAGGAAGTCAAAACAATATACATTGAAGAACATGAAGGATGAAAACGGTAAGGTAGTGACTGAAGAAGACAAGATAATGGAAGTATGGAAAAGATACTTCCAGACACTACTACAAACAGAAGGAGAGAAAAATACACAACTAGAGCGAATATATCAAGAAAAGAATTTTATAGAAGGGTAGGTACAATAGGACATAACAAGAGAAGAATTAAAAAAAGTCATACAGCTGATGAAGAACGGAAAGTCACCGGGATACGACGAAATTACTGTGGAAATGATAAAGGGACTTAGTGAACTAGGATTAAAACAACTACTGGAACTACTAAACGAGGTCAGAATGGAGAAAGTTACACCCGAGGATTGGAGAATAGGAATTATATGCCCAATTTACAAAAAGGGAGATAGTCAACAGTGTTCAAATTACAGAGGCATAACCCTGGGTAGCACAGTAGGGAAATTATATGCAAGGATATTAGAAAGTAGACTTCGGAAAGAAATAGAACATACATTAGAAGAAACACAATGCGGATTTAGGAAGGGACGAGGGACTCAAGATCAAATATTCATTTTAAGACAAGTAATAGAAAAGGCAATAAAATAGGCAGAGAAATACATATATGCTTCATCGATATAATAAAAGCATTCGATCGTATAAGGAGAAATGATGTATGGAGAACGTTAGAGACAAGAGGTGTGAATGAGGAATTAATAGAGTGTATAAAGAGCACATACTACAGAACAAGAAACTACGTTAGAGTAAGAAATGAAAAATCGGGGACGTTTATATGTAGAAATGGACTAAAGCAAGGCTGCACGCTGAGCCCCTTATTATTTAATATAATGTTGGACGAAGCGATTAAGAAGTGTAAACACCAACTGAAGCCATATAATGTAGGATACTGGAAAATGGAGAAAATACAAATACCTGAGTTAACATATGCGGACGATATGGTGATATTAGGAAACACGGAGAGACATCTGCAAGAAAATGTCAATATAATAAATGAACAATTAAAAGAGATAAACATGGAAGTTAATAAGACAAAACAAAAACAATGGCAATAAGCAGAGAAAGTGTAACACAACATAAAAATAAAAGGACATAGAATAGAACAAACTAACGCGTTTAAATACCTGGGAGGGATTATTAACAGCGAGGGGTCCTTAGAAGATGAAATAAATGATAGAATATCAAAAACTGCAAAACTTTACAACATGATAAAAACACCATTCTTAAACAACAAAGAAATACCAGAGATAGTGAAGGCAGAAGTGATCCGCAAGGTAGTGAAACCAGTACTGGCACACTCATGCGAGCCATGGACTACAAATGAGAGACAATGAAGTAGGATGACCAGCGTAGAAATGAGGTTCCTAAGACGAATAAAAAATAAAACTAAGTTGGATAGGATAAAGAACGCAGAATACAGAGAGGAGCTCGAGATAGAGCCAATCCAAATAACAATACAGCAAGGGCAATTATTATTATTATTGGCCATGTTATAAAAATGGGCGAAGACAGGTTGGCAAGACCAATATACGAATCAAAAGGAAGAGGAAGGAAGACATGGGAGCAAGAAGTACGAAGTGCATACGAGGCAAGGGGAGAGAAATGGGAGGATATGAGAGCAAGATGCAGGGAGAGAGAAGAATGGAGACAAATATGGAAGAGGGAGCTAGGAAACTCAACTCCACACAACCCGACACTTCACGGTCAAACGGGTTTCAGGATTAAGTAAAAATTTTTAAAGTAAATTGAACCGGTCTAGCTCGTAGATAAAAATATAAAAGCATAAATTATAACAATTTATATTTATAAATTTTTGGAAATATTGAATATAAAATCGAAATATTTACCTATGTATTTTAGTGTGTGTGAAAGTATAAGTGTATTTTCCGTTGACGGTTCTTCCCGTATCTCCTCGTCACTTATTTTCTCGACGCAGCTTTATAGATTCTTCCCTCTTATAAATTCTTTTGGCACAGCTTTATGGATTCTTCCCTTTATCAATTCTTTCTTTTTCTGTATGGTGAAGTTCTTTTCTTACTAATATTTCTTCTTCTTACTAATACTTCTTCTTAAAACACTTTATTTTGTGAAATATATTTTTAAACTTCTTTATTGACTTTTCTAAATTGTCAATTCAATCGTCGTGAACCAAACAATTTTTTTATTCCTTCTTGAAACCAGGACTACACTCGTATATTTCACCGTTGTCCCCGAAACGAAACTTTAATTCACCTTGACTTCACTACTTGTATGAAATGTGTTTAAAATGTTAACAAAGTTGTTTTTATCCATTAAATTCTGCTCTTATAAAATTTATTTCTGGTGACTTTTAATATACTACAATATACACAGAACGACTCATATACAGCGTACTGACTAGAATGGGTAGTCGGCTATGATGTCGTAACTTATTTCGTAATTGTACATTGTTACCGCTGTTTACTCAGATCACTGATCGCTGCATGCAAATTTTGTTCTTAAATTTCTGGTTTTATGGCATTATATTACGAAAATAGTAATAAGGTTAATCCCGAATGCGCTGCCGCAAATGTTCTGCTAGCTTCAGCGTCATTCTGGATGACTCTCTATAAAACGACTAATAATTAATAATAGGTGCATTACTTGAGCAGCGTGTGTCTGCTGAAAATACGCGTGATACTAACTTTGTGACGACATAACACAAAAATATAAATAATGGGCGCCAGTTGAACATCAAATACGTTCAAATAGAAGGCGATGTATTTTTGCACCAGCCGCTCAAAGTAAAAACAAAAAAACAATGACTCGCCTCTTGCACCTAAATAGCTAATTGCTTATCTCAGGACGATTCAGGTTTCCCGAAACAAAATTTAAACAAAGCACCTTTCTGACGCGGTTAAAAACGACGAGCAAACTATATTTTTAACCGCTAAATTGAATCCTGGATCACCCTTAGTGTCGATGAATAAAATACAAATGTTATATATATATTAGGTTATTCTTCTAATTTTAAATAAATTCGCAGTCGTAGACTATATAGTTTGGTCCTTATTAGAACCCTTCAGTACGGTATAGCCAGTCAAACAATCCCTCAGATAAGATCAGGATTATTCGCGGTACATTGATACTTAAGATGGAAGTAAAGAACCATACGCCTTCATTCAGGATAATGATCCATACCATAGAGCAAAGTCTGTGAAAAATCACTTGAATTAAGTAAATTTACAGTTATTGGATAGGCTTATAAATTGTCAGGATATGAACCCTATTGAAAATATTTGGAATACATTAAAAAGTGTCATAACATCACGGAAGTGTACCAGAAAACAGAATTTAATGGAGAACCTTGAAGACGTTTGGCGAAGTTGTGGCTAAAATTCAGAACTCTATCATTACTGTACTTGAATGCCGAAACAGAATTACTGCTCTCATTAAAGCCAAAAAGGAACCTACGAAATATTAATAGTAAATATAAATGTTTTATATATCAATGTTTCTTAATAGAATAATTTGTGACAATATATTTTTTTATTGGAGTTATATATAAAAAGTAATAATTTTTCCTTGTGGTCTTAAGTCAATGGTCAACGACTGTATGTAATATACCTAGTCTACGGTTGTAATTCGCGATTGATGAAGGACAATTGCCTCCGAGATTATTGGCATATGCAATTTGTACCATATTTACTTAGTAAGCTATTATACAGTTACCTTGTAGCCACCCAATTAACGCAACTAATTAATCAGGTCGTCCTATAGAAAGTCATCCAGATTCTATAAATTAATAGAATCATTTGCATTTTACCACGTAGTGAAAACTGACGAGATAATGCAATACTCATGGTTGTGGCATTTAATGGGTATGTTGGCTAACCATTGCTTTACAGAGCACTTTACATTTCTACGTTTATTTGCACCAACACATATATTTAAAGCGTGTGGGCAGGTAAGTCTGCCTAATTTGGAGTAGTCACGTTTCTCCAGTCCAAGAAATGCTACCACCCAGCAGTGTAGCATTTGAGTGTGGCAGCCATTCTCTTACGTACTGTCCAATCCCCTGATAGACGATTATAATTTCTGAGTGTGGACAAAAGCTTTTTAGCGGCTCTTGTTGCCATATTTCATATTTCCCAAACGGAAAGTGGTATTTTATGTTTTGTCACTTCTATTTGATAAGCATCTAGTGTAGTAACAAATAGCTTTCCTTCCCATTCGTTTGGTTTGCTTACAAACCAAAAATTACAGGCTACGTTTTTAAACGTCCTAATTTGGGGTAGTGGCTGCTTTCTAATTATGTACTATCGGCCCAAAATTAATGTCTCCCCCTGTTCCGTACAGGTTATCAATATTATCTTCCGCGAGTCAGAGAGCGAATTTCAGGTGTCGTAGGTAGATATCCACGAACAAAATCTATCCGAGATTTTATGGTTTACACCGCTTCAAGTGTTAGTTTACGATTCTCAGCTACATATTTAAATTTTCTGTTAGTAAGAGTATCGTTACACTTTCTTTGAGTCCGTGCTATATCGTAATTAATATCTGATGCATAAATAATTATTCCTAGATGCGGTATATTTAATAATTGTAGGATACACGTCTATTTGCATCTGGTTGAAAGCATTCCCAAAGAGTTTATACAAATGAGAATTAATTTTAGTATAAAAAGCAAAAATTAATGATTTATAACAGAATAAAATAATATACAGGAGACTTTATATGGTATGTAACAATAACAAAGAGAAAAAATCAAAACAAAAAAGGATTATAAGGAAATAAAACAAACAACTCCCAACTATAAATTACGAAAATAATGTTACATATGTATGGGCAACCTCCGGCCGGCGGGCCACATGCGGCCCTCGAGTAAGATTTGCCCGGCCCGCTACTGAATTCTTTCGTTGCATATTAGCACGACCCGTCTAAACTTACTTCATAATAAATCATAAGGATACTACAAAAATGTATATTTTTCAAGAATACTCGCAGCATAAAACTTCTACAAAAAAAGGTTGCCCATGCCTGAATTGTAACATTATTTAATATTTGGTATAGTACCCACGACTGTCTATGCACATTCGCAGCCGATTACGCATTGAGCGCACTAGGTTTTCGCAATAAGTTTTGCCACGTAATAGCTCCCATATATCGAAAACATTTTGCTCCAAATTCCTCATTATACGGGCGTTATGGATATCTAGAAAGTTTTTTACCATCAACGCCTATAAATTTTCTATTGGGTTCAAGTTCTGCGATCTAAATGGCAAAGGATTTAGTACAACTTCGGGTTGTTGTCGAACAAATTCTTACTATTCTTGATATGTAGTTGGGAAATTTTCTTGCAGTAGATGGATAGGACCTTCTGGGAAGATTATATGGGCGGAAGGCAGAAATACATCTTCCAAAATATCTGTATGAAGAAAAATGGAGTACCAGTCCATAGCTCTCATTTCGGCTATAAACGGATTATTCTCTTTGTGATAGCGTATCTTAGAAAGCATGCACATAAGGAAATGGTTTCTTGCATCCAGAAAATAGCTTTTCCTGCAAAAATCAGGCTGTATTAAAGAAAAGAAACATTTATTTCAAGACTATAAAAATGTATAATATAAGAGAATAGAGTTAGAAAATCATTAAAATCCAAGACGGAAAAATGTTTCTTACGAATCACTCATTTAGTTTTTAGTTAAGAAAATATTCATATTCAGCGTAGGAATGAAAAAATTATCCAGATCTCACAAAGTTCTATGGAAAAATAAGGAGTTCAAAAGATGCATCATCAGGCAAGCTACATTGAGGCGATCAGACTTGAACAAGTGAACGTTTCTCCGCGCGGGAACAAGAGATCTGAAAAATTTGATAACCAGGTTATGACTAGTCAAGTAAAGTTCATTTCTGAAACTGGTTCAGACTCCATTTAAAAAAATACTAAGAGAATGGTCTCATACACCAGAATAGCCTCGCAATATCATCATTAACTTAAAATAAATGATTGACTCGGAAGAAACCCTTTCCTGTCTTGGATTTTAATGATTTTGTAACCCTAAGGAAATATTGATTTAATACAAATAAAATGTCTTATATTATACATTTTTATATTCTTGAAATAAAAATATTTTCTTGAATAGAGACTAATTTTTGTAAGAAAATCTATTTTCTTGATGCAAGGAAGCATTTTCCTACGTGCATGCTTTCTAAAATCACAAAGAAAATAATCATGTATAGCCGAAATTAAGGTGATGGACTGGTACTCTTTTCTTTTCATTTCTTAGATTAAATAAATTGAATGTCAATAGGTGTAGTTTAGTAATATTCTAGGTTGCAATTTTAATAATTTTAACCATAGATGCCGCCAAAGTCACGGTGTATGCTGTTGCAATTGATCCTTATCTCGTACAAATTGTGTTTTTTAATTAGACGTATTAGGTATGAAACGCTTCCAAAAATTTATATCAATAATCGAGTAATTTCATTTCTTAAAATACCACAGGCTTCAACTGTAATAGAATTGTTATTCTTTTGTTTATAAGAGAGACTAATTGTTCTTCATATAAAAGTGGTTTGCGACTCAATTACGCAATTATAAGTTTGTTTCTTATTATAGCCAATCGAAATACAAAAATAGATATCGCGATATAATAACTTAAGCATGGAAGACAGACTTTTGGAAAATAGACCAAGAACCAATTCTCAAACAACAAGATGTCGGTAGAAACAGCAACACTGCGCCGAAAGCCTATTTACTGCAACTACAGTAATAAAAGAGCAGCAACATTTACACAACGCAAACTATCAGAAACGTTTTGTATAAAAATGGCATACACTACAGAAAACCAGCGAGGAAAGTAGTCATTATGCCGGAAAACCCAGACAACTAGAAGTGGGAGAATCAGTTGCGGCTTCTGGGGATGGATGTCTCATGCCAGTCTTGGGGAAAGTGTTAGTATAACGGGATCGCTAACGGGAGAAGGATACAGAGATATTTTGGAGGAGGTATTTCTGTCTTCCGTCGGTATAATCTTCCCAGGTCATATCCATCTACTGCAAGAAAATTCCACAATATACACATCTAGAATGGTAAGGAATTGGTTCGACAACAAACCCGAAGTAATTACTTGGTCAAGTAGGTCGCCAGACTTAAACCCAATAGAAAATTTATGGGCGTTGATGCTGAAAAACTTTTGGGGCATCCATAAGGTTCGTACAGTAAGGAATTTGGAGCAACTATGTTTTCGATGTATGGGAGCTGTTACGTTGCAAGTCATATTGCGATAACTTAGCGCGCTCAATATGTAATTGTCTGCGAATGCATATAGACAGCCGTTGATACCATATCCAATATTAAATGTTTCCGAATGAATTTATTGTTGTTTGTTGTTTGTTGTTGTAATACTTTTTACTGAATTTTTGTTTAGAGTATTTTTGTTGTTTTTGTTATTCCTTTATAAAAATAATTCTGACAACAATTGCAAATTTTGTTTTCATCTACTAAAGTAGATATTTTGTAACTTTATAATTAGCATAGTTTTGATAATGGGTCTTTCATTTTCCGGAAGCTGGTACTCGGAACGGTACCACACCAAGTGGTTAAATACCACCTTATCTGATAAGTATAGACCGAACAGACAACGGACCCTATCCGATATAAATTAAGCTAGGCGTCCACCTATCCGCATCGTACGTATCGGACGCATCGCATCAAACGGATTATTTTTTCTAGAGATGGAACGAATCCAAATTTTCTCGAATCCGAATCCGAATCCAAATCCTAAAGGATTCTCGAATCTCTCGAATCCTTCGAATCTCGAATCTCTCGAATCCTTCGAATCTCGAATCTCTCGAATCCATCATATAATTACAATAATAAGAAAGGACAGAGAGGAAAAACAATTTTACAGGAAAATTTTAAAGCTACTTTAATTAAAAACGATACAGTTTTTAAAAATATTTATTAAAAAAGATAAGATAAGATCATAATTTTTGTAATTAGATTAGTTATATTACTTGCTGTCTGTATTTGACATGTTCCATACCTTTTCTGGTCTCAGGAATAAAGATATTTATTTATTAAAATACCACAAACATTAGGAAAGCATGCCAGCTTATAAATACTTTGTGGCTGAAAGAACGAGAACCGAAGAGAATCGTCGAGATCTTTCTAGTCAGTGATTCATATGTGTCGTGATTACATGAGTCATTATTATTATTATTTTTTTTTGGATTCGAAAGATTCGAATTACGAAAATCGTGCGAAGATTCGAGTTTTCGAATCTCGAATCTTTTCAGGATTCGATGGATTCGAGGATTCGCGGATTCGAATGTCCCATCTCTAATTTTTTCCAATGCGTTCACAGTAAGGTGGCGTCCACCTATCCGCATCGTACGTATCGGACGCATCGCATCAAACGGATCGTAATATTCTTTATATAGGAACCTATACAAGCGCGTCCACCTATTCGCATCGTACGGATCGCACGAATCTGCCCGTCGGCAATGCCGACGCCGTTGCTCCGAGAGGCAACTTTTTGCGATGCGTGCCGATGACTCACTACGAAAGTCCGATAGTTGCGTCGGCAAATCCAATCGCTGCCGATACTGTGAATGAATTGGAAAAAATAATCCGTTTGATGCGATGCGTCCGATACGTACGATGCGGATAGGTGGACGCCTATCTCAAACGGATTATTTCTTTCCAATGCGTTCACAGTATCGACAGCTATTGGATTTGCCGATGTAACTATCGGACTTTCGTAGTGAGTCATCGGCACGCATCGCAAAAGTTGCCTCTCGGAGCAACGGGTAGATCCGTGCGATCCGTACGATGCGGATAGGTGGACGCACTTCTATGGCTTCCTATGTAAAGAATACTACGATCCGTTTGATGCGATGCGTCCGATACGTACGATGCGGATAGGTGGACGCCTACCTTTATACGCCATCGCAGCTGTGCAGCTTTAGCATTCGTATGGCGTTGGTGATGGGAGTAGGCGTGTCAGCCAGTATTACTTGCATGGTCGTTTATTTAACCTTCAACGTAAATGAAACGTAAACAAAATTCCGATTTTTCAGTGGCGTAGATGTGTATTAGGTGATAAAAATTTAGAAATGGTAAGAAGGGGTGAATAAAATATTAAGGAATAAATTTAAATATGTTTTGATCTAATTTTCGCTCTTTATATTTATATTTTTTATTGGTTACTATCTTATTAAATATAAAGAAACATCACAGCTAGTGAGGGGGACATATTGAAAATGAGATTTGTCAATGTGGTATTTAATATCACATTCATTATCTTCACTATATGTAGATTTTTTAATATCACAAAATCAGGATTCCGAGCAAAAACCGCATCAATTTTTATACTTAAAGAAACACTAAAATTACCAGAAACATTCTTCAATTTATTTCAAATGTTGTTTAATGTTGTCATTGCGTCTTCCAATTTCAAAGTTTGCATTTCGAAATATTTTATGTTCTTGGGTATATCGCCAAAATATTTTTTAATAAATCCCAAATCATTCTGCAAAAATGAGTCTTGTAAGACAGTTTTACATTTAAGTACACTTTGTGCATCCCCGTTTAAACTATTTACAACATTTGCAACTTTATCTACATTATCGGAGTAAAAACGGCACGCTTCTAAGCACGTCCCCCATCCAGTTACGATAGGTAACGGCGGTAATGGAAGTAAAGGATATTTTTGTAGATAGTAACTCTTGCTGGCGCTTTCGAAAAGATTTTCTGCAATTCTATGCAAAGCATGGGCGATGCATGTAATATAAAGCATATTTTCAAATCTATTTTTAGTAGTTTACCAGCTTTTATCATATAAGCAGCAGCATCACTAACAAAAAGTAAAACTATTTTCTAAAAATAAAATTAAAACAATCCTCTTAATATGACAGAAAGAAAGAGATCTAGCGACGTCTACACCAAAAAATAAATAAATAAATAAATAAATAAAATATTAGAAGAAAACGAAAGCTTGATAATCCTAAACCACATAGATTAAGTATATTTATTAAAAGTTGTATTAACAAACGATCTGAAAGATGTAAAAATGATAATCCAAAATCAAAGCACGACTACTCTATCTTACCATGTTCGGCACGACTCTGTTCGTGCGTCGCTGTGATGCAATAGGGTGAGTCGTCGGTCCGGTCATACAAAAATTAAAATAAAATAGAAATTTCTCTTTGTTACGGGATACAATATCAAGTTGTATGTAACTTCAGGTAATCGTATTAATTTGGCTTTAACACAGTCATAACTTTGAATAACTGAACTACGATAAGCAAAGAACCATAAAATATGTCATTTCTAATAATGTAATTTTTTTAACAGATTATCACTCTTTTTATTAAACAAATTTTAATCGAATTAATACCTTATAAAGTCCGCTGTATATTATTTTGTTCTAGTATAAATAAGTAATTTTTGCTTTTTGTACTAAAAATAATTCTCATTTCTATAAAATCTTTGGGAATGCTTTCAACCACATGCCTTTATACACACCTTTAATATATTAATCAATAATATGTACATTTACATGTCCCTCCTAAAATTATTAAATATACCGAACCTACGAATAATTATTTACGCATGAGATATTAATTACGATAGAGCACGGACGAAAGTACAACGTTACCCTTACTAATATAACATTTAAATATGTAACTGAAAATCGTAAACTAACACTTGAAGTGGTCTAAACCATAAAATATCGAGTGGATATGTACATACACAGTGATCCAGAATGATTGAAGGTCACGTGACGACTGTATTGTGGTTATATTATCAAAACTAGTTTTCAAGGGAAAATTGATAGTTCAATTATGATTCGTTTCGATGATCAGCGCCCTCATCATAGGCGGGCAGATAAAATTGTCAGTTGTAATTTTAGTGGTCATTTTATTAGCAGTTTCGTGCAGGTTCTAGAGATTATTCCGATCGTTTCAACTTATTTTATCACAAATATACTTCTACAAAACTAAAAACGGCAAATACGAGGGACAAGCTATATATTTTGACATGCCACGAAAGTAGAGAAGTTAGAGCTAGCAACACTGCATTTCTAAATACTACCATTCTTAAGTAGTAAACTCTGACTGTCAGTTGAATCGCTGCTATCATTGAGCAAACGTGGTAGATACGATTGATGATCGAAACATGGACTTGTGAAGAGAACATGTACGGACAGTGATTTACTATAATTTTAAGGCCAGTTTAAGTGAACAACAAAGTCTTGAACGATTGCAACTCGCATTTGGTGATGAAAGTCCTTCACGTGCAACTGTGGTATAGCGAATTTAAGAGGACGGATACCGCTTGGTGATGAGGAACGAGCTGGTAGACTCTGTTCTTCAATTACCGCTGGAAACATTGAGAGTGAAACGTATGATCAACGAAGATCTTATTGTTAGATGCTCTAATCAAGCGATTGAGGCAATTCTTGGAGTTGTATCCGCAACAGTAAATTCAATTTTACATGATCATCTTGGGATGAAAAAATTGTTACTCAATGGGGGCCACACACGCTTAAAGATTTGCAAAAGGCAGAGCGAGTAAGAATCGCTCGGAAATGTTAAATTCTATCAAAAATAGTAACGAGTGATGAAACTTACATCCCATTTTACGATATTCCTACCCACCAGGAGAGCCGTGTGTGGATCCACGAAGAAGCACCACCAAAGCAAAGGGCTGTCAAGAAATTTATACACGCAGTTTTCTTCCGTAGTACCGGATTAGTAAAAGCAATGAAGCTGGAAAATGAACGTACAGTCACAGCAAACTGGTACATTACAAAATCTTTAGCTGTAGTTCTTGAGTCAGTCAACATTCGCGGGTTAATGTTGCATCACGACAATGCATCGTCACACAGTGCACAGGAGAAAATAAGGTAAAAGTCATTGAACATCCACCCTATTCACCAGATTTGGCCATGTGTAAGTTCTGGTTGTTCTTTAACCTAAAAACATTTACGTTGTCGACGTTTCACGACAGAAGATGAGATAGATGAAGCAATTCATCTATCTTTTGAGAGCATTCCGAAATATGACTGGCTTCTAGCTTTTACGTTGTGAAAACTTCGGTTACAAAAGCCTATTGTAGGAGATTATTTTGAACATAAATAATATCATTTTCGTAAAAAGACTTGTAGTTTTCTTGTATCTCAAAATATATAGCATGGCTCTCGTATATTATATTTTTGTAAGGTTTACTAACTGGAAAATGTTATTCAGTATTAACTCTGAATTTAAGATTACGTTTCCTCGTCGAGGCCTATTTTCGAACAAAACAATTGGGTATATTCGTACTTAAATTGTCATGAACAATTTGCACGGAGTTCCTTAACCTTGAAGTTCAAATTACTTCTATGGACAAATAAAGTAATAATCTTCGTTACTTTCTTTCTTTCTTTCATCGTTTTACTTGGCAGTTTTTAAGAAGTTGATTGAAATTTTGTTTCAAAATTCAATAATGTAACACACTGAGTGACAAAAGTAACGGATTGTTGGCACGCCTATGGAATTTATCGTTAAACCACGGAATAGCCAGAAGCGACAAGACGTGTCGGCAGCTTTGATGTTCATGTGGTCGATTTGAATGTCCTCGGAATAGCTCAGAAGTTAGCTAACGCCATTTTGAAAATACGAAAGGTGCACATTTGTTCGTATTAATTGAAAAATATTAGAGTTTTGGACATGTTAAAAGAATAGTATTTGCTAAAAAGTTAAATCAGTGATACACAACAATAATCGTATATTTTAATTTTAATATGCACACATCATCCCAGAATAATAACGTTAATGAAGATAGTCAAATATAACACTGTCGTCGTATTTAGAACATGGTTCCCGGCCATGCGCATACAGAATTTACCACAAGATTTTCTAACTTTGTCGCTTTTGTCTATTCTGTCGTTAAACGTATGCATATTGTAGTATGATAAAGTTAATTTTATAGAAAGCAAAAATTATTACAACTAATACTTACAAAATTTTAGTATTATATTAACAAAATAATGAAAAATATAATCAAAATATATCACCTAAGTGTGTATAAGTGTGTGTTTCATTTCTAATTCTTAACTTCTCCCTCCCTCTTGAATTCCTTCTTCACTTCTTTTCTTTGGTCTTTTCCTTTTATTGTACTTCTTTTTCCTTTGATCTGTTCGTCGTTTGTAAACAACAACTTCGTTTTCGATGTGGTTTGCTTCTTTTCAACCCTGGTATTTTATATAATTTTTTATCTGACTTTTTCGTCGACCATCCCCTTCCGTCGCTTATAAACAAACTTAATTTGTTTTTGCACGTCGTTATAGCAATTTGGAATTCTAGATTTTGAAATGTTTCAAGTGTATGTGTGTGGTAAATGTTTACAACGCTTTTCTATTTCTTAAAGAATGCTTTCTATAAAATTTACATTTTTTATTGGTAATTTTACTAAAGGAATATTACCATACTACAATATGGAGCGGCAAATGTCATATTAGTATAGAGAGACACACGTCAATTATTCGGGCGTGACCGAAACGAAGAAGAAAGTAGAAGGTTGTATTATCATAAAAAATGATCACTACTTATTTTATGGTGGAATTGATGTTAACAAACGAACGAGAGCGGAGGTAGCAGTGATAATACACAGGGTGTGGTTTGAATATGTTAAAAGGTGGAAAATTGTTTCTAAAGGATTGCTTAGAATAGATATAAACGAAGAAGAAAGTGAGGAAATGACAATTATGGTCGCATATGGACTTTTTGAAAAAAAAAAGATACATTCTGAGACCAGCTACAGGGCGAGATCGATTTAGTGAGCAAAAGTCATGATAGTGGGTGATCTTAACGGACGTGTAGGTATAACTAAAAAGGACTGCCCCATTGGGCCATTTAGAAAAAATACGAAGAATGTAAGTGGGCAAAAAATAATTGATTTTGGTGTTATGAGTGATATGCGAGTAGGTAATAGGTTTTTTAAATATAAGAAAATCCATCAATATACGCCAGTGAGGGATTCCAGGAATGAGCAATCAATCATATATTTGGTTCTAGTTCAAGCGAAACATGAAGGAAATAATGAACATACGTGTTAAGAGAGGTTACGAAATAGGGTTGGACCACTTACTTGTTGAAATAAAATTAACAGATAATCCCAAATGACATATAACTTACGAATGTACCAAGGAAAATAATTTTAAAAAAAATTAAGTTAATAAGCGTCAAAATTAGCTACTGCAAAAGGTTGAATAAAAAGATTGTGAAAACAAATTCGAGAGAAGAGAGTAACGTAGAGTAATTATGAAAGATCTTCAAAGAATTAGTTTGGGAAACAGGAAAGAAAGTACGTGGAACGAAGAAAGGACGAAAAACTAAAGCTATGGTGGGATAATGATATATAAGCAGAAGTAGTAAAGAAAAGAAACTATGGAAAGATGACTTAAGTAATAAGAATAATGATAATTACACAAGATATAAAGAGCAAAGAAAAAGTGTAAATTAAAGAATCAAAGAAGCAAAAATTCATTAGTGGGAAGAATTTGGAAACAAAATGGAAGAATACAGCAAAGAAAATGCAAAGTGGCTCTGTAAAACACTAAAAACATCAGCGGAAGGAAAACGGGGACAAGGCATAAAAGATGCTGTAAGCAAGTTACTTAAGACTATACACAAATCTAGACAGATGGTAGGAGCATTTTATGAAGGTTCTAAGAGGTTTTTGTTAGGTACAAATTTTACCGGAATAAATTTTATTGCTTCTTTCCAAGAATACGACTATTTTTTGACCGGGATGGGATAAGACACCTCCAGTAATTACTTTCGTTCAAACGGCTTAGTACTACGTCGGTAATTGTTTAGTGCATGTGGTAAAGATATTAATCCTTAGTGTCCTATCGCTTTCCTGTACGGAATTAGTTTTTTGAATTCAGTGTGCAATTATGACAATTTGTACTCTTCGCTACGAAGGATATACGGAGAGAGAAATTTCTCTAGGATTAATTTCACCAAAAGGTGTGCATTACGATTATTGGCAGCAGATTTAAGGGGTTGCAAAAACAGTTTTTAAAACGTGTACATAAACAGAAACGACTAACTTGGGCAACAGAACATGCAAACTGTTCATTGGATGAATGGAACGCTGTCTTATGGACCGACGAATCCCAATTTAAGTTAATTGCTACGAAACGGAGAGTTTTTGTTCGTCGAGGATCAGGGGAAAGAGCTGTGAGGCCTGCTTAGTGTCATCCGCCAAACACAGAGTTGGTAGTGTTATAGTTTAGGGTTGTTTTGCTGGAACAACTATGGGTGATTTAGTGAAAATTAGTGATGCAATGTGGAAAGGAGAATATTCTGATATTTTGCAAAATCATGCTATTCCATGTGGAAGTCGTCTTGTTGGTGAACCGTTTGTGTTCCAACAATAATCCCAAACATACGCCTCGAATCTGTAAAAACTTTTTAGAGGAGCAAGCAACAAGAAATGAACTAAAAATAATGGTTTGCCCTGCTCAAAGTCCGGATTTATCCCCCATTGAGCTCTTATGGGATGAGCTTAATCGAAGGGCTAGGGAACGACAACCTCAGAACACCCAACAGCTATTTATAGAACGCATGGCAACAAATTGACGCGGACTGTCCTGAAAAATTGCTTCGAAGAATGCCTAAGATGTGTGCAGCGGTTATCAAAGCTAAAGGAGGTCATATAGACGAAAATAAACTTACGAGCTAAATAATGCATAAATATTATTATGTTTGAATAAGTTTACTTTTATTTGACGATAGTTACTTATGTTGTATAAATTCATTAATAATCGCAATAAAATTTTACTGTATCTATGAGTTTTTGTAAAATCCGTTGCTGCTTCCAAACTTTTGGACGGTAGTGTATGGATATAGGTATGTTGTGAGATGTTTTACAATTGTCTTGTTGATGATATTTTTGCTTACCCAAATATGCTGAGGTGCATCAAATCTTAAGATTAATGTATTGTGCATTCCTGCATACATACATCTACTTGTTTAGATAACATTCTCGTACTACATGAAAAAAAAAAAAGAACTTGAATATAACAAGTGCGAATTCGTTTAGTACCGGCTTTTCAGAACATAACGCTATTGTGGCAACCTTCTGTAACGGCACTCTTAACTCAAACTTATATGTATACCGACAATCGCGGGTGTTTAGTGATGCTAAAATCCAACAATTCCTAAACCCCATCCCAGACGAAAACTGGAATGAAGTATTCTATGAACGTTACGATACGACCACAAAATATTCTATATTTTAAAATATTTACTTGCGTTATTTCAACGCTTATTTTCCATTGATAAAATGTAAATATTTCAAACAATCCTCCAAGTTGCCAACGGAGCTGCTTAATCTTCGAAACATAGTATCGACGCTGCAAATTGTATGCACTTATGATGTTAATTATAAAGCCACATATTCTTACCATAAAAAAGCATATGACAATGCAGTACACTCACATAAACATAAACAATACGATCAACTACTCCTGAATTCCACGAATAAAAGTAAAGACATCTGGCAGATAGTTAATATGGAGATGGACAAATCCACTGTTAGTAAACTACCCGATTCCGTCGATTTAAATCTACTCGCTGATCAGTTCAACGAATTCTTTGTCACGCCGAATGTCTCAGATTTTCCTTCGAATACTTTTAATCTGAAAAGAACTAACAATTTACATTCATTTTATTTTGTCCCTCTTACAGTGGAGAAATTACGAAGCTATGTGTTTTCCCTAAAACCGTCTAAATCTTCTGGAGTTGATGATATTCTTCCATTCTTCATCAAGAGCTTTGTAAAATCCTTGTGCCACATTATAAATCATTCATTCGAAACAGGTTGTTTCCCAACTTCCCTGAAGGTATCTGCTGTACTGCCAATTCACAAAAAGGGCAGTCTGAATGATCTCAGTAATTACAGACCCGTAAGTCTTTTAACAAGCTTCTCAAACTTATTTAAGAAAGTGGGAGATTATTAGTTGGCACCAGCATGGATTTGTCAGGAGAAAGGGTGTTGAGACGGCTTTATTTGATTTGATTAGCACTGTTTTGGATGCTCTTGAAAACAAAATAGTGCGTTGCAGTTGCGTTTTTTTCTAGATTTATTTAAAGCATTTGATAACATAAATCACGAGAAACTTATTTCCAAACTGGAGTCTTATGCCATTAGAGGATCTGCCCTTCACTGGTTTCAAACATACTTAATAGGTAGGACTGAATCAGTACACATTCATAGCAAAACCGAAGTAGTTAAATCGAGTAAATTATCAATATTATCAGGGGTATCACAGGGTAGCATTTTAGGGCCTCTGCTACTCTTAATTTATTATAATGATATTTAGACGATACAAAACATCTTACACGATACCGAGTTAGTAACAATGAATTATGCAGACGACACGTCTTTCCTAGTAATGGGCAACACAATTGACGTCGTTGTGAGCGGGGCTTGCCTTTATATCACAAAACTTGAATCCTGGTGATATCAAAATAAATGGGAACTTAATAGAGATAAAACTAAGGTAATTCTATTTAGAACCAAAGATCAGCCATATCCAACCACCTTAGAAATTAATGATAATGAATATCCTGTAGAACATTCGGGTCGATTGCTGGGGCTGATAGTCGACGATCAATTGAAATGGAAATATCACATTGATGATCTATGCACTAAATTAAGCACTGTTACTTTCGCCATGCGACGGCTGTCGGCTCTCGTAAGCGAACAAGTACTTTGCGTAATATACTTTAGTTGCTGGTACTCCCGCATCAAATACGGCATTATTGTCTGGGGTAGTGGTAGCGATATAACTCGTACTTTTGTAATGCAGAAAAAAAATGTCCGAATAATGTTTCGTCTAGATTTTCGCCAGTCCTGTAAAGGTCTATTTAAACAACACAACCTTTTAACTGTATATGGCATTTACATAATGGAAATTTTAAAATTCGCGTTCAAAAACCGTGCTTTCTTTGAAACAAATTGTTTTAAACATGAACATCGAACCCGTATAGGGCGAACTAGCGCTAGCCTAGACATCATCTTACACTAACTGAAAAGAATATTGTTTATAATTGTATAAAGTTTTATAACAACTTACCAAATAACATCAAGAATATAACATTATTTTCTACATTTAAAAAGAAGTGCATACTCTTCTATGTAATGTCGAACCATACAATGTTAATGAGTTTCTGAACATATAGTTTGTTATTGTTCTATTTGACGTGTTGCTATTTTGTTGTTGTATATTATGCAATAAATATTATTATTATTCTTATAATCATATAAAGGAATCAATTATAAGGACAAAATTTGTGATTCAAAATTGTAATAGCAATAGATATTGGGAATTAAGTTAACAAAATTCAATGAAAATTAAACTTTTTGCATAGCACTTTGTACTTTTAAAAAGTGTTGTTATAATATTATTTCAAACATTGTTCATGGACAATAAACACAATTTGTAGAACATAATAATATAGTTTATCAATCGATTGTTCATGTCCGTAGGATCGCTTATAACATGTTTACGTTACGTACAATATATATACAACTTTTTAAATTTCAACAGGACATACATGCAAAGAAATCATTTGTAGACGCAGACAAATATTCTTGGCCCTACGTAATCAATGGAGCTCGAAATTTGACAAACAAGTAGAAGTTCTGGAAAAATATTTTACCGAATCACAAGGATGTCCTTTCGCAATTTCAATTGACGATAGGGCATCTTTAAGGAATCTCCTATTTACAATAAAGAAAAATGGCAGGATAGCCACAGAATTCTGGAGCGCTTTTACGCCAATCATGAAGAATGGCTTGACCAGGACGTAGCTATCGCGGTTTGTCTATTTTCCTATTTCTTATATCATTGAAATTTTTCATTTTCGAGCTGACGTTATTGCGATTTGTTGTAGAATGCGGATTTCAAAAACAGGGACGTACCTACTCCTAATTCTGATACATCAGGATCGGATACAAGCCACAAACATGGAAGACCCTCATTGGACTTTTCATCATCCAGCGAACGGAGCAAGCGCCGAAAAGTCGATGATCTTCGGAGATCAACAAGTTCAAAGGAATTGGCATTCGCAACGGAAATGAATCTTCGTGCTTCTGGTTCTCACGCTGCAGCAAAGGTGCTCAAGGATATTACAACCACTTCTCCTACGCGAGCCTCTCGGTATCAATTAGCATTCGCACAAAGTTCTAGACCAGTACGTCAAGAAATTAGCGCAGATGTTGCTTTGAACTTGATAATAAGCGGTAAAATGACGAAAGAAACGTACAATATGGTCCGGGAATTAGCCAATGAAAACAGGGACAGGTCGGCTTTTCCCAGTTATCATAAAATATTAGCCGCTAAATTTCGTTGTTACCCGCCAGAGTGTTCAATACGTATAACGGAAACAAGCGCGGAAGTATCATTGCAGGTTTGTGTTCAAGTACAATCTGATGTCATAAAAACACTCGACAGTTCCTTCACCAATAATATGAAATTAATTTTTAAGTGGGGTTGCGATGGTTCTTTATCGCAACAGTATAAGCAAACATTTAACGAAAGCGACAGCTCTGACGCCCATGTATTTTTACGTCCGTGGTTCCGTTACAATTGCTAGCTTCAGACGACGAATCTGAGCGGGAACTTGTCGTTTGGAAGAATTATTGAAAGAAACCGTGCAGTCAACTGTTGATGAAAAAAATATCGTTGATAAGCTGATAGCATCTCTCGTCACATTCGCTACAGTAACGGAGAGTACTACCGTTGAAGTAAAATATGAATTATCGTTTACAATGATAGATGGAAAGGTGAGAAATGCTATTACTGACACTAAATCTGCGCAAAGATGTTATTTATGTAATTTGACGTCGATTTTGACGATTTACAATTGGTGGAACAAACAGAATGTGACAGCTCGAAATTAAATTTTGGAATTTCTTCCTTACAGGCGTGGATAAGATTTATGGAATGGATGCTTCACATTGCATATAAATTCAATGATGTGACAGGTAAATGGCAGGCGCGATCAGTCGATCAAAAGAAAGTAGTTGGCGATCGCAATGAAGAAATCCAAAAAAATGTAAAGCTGCTTTAGGTTTAAACATCGATATGCCTAAGCAAGGATTTGGCAGTACAAACGACGGCAATACAGCCCGACGTTTTTGAGAACGTTGCCTTAATAGCAGAAATTTTGAATTTGGACGAAAAATTCATAGCAAGCTGCAAAGTAATTTTGCAGACAATGACGAGCAGTTTCGCTGTACACATCGACAAATTCAGGGTTTATTGCTTAGACGTCGCAAAACGATATGTCGAGCTATATTCCTGGTACCCGATGCCAACATCGGTACATATCGTTTTGATTCATGGCTACGCGATCATCGAAATGAGTGCCTTGCCAATCGGACAACTTTCCGAGGATGCTCAAGAAGCGAGGAACAAGGACATTCGTCGGTACCGCGAGAATTTTGCTCGGAAATGTACGCGAGAAAAGACAATGTCCGACGTTTTTCGTCGGCTTGTTGCATCCTCGGACCCGCTCATAACAAGTTTTCAGAAATTGAAAACGAAGAATAGTCCACCATTGCCCTCTGATGTAACAGAACTTCTGCTGCCAACACCAGAAGATAATGTCACGAATATTAGCTTACCATCATCAGTAGACACATGTACGACGGATCCATCTGATCCAGATTACGATTTTTAATTAATCCAATGGTCTTAATGTAATAGGATGTGTTGTGTAAAATTATGTACGTAAGATAAAACAAAAATTTACCTATTCTACAAAATTGTTTTTCATTTTGGAATTCCAAATGTCATGAATCTAATATCAATATAACCTAATGGTGCAAATTTTCGGATCGATGAAGTGAATGTCCGCCATTTTGAATTTCATAATTTTGATATCAAATTCGTAATCAGTGACCCCAAAAACCTAAAATTGGAAATTTTGAAATTATTATTCTCACTTTTCGACTTTTGGCTAGGAATTAGGCCGTTCTGAACCACTGTGGGGCAATCGGCAGATAAAATTCCGAAGTAGAGCGCATTGCAAGCCGAGGCACGTTGATACAAATCCGCGAAAGTAAATATGGACAGTCAATGTCATTAGTTAATAGTTTACTCAAGAATCGCGCACTTTGATACTCGCTTCTATTCCTAAGTGAATCTATGTTTAATTAATTGACTCATAACGTCATCTACATTGCAACCACGTTCAGGGTAATTTCCAGTTAATTTAAAATTTGCAAATTTTAAAAATCTTCGTTGTATCTGTTCCAAAGCATGCGAATGTGTTGTATAGATTGGACACCAAATCAAGTTTCCATATTCCATCTTGCTGACGACAATTGCAAAGTACAATAACTTAATTACCGTAACGTCCGTAAAATCCCGACAAGTGCAGACTTTATCAGTTGATTACTATGTGGAACAAAAGTAAATGACGCATCAAACAGAACTCCCGATATCAAGAAAGCTCTCAGCGCTTAATAGTCATAGATAATAGATGTAATCCAGCGGGTTAGTTTCTTTAGTGTAAGTTACTTTATAACACTTGGAAATATTCAAATGAAGTTTATTTCGTTCACACCACTGATCAATGATGTCCAAGTTACTTTGAAGAAGCGCGGCATCGTCCGGTCCAGTGATTACAGAATAAATTTTTAAGTCGTCAGCATAAGCAAGAGCTAGACATGTTAGAGTTCCAAGTAAATCATCCAAAATATATTAAGAAGAGTAATGGTCCTAGACTAGATCCTTGAGGTACCCCTAAGGTCGCACAATACTTCTGTGACGTAAATCCGTTATAATACACATATGCCATTCTATTTGACAAGTATGAGCTCATCAAAGCTAATAAAGAAGAGGAACATTCAAATGAATCCATTTTGTTGATAAGTATACGGTGGTTTATTGTGTCAAAAGCACGAGATATATCAGTGTAGATTACATCTACCTGGCCACGATTATTCAGAACACCGCTATATATACTGTGTTATAGTGGATATGTTCGTTATTGTGGAGCGACCTGACATAAATCCATGTTGTAATGGCGACAAATACATATGGACACCAGCGTAAATGCAGTTATATAATACTTGTTCGTATAACTTTACACTAGTACGCAACCTCTTGAATTCGTTGAGGTATGTCGGATTTCTGGTATTTAGCCATTTCTGTCGATAAAATGCTTTAATTTTAATATTACCTTTAATTTCCGATGAAGACCAGATTGGAAATGTAGCATTTTGTAAATACAGTAGAAGCCGCTTATTATAATCACGGTTAATGTTATCAAACGGTTATTGTTATCGAAAACCGTTGGTCCCAAATCACTCTATTTAAAACTCATTGAAAGAAAGCCGCATATTGTAATCAAAAGCCGCTTAATGTTATTAGTTATGAATAGTATCCTTTGTCGGAAAGTTTCTTCAGGCGACGGTGTCTGCAGCGCAACTCCTTTGAACGAGCCGCTTTTTTCTCGCCGATTTCAATTAAAACTCTCATATCGCATATTACAATCTAACGAATTGTTATTTCTATATTATGAAGAGGTCATCTTTTTTTTTTGATGTACTTTATGTATAAAAGGTCCGTTCGTTTAAATGATATTCAGTTTCTCCTATACTCTTCTACGAATCTCACGTTCTACAGTCTTGTGTACGGGTAAATTATTGAAATTTCGCATAAACCACCGTGGTCATGGCAGAAGTGAATAAAAAACGTCGCGATCTATCGAACAAAGAAAAACGACAAATTCTCGATAACTTCGATAAACTTCCGAAAATGAGTCAAAGGAATGCTGCGGTACAATTAAAAATTTCGCAACCGCTGTTGTGTAAAATTTTTAAAATCGTACAGAAATAGAAACGTGTGCGCGTTCGAATGAAAACATAAAACGAAAAAGGGAAAGATCTGGAAAGGATAATCAAGTTGAATCAGCTTTAAAAATTTGGTTTACAAATGTTCGCGAAAAATGCCTCTGTGAATGGTCCTATCATGCGTCAAAAAGCAGAAGATATAGCCAAAACTATGGGGAAAGAAAATTTCATTGCAACAGACGGATGGTTCAATCGGTGGAAAAGGCGAGAAAACATCGTTTATAGACCTCTGCACGGTGAAGAAAAAAGTGCTGATTCGTTAGCAGCCGCTGACTGGATGCGTTCGGAATGGCCAGAAATTATTGCAAAATATCCGCCTCGGAACATCTACAATGCAGATGAAACAGGACTCTACTTTCACGCGATGCCTAATCATACTTATTTGTTCAAAAACGATGAAGTAAGAGGTTGCTTATCTTCGAAAGAACGAGTAACAGTGTTATGTTCTGTTAATATGGAAGGTGAAAAGGAAGAACTTCTAGTGATAGGAAAAAGTAAGAATCCTCGGTGTTTTAAAGGTGTTAAAACTTTGCCCGTGGAGTATTTTGCTAATGCGAATGCTTGGATGACAAGTGTCTTGTTCAGCGAGTGGTTACTCAGGTGGGACAAAAAATTGAAACGCCAAATCGTCTTATTAGTAGACAATTGTACTGCGCACAAAGTGAATGCAGTTTTGACGAACATCCAACTTATTTTCTTACCTGCGAACACTACGGCATTGATACAACCATGTGATCAAGGAATCATTCGAACATTCAAAGAATACTATCGAGGGCAAATTCGAGCCCAAATTATACAAGAACTTGATGAGAATCGAGATGCACCTACTGCAGATGCGATAGCAAAAAGATCAGTCTTCTAGATGCGTTGCATTTGCTGGTGAAGTCATGGAGGCAAGTTCAACCAGAAACGATCCGAAACTGTTTTCGAAAAGGAGGTTTTTCCAAAACTGGTGATGAAGAACCTGATCTCCATGAAACGTGCGCTGACATTTTAGAAGGTATGAAAAAGAACTTGTTTTGTACATCTAACTAATATTTTTTTAATTTTTTTTGTAGTTCAAGGTCTGTCCAAAAGCGAATTTTTCCGATTGGGTGGATATCGACAATGATGTTCAAACAGCTGCCACAATGACTATATCAGACATTTGTCGGGAAGTTGTGGATCAATCGTCCGAAGGAAGTAATCCTGAATTACCCGAAGTAGGAGAAGAAGAAGAAGAGGAAATGTCTGAAGAGCCGCCAACTAATGGCCAGATGCAAGAAGCGTTAAATATTCTCCGACGTGGTGTACAATTCCGAGAAAGTAATTTTGATAGATATTATGATTTTGAAATATACATACAAAATCTTATTAATAAAAATAAACGTCAAACGACGATCGACCAGTTTTTCGAATGAAATCGTAAAGTGTAAATAAATGTACCTACGTATTGTATCGATGATAAAAAATAAACAAATTTGGTAAAATATTAAAAATTGTTGATTAATCGTTAATTTTTCCCTTGAATTTTATTTGTAAGTCGTTAAATAATTTGATTACATACATACATATTTATTATTGACTACATCAGCATAGAAAAATACATTTATATTTACCTTCCGCTTACTGTTATCATTCGGTTAATGTTATCAAAAAAGGGTTTGTTCCAAATTGATCACAATAAGCGGCTTCTACTGTATATATGCTTTGTAGGAACACATGTTTCAAAGACATCATTCAGGCGTATATAAAATTGCTCAACTGCTCTGTTTACGTCATTCCTATTTTCATGTCTGCTGAGTTTTTCTGTGTATTTCTTGTTTATAGCTTGTTGTTTTTACTTCGCTGCATTTTTTTTTAATTCAGTCCTTTTCTTTTCTTTTGACACATTAAAAATATAAATAATTAATTATATTGATACTTCCTAGTGTTTCTTTTTTCCTATCCGCGGCCTTCGTGTATTGTCTGTTAGATACTGTTTATTGGCCTGATCGCTTGAGAAGGGATCAACGAAACAGGAACAAGTTGCGCAGGATACTACTATTGTCGTTGATATACTCACAAACTTAAATATTTGCGAGAACAGTCTTAAACCCATCCGTTTAGGCAAGTTTGATCCTTTTAAGCCAAATCGAACTAGGCCGATTAAAGTTGAATTGTCATCTGCTGAGACTGCGCGTCTTGTTTTGGCGAAAATTCAAGAAGTTAAAATCAGATAGAAGGTTCTCAAATCTTTCAGTGTCTTCTGATAGAACCCCTCGTCAAATAACTTATAAACATGTTCAATCTAATTTTCAAGCTAGCAATTCAATAGCAAGCGGTGAGACCAATATAGCAATCAAATATTTTAATGACGTTCCAACTATTGTATCTCAATCAAACTGAATGAGACCAACAGGTTACCAACTATTATCCCATACAGTTCTGACTTATCATTGTTATAATATAGGGTTTTGAATAGCCCGCCTTTTACGATACGATTGGCAGTTGCGTCAGACAGTAGTGCAGTGCAGTTGGGGCAATGGCCGATATCACATGTATGTTGTAGTTTTACAAAAGAATTATAGAATATAAGACAACAAGAGCACTCTTATTATATTGTATACCTGTGTATAAAATACGATATAACAATCATCATTATCATTTTTCTATCAAAATACTAGGGGCCTAAGCACCAAGATACAACAATTTTACAGAATCGTTTGCGATCTCACTTACGACATAAAATGTATCACCGAGACTTGGCTTGGCGATTCTGTTATGAACACCGAGTTATTTTCTGCATACTACAACGTGGCTCGTTGTGATAGACAGTGTGATATCATTTCAAGATCTCGTGGGGATGGTGTACTGCTTCCTCTGTCTAATAAAATTCGATATTCTGTAATCGATACTTCCTATATATCTAATCAGGTTCCTTCAATTGATTTTATAATTTGTAAATGTACTGTTTCAATTAACTGTCTTATTTGTGTTGCATAGCTGCCTCCTGATGTGTCAGCCTTGGATATTGAGCTTTTTACCAGTGCCTTGGATCTTTATTTCGTGAACAATACTGTAATTCTTTTGGGTGACTTCAATTTACGAAATTTTAAGAATAGCCCAGAAAGGGCCAGTCTGTATTATTAATTAAGTTCATCGTAATTAGCTCGACGGAAATCATAGTAGAATGTATTGGCCGTTGGAAAATTAGGAAAATCAGTTTTGGCACTGTAAGCAAGATTAATTTCAAATGCTGGGTGATATCTATCCTCAATTACAAAAGGGAACTCTGCACGATTAATCGAAATATTAAAAGATTCGCAAGCCAGAACTAAATCAAGTAATCTGTTATCACCATTAAAAACTGAGTTATATTGTTTCAAATTCATACTGTAACAGAAATTCTGGAAAACAACTGTTTTAGGGCATGATGGGTACTCATAAATAAAATTTCATTTCTGCATTGATATTGAAACTGTGTAGGTTTTGTTCTTGGGCATTCATGGACAAAAGTTGTTAAATGGGTGAATTCGTTTAAGGAATTTGAGAAAAATCTGTCTTCGCTATGAGTTGATCTGCTCTTGAATAGCTGAGCGTAACGGTATCTGCCACAAGATCAAACGCATGTAGTAAATATATTACGTTTAACTATAACCTCCTCTCATCAGTGACAAACATTCTTAATTGCCTTCGTTGTACACCAAATATATTAATAGCGTCCTTTATCACCTGCACTATAGTTTCTACAACTCTCGCAATATAAGTTAGCGAGCGGTGGGGATGCACCGTACATGTATTTAGGACACGTACCTCCCACCTGTCTGATTCAGATAGTGCATAGGATATACCATTGTCGCATCAATATGAGTTCCGTGGTGAAGGAAAAGTGATAAATAATCAAGCGCGGGAAATAGTTTTTAATGTGTATAATTATTTTTTTGTTTAAAAACGGCACAACAGTCCTTGTCAGATATAAAAGAATGTGTTTCGAATGCAACCGGTATATCTATAAGAAGTATCGAGCGAATTGTTCAGGAAGGCAAAGCCGAAAGTACTCCCGGAGAAAATAAATTTCGCAATCCAGGAAAAAAGCGACAGCGGCGTTGCTCTGTTACACAGTTGCCGGAATACAAAATTAGAGAGCTGCGACACATAATTTATAATTTTCATCGTACAGAAGGCTGTCGTGTTACTATAGGAGCTTATCTTATGAAAGTAAAAATGTTTATTAATTTTATTGTTTTCCGAGAAAATCTTCTGAAACCGACGTAGGTAACGTTGCATAAGCGCAACAAACAGAAACAAGCAAATAGAATTATTGAAGTTCCACTGAAGTTCAAAATCAGTATAATCCATAGGTCACAACTACTAACAAAATGGGTATAACAACTGAAACAGTTTGGTGCAAATTTATTATCGTTATGATATGTGATTGAGTAGTCCGTTACCTTGTGGCAGTACATGGTCACTTATGAAAAGAAAAACAGTACTTTGTTACACTACCACTTTGTTTTTATTGAAAAACGTCACTACTGTTTCGTAAACACTGTTACATTGTAACAAAAAACAAAGTGCTAGTGTAACAAAGTAGTGTGCTTCTTTTCCTAAATTTTTCATATCATTATGTTTATCGGCAGCAAAGACGGAACATTATTCAAACCAGAATTCAAGAGTCTGTAGTGTTCATTTTGTTAGTGGTGAAAAAGGACATTCAATCTCATCTTATATAAACCAACAATTTTTCCTGACTCCTACATGAAACGTCATATGGACCACGCCAGTATCACTCGTTTCATGAGGGCTTCGAAAAGGAAGAACTTGAATTAAAAATACACGATTAATGATAAAATATATTTAACTAATGCAATTGAAGAGTAGTTGGAAGTCATTAACGATGTTAACATGAAATCTGTATCCACGCAAGTGTGTTTTGATTAAGATAAATACTACTTTACTTTTGAGAGTTCTTCATATGACAATAAATTAAATGTATATATATATATATATATATATATATATATATATATATTTCGTGACCTTTTTATACTTATCTTATATGATAGTTCTCTACCACTAATTAGGTCAATGAAACAAGACTGGTTTGAACGATAGTTATATTTCCAGAACGTAATCTGTCAAGTCAATGTAATGTTAATAATGACCTAAAAAGAATTGTGTTGGTAGACAAAAACTGTGGACCTACAGATGAACTAAATATTTATAGAAACTTTTATGGAATGGATAATATCCAAAGAGAATCTCATTTAAGAGATATGGCAAGTATATCATGCTCGTTACATGACCAGATTCGTAAAGTTTTTTTCCTTTTATAATCTGTAACCTTCTGTCATATTTACAAAAAATAAAAAAATTCACATCTGGAAAGTGCCGAAAACTAATACAAACGTAAAATAACAATCATGAGCCGGATATGAATAATATCTGTTATGTTTCAGTAGAATTCCCGAACATTAGTTTCGAGGAAATGCGCCGACGACAAATGAAAGACCCTGAATTGGCCAAAATTACGTTAGCACTGGAAGGAGAGGATGTCTAAGAAGCTAGACGTTCGTCAGAACGAAACTATGTCCTGAAAAACGGTGTGCTGTACCGCTTCAATCCAGATACCGACACAGAGGATCCTCAATTAGCCATTACTATTAGTATGCGACAAGGAATCATGAAGCAGGCCACTATGAAGTCGAAAAGGCCATGCAAAAAATATCCCTGAAGCACTATTTCACGAATATACGTTGCTATATAACCGAATACGCAAACTTGTGTCTAGAATGTCAGAGATTTAAGCCAACGAACATGAAACCAACGGGACTATTACACATGCCAGCGCCGACGCACATCCACGCGTAGGGCTGAAAGAAATGAATAAGCAATTTACTGAAATTTCATAATCATTGCTCTATGAAATCGTGATGGACTGAATTATACAAAAATTTGCGCAAGATGGGTGACCAAAATGTGTACCGACTGTTATATGTTCACTTTTACATATGTATGAATAGTAGTTCAGAAAATTGGTTTGGAACCTTTGTGTAACAGCAAACACACTGACAAAGTCAATGCACAAATTTCCACTATCACCAAACAAATATTGCATGTCTCTCGACGCGCGTTTCGCTAACCAAGTTAGCATCCACTGCTAACTTGGTTAGCGAAACGCGCGTCGAGAGACATGCAATATTTGTTTGGTGATAGTGGAAATTTGTGCATTGACTTTGTCAGTGTGTTTGCGATGAATAGTAGTAGTGATACTATAAGAGACTTTGTAGTAATACTTTATTCAGAAGACCTACAACCACGACAACCATTCTTTACAACTGACTGTGTCTGTGCTATGCTGTGACTGGCCGTCACTAGGACTATGTGATTTATTGACATGACATTCCCTTTTTTTTCTTATTATAATTCAAACTTAACCTAAGATATGATCTTACATTTAAGCTATAAATATAGTACAATACAACATATACTGTTTCAGTTAAGCAGTTAATGATTTCAGAAACTTGAATGTTATTAAAACTACATCATATATCAAAATTAAACTATGCTTAATATAATTTTAAAGAATACAATAGGAATTGAAATAGAGGTTATAACTATACTAGTTCATTGAAATTCTTAACTTAAATAGTCTCTTAAGTATGTGGGTTTTTCCACAGATCTTCCTGATCTGGTCTTAACGGCATCATTTGTATTCTTAATTGGTTTGTCACTATTAAAGACTTGTTGTTTATCACACCGTATTTTTCCATCTCTGTAGGTTGGTTTGATTCCGTGTTGTTTCTAACATTGGTTCTTTTAGAAAGGTTTTCTTCTAGTATTTCTTCAAATAACTCTGCTCCCTTTTTTGTAAAGTTGTCTGTTTTAAATTCTCTTAAAAATCTCCTGTTCTTATTTATGATATTGTAATGTCTGTCTAACTTGACGTTGTATGATCTAGGTCTGTCCATGTTAATTTCTACTACTGTTCCGCGCTCCCATTTTTTATCCTCCTGTACCATGACTCGGCTATTAATTTCTAGTGGTGGTAATTTTTTTATATTTTTATTATAATACGCTCTTTGTTTTCTACGACTGTTTCTTTGATATACTTCATATGATTTATAAGGTTTTAACAGTTTTTCATTAATTATAACATGTCCTTTAATTTTTCTACCAAACATCATCTTAGCCGGAGATGGCATTATTTCACTAATTGGTGTGCTTCTATACTCTAGTAGTGCCAAGTATATATCTTTATTGTCATACACAGCTTTTTTCAGTAGTTTTTTTATATTTTGAACATGTCGCTCGGCCAAACCATTCGATTGTGGATACCGCGGAGATGATGTTCTATGCCCAATCTCCCAATTCTTAAGAGATGTTTGAAAGTTTTTGTTTGTAAATTGCGGTCCATTGTCTGTATATAGTACGTTTGGTTTTCCAAATCTCGAAAAGCTGGCTTTAAAAGAATTTATTATGGGATAACTGGTAGTGTCATTTCCGAGATCATATATTTCTGGGTACTTTGCGTACGAATCTATTATTAGAAGGTATTCTCTAGACTGGAAGGTAAATAAATCTGCTGCCACTATTTCCCACGGCCTATTAGCGGTTTCTCTTACTATCCTAGGTTCTTTTGTCTGTGAATTATGGTATGTTAAACAAGCTGGACAGATTTTTACTACATCTGTTATTTCTTTTGTCATACATGGCCAAAATACTAATTCTTTAGCTCTAAGTATAGTTTTATTGATGCCAAGATGACTATAATGCAATCTATTGATGATATCTTTCCGCATTGATTTTGGAATCACTATCTGGTCATTTTTAAACATTACTCCTTTCATTTCTGTTATTTCCGTTCTATATTTCCAATATGGTTTTAATGCATTTTCTACTTGGTTTTTACTTTTTGGCCAACCGTTCCTTATTAAAATTTTGAGTTGATTTAAATCAGTGTCTAGCTGAGTTTCCTTTCTTACCTGCTCCAGCTTTTCTGGTTTAATACTGATGTAATTTATAAAGTTTACCTGAGCTTCTGTATTTGTTTCTATTAATTTGAAATCTATATCGTCATAACTAGCGCGTGATAATGCATCGGCTATGTATAGCAGCGAACCTCGCTTGTATTTTAACGTGAAGTCGTAATTTTGCAAAGTGATTCTTAATCTCTGAATTCTTAACGGACATTTGTTTAACGGTTTTTTAAAAATTGTTTCTAATGGTATGTGGTCGGTTTCTACTAGGAAATGTTTCCCATAAAGGTAGTGATGAAATTTTTGACATCCGAAAACTATCGCAAGTGTTTCCTTTTCTATTTGAGCATAGTTTTCTTGAGTTTTCGTGAGTGTTTTTGATGCATACGCTATAGGTTTTGTAGCAATACAGCTCCCAAACCGTTTTTGCTACTATCTACTGATAATGTTATTGGGGCATTTTCATCGTAAAATTGTAATATGGGACTGTTACTTAACATTCTTTTTAGTTGTTGAAATTGACCCTCATGCTCCTTAGACCATTCAAAAACTACATTTTTCTTTGTCAACTCTCTTAATTGTGATGTGTGATCAGATAGATTTGGTAGAAATTTAGCTACATATGTAACCATTCCCAAGAATCGTGACACTTCTTTAGCATTTTTCGGAGTTGGCATTTGCTTAATCGTCTCTATTTTATTATTATCTACTTGAATCCCTTCATTTGAAATAATGTGACCAACATACCTAACCTCTTTTACTTTAAATTTACTTTTTTCCTTGTTAAATTTTACGCCTACTTCTTTTGTCCGTTTTAATATCTTCCTCAGGATAACATCATGTTCTTTCTCAGATTTAGCATAAATAATAATATCATCAATATATATCTTTATACCATCAATACCGTCAAATATCTCTAAGAATGTACGATAAAAAATTTCTGGTGCATTACATATACCATAAGGTAATCTTAAAAACCTATACCGCCCAAACGGTGTCGCAAAGGTTGTCAACATAGACGCCTGCTCAGTTAAACCAATTTGCCAGAATCCTCTGTTCGCATCCAGAACCGAAAAAATATTGGATCCATTTAAGTCCTTTGTCAGATCATCAAAGGTAGGTAATTCATAATGTTCCCTCATTATTGCTTTGTTATGGTTTTGCGGGTCCAAGCAAATACGTATGTCCCCATTAGGCTCTTTTACCAGCACAATTGGATTTACAAACTCAGTTGCTTTTGTTACCTTAGTTATGATACAGTCGTCTACCATTTTATTTAATTCATTTTTTAATTTGTCCATAACTTGATATGGTACTTTCCTGCAAGGTACAACCTCAGGTTGATATCCTTCTTTAAGTTTAAACTCACATGGCTCAATTGTTATGTTCCCTACACCCTTGAATACCTCATTATATTCTAACAAGATATTCTTCTGACAAAGTTCATTAACAGTTGTTTTTTGTTCAGTTCGTTTTAGCAAATTTAAAAATTTAATAGTATCTATGCCTAATACAGGTACAGACTTCGAGTTGGTTTCAATAATTACAAATCTAATATTTTTATACAACTTATTGCTACAAATAATATTGTGCATGCAAGACCCAACAACTTTTAATTGACTACCACCATAGTTTGTTACATTTATATTCATTTTTTCAAGTTCAGCTTTAAAATTTAAATTTTTATAAATATGTAGCGGGATAACGTTAATTTGAGCCCCTGTATCTAACTTAAAAGACACTTCCTGTGCTATATTAGGAAATTCAATCTTTTCAAACCAATCATTTCCTATACTACCTATATTTACTTTAACATCTGTTAATAAATAATTATCATCTACTATATCATTAACACTATTTACCATTTTTGACTTACATTTAATCGCAAAATGGTTTGGTTTTCCGCACTTCCTACGGGTTTTCCCATATGCTGGGCATTTCTCGTGTGATCTGGGTTGTCCACATCGGTTACATTGAGTTTGCTTATATGTCCTACCATCATTTGATTGCTTGTATTGTCTATTCGTTTCTTGAAAATGCTTCTTAACTGGCCATCGTGTAAATCCTTGTCCCTTCCATGAGTTGTTGTCTGTCGATTTACCATACCTAGGTGACTCTGCTTCTCCATCTTCCCCTTTTGCTTGATATTTTTCTTTTCGATTTTCTTGATCGTTCCTACCTGTGGTTTTGTTTGTTCCTCTAATTTCTTAATATGATTTTCCGTTTCCTCTGCTGCCTTACATATTTTAATTGCTTTATCTAAATCTAGATCTACTTCCCTTAATAATCTATCTTTTATTTTGAAATTTCTTATTCCACATATAATTCTGTCTTTGATTAGGTCATCCTTCATTGTATTAAATTCACAATTGCTTGCAATTTTCCTTAAACTGCCCAAAAAGGAATCAAATGTCTCGTTATTCTCTTGTATACGACAATTAAACCGATGTCGTTCTATACTAATATTGGCTTTAGGTATAAAATAATTTTGTAAGGCTTCTATTAGCTTCTCCGCGTTCTTTTTGTCATCTGTTCTAATTTCTAAAGTCTCTAAAATAATTCTTACTTCCTCTCCCACACAATGTGTTAAAACAGCTGCTTGTACCTCTGCTGCTTTCTTGTTTGCACCTGTAGCTACCATATATGTTTCATAATTGTTTCGGAATTTACGCCAATTGGCCGCTAAATCTCCCGCCATATTCATTTCCTTGGACTGTGTTAGGTACTCCATTTTGATTTTTTCTTTTTATTTTCTTACCTTCGTTTTTATCTTTCTTTTTTCTAATTTATTTTCTTATTTTCTTTAAAATGACTGCGCCATGTTATATGTTCACTTTTACATATGTATGAATAGTAGTAGTGATACTATAAGAGACTTTGTAGTAATACTTTATTCAGAAGACCTACAACCACGACAACCATTCGTTACAACTTACTGTGTCTGTGCTATGCTGTGACTGGCCGTCACTAGGACTATGTGATTTATTGACATGACACCGACCAGCACAAGACCAACCGCATGGGTTCAGCATTGACGTTTTTGACTCGTTACAAGCTGTGCTGTATATAACTGTATATGAAAACATGATAAGAAACAACAGCAAATTGCCGAGTGATCGTTAGAAGGAGAGGACGATATTTTTTAAGAGGCGGATATGCGGGCTTTTTAAATGCTTTTACATGAGTGCGAGAGAGGTATATACAAATGTATCCTAGATTAACTACTCACACCTGAGACAAAACGCAAGTCCATGGAATGGCACCATCAACGATCTCCAACAAGGCCGTACAAGTTTAAGCAGTCGTTTTCCACGACAAAGGTTACGGCCTCAGTATTCTAGCACCGAAAAGATCTGTTGTTGGTTGATTTTATACCCCAAAGGACGACCATTAAAGCAGACACATATTGTGAAAGACTTCAGAAGTTGCGTAGGGCCATCCAAAACAATAGGCGGGGAATGCTGACAAGTGGCAATCTTTTTCTGCATGCTAATGCTCGTCCCCACACGGCTCGAAAGACCACTGACCTTCTTCGAAAGTTCAAGTGGCAGATTTCTGATCACCCTGCGTATAATCTGGAGTTGGCTCCAACTGATTATTATTTGTTCAGTACAGTCAAGGATTTCTTGTCAGGAGAATGTTTCTGAAGTGATGATGATTTAAAAGCAGGTGTACAACATTGGCTGACTACTTTGACGGTTTACGCGGAAGGCATACACACACTGGTCTCAAGATACAGCAAATGTCTCAACAACGGCGGCGACTGCATTGAAAAATGAGTAAATATATTACTTTCATATAAATAAAATCATTATTTACTTTTCTTCATTTTTCTTTTAATTATATGTAAATGGATACTATTTTCTGAAGTGCCCTCGTATTTAATAAAGCAATTTAAAAAAAAAAACCTAATAAATTACTTCCGTACCTTGCAATATACTTTCATCTATATTTCTAAGCATATCATCCCAAATAATAAGTTTTAAATTTGGATAATTTTCCTTGATACACTGGACAACATCTATAACATGTTCTAAGTATACTGTTGCTTTCCCATGATTACTACTTTGAGCACGTTTTACGCAGGTAGGACAGGAGGCTAAATGCCAAACCTAAAAAAAATTAACGCAATCAACCTTTCATGCGATATTAGTTAATTCCAAGATAGTGTTAAAAGTGGACTCTATTGGATTCTATTGTAACATGTTAAAATCATCGTAAAAAGTAAATTCGGCGAATCTACTGGATTACTTTTTAAAATAAGAAGCCACTTAAGCACTCTCGTCAAGACAAGGAATTTAGTTCAGATTGATTATTGTCGTACTGAATTCTACACTACAAGTAAACGTTTCCTACAATAAAGATTAGGTAAATCAATTTAAGATGTAATGCAGATAGACAACGATGCTTCTAAAAACTTCGGGAAAATATGTACTAAAGAAAACGAAAATTGTATAAAAATGCATTTGTCATTCCAGTGCTCATCATCGATGTCGGTTTTGTTTAGGGTTATTATTTGACCTTGACCACAGAATAGACAGAAGCGACAAAGTTAGGAAATCTTGTGGTAAATTCTGTATGCGCATCGCCGGGAACCATGTTCTAAATATGACGCCACTGTTATATTTGGTTAACTTCATTAATGTTATTATTCTGGGATGGTGTGTGCATATTAAAATTAAAATATTGATTATTGTTGTGTATCGCTGATTTAACTTTTTAGCAAATACTATTCTTTTAACATATCCAAAACTCTAATATTTTTCAATCAATACGAACAAATGTGTACCTTTCGTATTTTCAAAATGGCGTTAGCTAACTTCTGAGCTATTTCGAGGACATTCAAATCGACCACATGAACATCAAAGCTGCCGACACGCCTTGTTGCTTCTATCTATTCTGTTCCTAGACAGAGGATGTACAATAGGACAAAACTAAACTTGGACGATACGTCGTAAACTGTACGAATTCGGGACTTGTTCAGAAGAAATATTTCACCCGTATGGACAAATGCGGCTTCTTAAAAGAGATAAGTCGTCGTCTTATGAAAGCATAGAAAAGCGCTAAATTTATAAATTGGGAAAGAAATTAAAAGGAATTAATATCCTACCGGCTTGCTTTAGTTTGTAGAGTTAAAAATATTTTAGCTATCTTATGTAGATATTGTATTGTATACGTGAGTTATATAATATCCGGTTTGTTTATTCACTTCTCACGGGATAAAGGGTAGAATAGATAGTTTTCTTTTTCTTACCTACATTTTTGAAATACATGAGTTTAGGTCAGGCTCTTGACAGACAAGTTCTAAATTTACAGTAGTATTAATATGTAGTGTTTTTATTTTCAATTAAAAAATCACGCAAGTGCGGAGACATCACACACATCATAACCATACAAAAAGAAATTGTGAGATTATGGAAAAATGGGATGTGTCTTGCATAAATAAGTGCTGTAAGCAATATACCAGTAAACAGTTTCGAGACATTAGCGCAACTAACTGTAATTGCATTCTTCAATGATTATCAATATTAATATTTTTACGTGGCAATGAGATTTAATAGATATAGAGTTTGTTTCCTTAGAGAAGAGCACAGTACGTTATGAAAATAGGCGCGGAATGTGACGTCATGTAAATGCTCTATCTACTTCATTGGCTTCCGCTAGTCGGTTTCCATGGTAACATATACCGAACATCAAATTTAGTTCATGGCGCATATGACGTAATGTGCTCTTCGCTGAGGAAACAAACTTTACTTCCTTTCCAGAACAGTACGGTACTGATATAAGTAAACCGATTTAGGATAGAAGGGAATGTAAAAGGACGGCAACAACCGAGACATGCAGGAAGAAAAACCACTCTGCAAGAAGATCAACAAATTATAAATTCATTTAGAAATAATCCTTTTCTGACAGCAAAGAAAGTACTGTAAGAAACCGGTATTTCGGTTTGTAAACAAACCAATATAAATCGTTCGGTTGAGCGGGATTAAGACCAAGACGACAGGCTTGCACATACAGAATGAGGATTACATTTTGCAGTTGGAAATTTATATAGAGACTGGACAAACATTGTGTTTAGCGATGAAAAAACTTTTAGGTCTGATAAATCTTCTTTTAAATTAGTATATAGTCCTACAAAAGTAAGATACAATAGAGAGTATGTTGCTCGACATACACAACACGGTCGAATTTCGGCAGCGTATTGGGGTTAGATATCTTCCCATGATCTTGGGAATTTAGTAAAGATAGCCGGAAGACTAACGACCGTACAGTATAAAAATTGATACTTATATATTACCATTAGCGTATGGTAACGATGAACATATTTTGTCTATGCAAGATACTTCTTGGGTGCATACCAGTAGGGTAGTTAGAAATTAGAGTTAAAAACATCCTGAAGTACAATTTATAGCATGGCCTCCTAAATCTTCGGACCTAAACCCAATCGATAATTTCTGGACTCAAATTGTAAACCATTGGGATGACATACAACGCCGAGATTTAAAAATTCGAGGTAATCTAGATAATGCCATTCAACAAACACCCTACATGACGTATATATATGTTCAAATCTGCTCTTATCATTATCATTATATCAAATTATTATAAATGGGGGTGACATACTAGAATTTCTAGTATTTTGAAGTATTGGAATTTAGTTTTAATTTTGTGCGATATGTTTTATTATCCTTAATCGATACATTTATAATAAATTTAGAGGCCGGATTATATGCAAGAAAAAAGGAAATATGCGCATAAATATGCAGATGTTTTGGCCTAAATATGCACTTTCTTATGAAAAATATGCAGATAAAAAAATAGGAGTAATGCTAGAAAATATAATAGTATAGAAAAAAAAATTCTATTATGTTTACTACCAGTTTATTTATAACATTTTACAACATAATTAACTAAGAAAACAATTTACAATTACATATTTCTCAAAGTTTTCAATAGAAAAATTGTGGCGCTTGTCTGATAACATGTATTTATATATTGAAAAGGTTCGTTCTACGTCCACGCTTGTTATAGGAGCATATTTCAAATTAGAAATATCCTCTGTCAACTCAATATTTTCTACTGACTCGCCACACAAGATTTTAGCAATATCCTTTAGCTTCTTAAAACCCTCATTTTTTTCTATTACACTTAAAAAATTTTCATACACGGATTTTCCCACCCTTCCTTTAACATCAAAACATAACTTTTCAAATTTGTTTATTATTTCAATGCTCTCAATTAGAGACATAAATTGTTTTTCCAATTGCAATATAGAAGTGGAAATAAAACTGTAGTTGGCTTTAATAAACGCCAACTGTTGAAGTATTTCTTTACTCGAATACCCCTTTTGGGCGTCTAGCACAGATTGTGTATCGCTATCAAGATCCATAATAATTGTCTTTATTTCTTCATAATGATTTGCATGAAAAATAGCAGCTTCCAACCACGTTCCCCATCGTGTGATTACTGGTTGAGGAGGAAGCGGAATACCGGGTAGATGTTGTTTGTAAAACTGGACTCTTAATGGAGCCTTTAAAAACACTTTCCTTAACACTACTAATTAAAGTATTTACCAAGAGAAAATCGTTTCTAACTTCTTCTGCAACACGATTTAGTCCGTGCGCCAAGCAAGTTGTGTGAATTAAATTTGGGTAAAAGGTTTTCAACTTGCAAGCTGCCTTCACCATGTATGGTGCGGCATCCGTTAAAAACAATAGAATTTTTCTGTTGGAATCGATTCCGGTAAGACAAAGGTTGCCAGTTCTTCCTGTATAAACCTTGTTATTGTCAAATTATTTGCCTTTTCCAACTGTTTGAATGAAATTAAATAAGATTTTACTGGAACCGATACGTTAAGGATACTTATCATTAAATGAACTATGTATCGGCCCACACTATCAATAGTTTCATCTGCGCATATGTAAAGGTAATTGTTTGACAGAACCTTCTTAATGCTACTCAATGTTTCTGCATAGATACGGTGAATATAATTTTTCTTGAGGTGCTCTCGTTGGGAATATTGTATATGCTGGTGTACTTTTGCCAAAATAACTTCACATTTAAATTGTTTATTTTATGTAGTGGAATATCTGCCGACACAAACATTAGGCACAAATCTTCATTAAATTGTTCTTGTTCCGATTTTTTGGAGGTTAATGGCAAACATTACGGTAATGTTTGCTGACCCTTCTTCGCCAATTTCATCTTTGATAGTTTTGCAGCATGAGATTGAGTTTTAATATGCTGGTCGACTTGAAATTTTCTCTCACTTGTAACCTGCATAAAAAATATCACATCATCAGTTGTTTTCTTATAAAATAAGTGTTAGTAAAAGATAAAGGAGTAATAAAAAACTAATGTGTAAAGAGTTTGCGAAGCAATCGGAATAAACGACATTTAATAAAATAACCAACATAACGCTTCGACAAATAATTTTAGTTTTAAAATGATTTTTATTTAAAAATCATCAGCAGAAGACGGAATATCAGATATTCCGTGTTGTGCTGATGATATGCGAAAAAATACGCATGAAATATACATCTCATTTTACTCATTTTAAAATAAAATTATTTGTCGAAGCGTTGTATTAGTGATTTTGTTAAACATCGTTTAAAAACTATAGATTAATAAGAGGAAATAAACTTAAATATTACTTACAATCTTGCTGCATGCTAGGCAAAATACTTTTTCTCCATCCATATGCAATTCTGAATAAGCTGCAATCCATCCAGGCACAGTCGCTATTTTCGGCATTTTTGCTATTATAATTAATAACAACCCACAAGTTTACACTTCGAAAAACCAACGTAAAATGAGGTTTAAAATAAATAAGATTGCTTTCGAATATGGGAATAAATTTCTCCGAATAACAAAGAAACGCCTGTGCTCCTAATTTTCTGGTAAAATGTATTTTCGTATTTATTTAGAAGTTTCAGGGAATTCTAGATGTCTAGATGTATGGGAACAGCATTAATAAATTTTTGGAAGCGCTTATCGGAAAAGTATCGAGAAGAGGCTTCATAGAATGCTATTTTTAATTTAAAGAGGCCTGTTTAACTCTTTGTTTGTTACAACCACGACATATTTTTAGTAATGCGCCTATCCTATAATAAATTACATCCAATAAATAAATAAAACTCGGATACTTCAAATATGCTGAATTACTACAAAATATGCAAATAATATACAAAATGCATATATTATGCAAATATGCAAATTTATGCAAACTGCATATTATCCGGCGTTTAATAATAATAATATAATCTCCTGTTTCTCGTATATTATAAAAGTTAAATTGTAGTAATACTAGCCACAGATCAACTATATTGGAATATATCATACTCAATGAACTTTATTTAGGAAAAGAGCGAAAATAATTTTTATGGCTCACAATAAAATCAAAAATACAAATTCACTATCCGTATAAGCCGTATATTAAGGCAATATGAGAAAAAGAAGGTACCGCAAGTCCCAGTTCTTTTTAAATCCTCACGCAAGCGAACGAATTCGAATATTCTTTTCTTATAAAAGTACGGGTGACGTAGCTGAACTAGGCTTTCGGAATAGTTCATTAATTCTTATTCGTCATTATTATTTAAGATGGAAGTACGGCTGTACGATGTTGTGCAATATCGAAAGAAGTTAACTTATTTCGCTTAGGTTGCGTTATTCTCTCTTTCAAACTAATTTATTTTACACGAAATCCAAAACAAAATCGGAGATTTAAACGAAAAGCTCCTCTTATAAAAATCGCTGACGAAAGAACATAATTTTTATTCTTCTTGCCTGTTATTTATGACAAGCAAACTATTGATTCAACAGTTTCATGTATTCATCACTATCAATGATGAACGCGGAAAAGGTTCAAGTTCACTTGCAATCTTTCTGCCGACACTGCTTCGTCGTCTGCCAGTTGTCCAAGTCTAGTATTATCCCATTGTACATAGCTGTCAACTATTTGCAATTATGTTCCTTCTGGGAAAGTGTTAGAGCTCGATTAATAACTGATAGCACTTCAGACGCACGAGGACGTGGTCTAATCACAACACTAAAAATATCAAAGGTCAAAATCACCAAACCGGGGGTGTTCTAAACTATATAAGCACTGAGTATAAATAGCGTGGAAAGATAATGAATATGACAATGCAGTAACGATTTATCGCATTAAAATTGTATAAAGAAGATGACAGATTAAAATCTTTACATCGTCTTTTCCTAAAATTTGAAATATGTAACTTACAAGGAAACACAGGGAAGTGTCCCTCACCGATTTAAATGAAACTTGATGGGTTTGTAGACCGAGGCAGTGTAAGAACAACGGTAACTTTCGTAGATGCTAAATCGCCCGTTTTCGGGGATGGGGTGGGCCGGCGTAGAGCCAACGCTACCTCTCGCTATTTGCTTTAATATCTCCAAAACTATAGGACATATCAAAAAAAGTTAAGACAAATATATAACTGTTTTATGAGTACTAAAGGATAGCGACAATAGTTTGCCTATCATAGTTCCCACAACCCGTATTTTTTCAAATTTTCAAATTTTTATTTGCTGGAAAAATACGCAAATATGCAGAATTCACCCATATATATTAAACATGCTATAAAATAACTCAATTTAAAAAAACAATAACATACGAATTGACTACCTACGTATGTACAGCAAGTTAATAATTAAATGCGAATCGAGGCGGCATTGGAGATATGCAGCCCATCTGACAAACCGTATACGTAGTGATGCGTAATCTTTCATTTTTGTTCAATTGTTTTTCGATACTTATTTCATGAAGCAGCATTAGTTTTCTTTTTACTTACAATAAAATATATGTAATTAAAGCGTTGGACCTAGTTACAAGAAAGGGTGGCGTAAACATTTGAGAAAATAATAAATTCCGGCCATCACAACAGTGTGTCTGATAGAAACAGACAATTGCTTGAGAAAAGGATGAATATTCCATGTATTTAAGTGCGACACATTCAATACTACTTGTAACATCTTTTCTCTGTGGGTGATTCGTGTGGAACCGTAAATCTTAACATGTTTGTTTTATCGATAGGATTATTTAACGGCAGCACGCCTCAGATATGAACGGACCTTTAGTTACGAGAATTTTTGTTAAAAGTTAACTTTGTACGCAAAAGCCGTTTTGCTTTTATATAATATCAAGGCCTAAACATGTTAGTTTAAAATTACATTACTACAAAATGCTACAAAAATACTACTTGGAAATGAAATATTTTATTTGCTATTTTATGTTGAAAATAGTATTTCTACTCAGATCTGACTATACATATGGAAATGACGAGTAATATGTATCTAAAATAATTAATAATAGATAAATACCTACAAAAAAATACTGGATAAATGAATGGACCTTCAGGTCAAAACTGCATTTAAAAATGTAGCTTTATACGCGAAAGACGTTTTGGTTTTATATAATATTAAGGCGCAAAAATATTAATTTATTATTTATTATTAATTTTACTTAATTTAACTACATATATATATATGCAAATAATGACTAATACGTATCTGTACATAATTAATAATAGATAAATATCTACAGAAAAAGACTCGATAAATGAATACAAATTCAAAACCGCATTTGTCGGCCAAGTCGACCCTCATGTGCAGTTATTCACGGGCACGTTATACGCAAAAGTGGACCGCTGTTAATACTTTTGGACCTATTTGGTGGAATTAATTTCATTTAAAAAATTTAAGTCATGGTTTTTATAATTACTAAGTACAGCTGTATGTCTTTATATCAATTTTTACATCTCGGCAGAAACTGGGTTTCGTAAACACTACAAAATACGAGGTATGCATACAAAAATGCCATAAAAAGAGGCGAAATAAAAGAAAATAGTGTAGGTATGTTTGGTTGGATATCGGCAGCCAACCCAGGTGAGTTAATCAGAACTGGATTTAGGATGAATGCCGCTGTATATGTCTATATTGTGGAAACCACTATTGTGCCAACTGTACGAGCGCTGTACGGTGATGTAGAGTACTTTAAAAAGGTGGATGGCGTGTTATCATTAAATAGTGTTAATCGGACTGACACTGCTACTTCTCCGAAATTTATTATTGAATAATGACTTATCAATAGATTTTGTAGAAAAGATGGATGACGTGTAATCATTAAGTAGTCTAAACCGGTCTTTGTCTCCACTTACATGCAAGACGTGACATTAAAATTCGGAGAAGTAGAGCGTAAGTCCGGTTTGCACTACTTAATGATAACACGTCACCCACCTTTTTAACAAATTCTAGTGATGAGCCCTTAGTGTTCGTTAAGGACTACAGTGCGGTACATTCATCGCGTACAGTTACAGACTGGTTCCAAACCCATCCGCAATTCAATTCAGTCTACAGATCTGAATCCGATCGAAAATTTGTGGAACAACATTGTAAATCGATGGGATAATTTTCGTGGAGACGGTCAACTGCGAAATGCCAATGAGCTATATCAACATACAACGAGAATTTGGGAGCATTTCAGCTCCACAACGATCTGGATTCTGGGATCAATAGGAAGAAGATTGGCGGATACGATCTCTAACAATGGCTATTCTACCAAGTATTAAATGTTTTTTGATTTTGGTTTTTGACGTTTTATTCGCCGTAGTACCACCTTGTCTACTTGTAGTTTTCTATATTTATGAGGAGTACATATTTTTTACGTGAATACGTCAGAAATAATACCGTTATAGTTGGATTATTATTATTATAACATTTTAAATGTAAAATGAAAATTGATTTAGCAATATTACAGGTAATATACTAATATTACCTGCAATATTATTGCTACATAAACTTCTTTCTTTGATTATTTATGTATTACTTTTATACTACAATCAATTTTGTACTTTTGTAAGAAGAAACATCAATACCAATATAACCGTTATTTTGTTATGAATATTTATTGTTTCCCTAGAAAAAAGCAGTAATAAAAAATATCTTTTACTGAATGTTTCTCAAATGCAATAAGTATCGTAGAGCATCAAAATTGTAGCTAAAACTAGTGTACGAAAAAGACCGTCAGGTATTTCTTTAATACTACGCGATTATCTCATGACAATTCATGTATTTCATTGTATTTTATCATATTTTACAACAATGTTTACATAATAGCAAACTAAAATTGATACATTATTACTTAATATTGTCTATTATCATTACCTACGCATATAGTTAGGAGGCTCTTCAAAGAGTATCGGTGTTGATATAAAGACATACAGCTGTATTTACTAATTAAAAAAAAAAACAATGACTTAAATTTTTTAAATTAATTAATTCCACCAAATAGGTCTAAAAGTATTAACCGCCGTCCACTTTTGCGTATAACGTGCCCGTAAATAACTGCAAATGAGAGTCGACTCGGCCGACAAATGCAGTTTTGAATTTGTATTCATTTATCGAGTCTTTTTCTGTAGATATTTATCTATTATTAATTATGTACAGATACGTATTAGTCATTATTTGCATATATATATATATATGTAGTTAAATTAAGTAAAATTAATAATAAATAATAATTAATATTTTTGCGCCCTAATATTATATAAGATCAAAACGTCTTTCGCGTATAAAGCTCAATTTTTAAATGCAATTTTGACCTGAAGTTCTATTCATTTATCCAGTCTTTTTCTGTAGGAATTTATCTATTATTAATTATTACAGCATATATTACTGTTGGATAACTAGATTTAAACTTAAGACATTTTAGAAGGACTAATTGGATAACTTCCCACAGTGTATTTTTATGTATCTTTTTGTGCCTAATTTTAAGGAACCCTAGATAAGATTTTCCATATCGTGAAAAACCTACCCAAAACTGTCTCTCAGGTTTTTGCTGTTACTCAATTGCTTTTTTTTTGTTCGTTGTTATTAGGATCTTAAGAAAACTATCGAATGTACTTATTTCCATTTTTAGTAGTGACATTTATTACGATTTATGTAACGTTCTACATCTTGCGATGTTAGAAACACACTAATGGATGTGGCTCCACCACCCTTAATTGACTATAAGCCCGATAGCGCCCGACTAATTAAGCGAGCGTAGGAATAAGGGTGATCTCGCCACTATATAAAAACCTCGAATTCTCTTTTATATTCAGTCAGTCTTGTTTAGACGGAACCGCGTACGATTCCACTGTAATAGTAACACCTAAGATCTACTGGTTATTAAATATACATAGTTATATTATAAGTTGTGTTCTTTGTAAGAAGTTGTGCAATCTCCCAACTCCCGAAGAATCCAACATTACTCGTCATTTCCATTTCATTTTGACCTGAAGGTCCATTCATTTATCCAGTATTTTTTTGTAGGTATTTATCTATTATTAATTATTATAGATACATATTACTCGTCATTTCCATATGTATAGTCAGACCTGAATAGAAATACTATTTTCAACATAAAATAGCAAATAAAATATTTCGTTCCCAAGTAGTACTTTTGTAGTATTTTGTAGCAATGTAATTTTAAACTAAGGTTTTTAGGCCTTGATATTATATAAAACCAAAACGCCTTTTGCGTACAAAGTTAAATTTGAACAAAAATGCTCGTAACTAAAGGTCCGCTCATATCTGAAGCGTGCCGCCGTTAAATAATCCTATCGATAACACAAACATGTTAAGATTTACGGTTCCACACGATTCACCCACAGAGAAAAGATGTTATAAATAGTGTTGAATGTGTCGCACTGAAATACATGGAATATATCTACCTATTCATCCTTTTCTCAAGCGATTGTGTGTTTCTGTCAGACACACTGTTATAATGGCCAGAATTTATTATTTTCTCAAATGTTTACGCAACCCTTTCTTGTAACTAGGTTCAACGCTTTAATTACATATATTTCATTGTAAGTAAAAAAAAACTAATGGCACTGCTTCATGAAATAATTATCGAAAAATAATTTAACAAAAATGAAAGATTACGCATCACCACGTGTACGGTTTGTTAGATTGGCTGCATACCTGCAACGCCGCCTCGATTCGCATTTAATTATTAACTTGCTGTACTTAATTGCGCATTTTTGCAGCTATTTAAATCTACAGAAGTAGACAACTGTTTTGCCACAAACTCATGAGGTAGCTGCAATGGCGCTGCTCGGCTAGCCCACCGTGGGAAAATTGTACGTAATTAGAAAACTATTCTCACCATTCGCAGACGCGTCTGCGAATGGTTAAAGTAGTTTTCTAATTACGCACAAAACTGGTAGCTTTCAACCATGTTCCCCATCTTGTGATTATTGGTTACGGTGACAAAGAAGTATTAGGTAATTTTTCTCTGTAACACTGACTCCTCAGAGGAGATTTTAAAAAATTGTTCTTTACGTTACTAATTAAACTATTAACTATAGGCAATGAATTTCTAATATTTTCCGCCACTCTGTTTAAACCGTGTGCAAAACTTTAAGTTGTTGACCAGTTTTGACCATGTATGACGCAGCATTGGACAGCATGGGCACAATTTTATTAGTTGGAACAATGTCGGAAAGGAGAACATTCATGACAGTTTCATTAATAAACCTAACCATTCGTAGAGCTCGATTAATAACTGATGGCACCCGCGCTAAAGACGATATTAGGGTTTTGAATGAGTAGACAGCATTAAATGAGAGAGATAGAGATAGGGTTGGTCGTATACTGTCGGACCTACAAATATTAGTTCACATTCCGGTCAGTTATTCATCAGCTGTTATATTGTGTGCTGGTCTGACTCTCCGCGTATGTTCCTGGTATTTACTGCTTCGACGATAAAATCAGGTTTTTCAAATTACAAAATTACTTTGAAATAAATTGAATAGCCATAAAAAGCTGTTTAATTTAAGGTTAATAAAATGTTTGACATTGAGGTCAACGATGTAGCGACGAGCACTCTCAAGAAAGGAAAAATTAGACATGAAAAGCAGCTATTTTATTAAACCTTATTAAATCAAATAAACAAGTCTGCTGTTTTATTTTTTCTGGAATATAATGTTGACACTTATTAGTGGAAGATTACTATAAGTACAAGTACAACAAAATATTCAAAGTCTACTTTTAATTGAACTAGCAGATTCATTTCTTTTCCACTTTTATCTTCAGTATTAGTTACTGAATTATACGGTATACACTTTACAATAAAACTATCAAAAGTAAAGTATGAATTCATTTATTGAAAATAACATGCGCGTCATTGTTTCAAACAAAAGAATATATTTCTAGATCTCACAATCAAACCGTATTAAGTTACATATTTCAGATTTTACAAGAAGGCGGTATAAAGATTTTAATGAAGTGTCGTTATATAAGGCGCAGCCCTCTCTAAAATGGCTCTTTAGAGGCAACTTTGGAGCTGTACATACTTAACGCTGGCATTTACACCTCAAAATATACTCAGTTTTATGCACATTTCGATACACTTTTTGGGAGCCAATTTCAAAGTTGAAAGAGTGGACGAATTTTTTTTTCGAATCATCTATGTTTCATCTGTCTACTGACACAGCGACTTTTTTTTTTTTTTTTTTAATAACGTTTGGGCAATTAAAAACGTTCAACTCGATTTAACATCAAACTTTTCAAATAATATTAACAGAAATATAAATATCGACAATACTCCACGTTGATAGCTTGATGTGACCACTCTCTTTCATATGTCACTTGTAAAATTTTTCCAAATTGTCTATGAACTCCGAAATAATGCAACAAAATTATTACAATAATCAAAACTGTAAAATAGCATGTAGACAACACAAATTGCTCACTACCGGTAGAAAAATAAATGCAAGATTCCTTGTGCGTCATATTCCTAAACAAGAGATAATACATTTCATTACGGGAAACGTTGTGGACGGAATTCAACAGAAATAAGCAAATGTGAATTATTATTGGAACTATTTATGGAAAAGTTTTTAGCATATATACTTAATAAATCAATTTATAGTATACAAAATTCTTGGGAATTAGTAGATTTTTATTTATGTATGTACCAAATTTAGTGTAGATGTAGTTTCTTTATTTACAAATATCCCGACTGAATTAGCAATTACAATAATAGATAATAAATGGGAGTTGATTTCAGATTTCACAGATTTATCGACCGATGATTTTATTGACATATTCTTAGATGTCTATAATGACTAGAGAGTATAATAGTGAGCAGGTAATAAATAATAAACAAATAGTACAATAGGTACAGAGGTAACCCAGTACAGATAAACTATGAGTGGAACACATGCAAAATTAAAAGAAGTATAGCTCGTTTCAACTTATTTTATTCTGACTAAAGTGTTTACAGATTTACAGCACCTCCTGCGGTGGAAGCTTTATGGACGGTCTGCTTATTGCACTCTTATCCCACAGAGTAAACATAATATACTAACACAAATATACCTGTTGACTATTGGTAAAATATAGAATTTTTAAATATAGATATTACGTAATTCCTGGCCTCTAACTTTACGGGGATCGATTAATTCCGGCAAGAGTGCCCTTTTATAAAAAGTGATAAGTTTGGAAAGTTGCTTCTTCTAAAAATGTTTATCTTTGTATATAATTTGATAAAACAACCCTTTTGGAGTCCATAAAACAAAGTAACATTTATTTTTATTGGTTATGTTCAATTGACCTTGTACTTGATGCATGTAGCTGTGATTATTTTTAATAACAGGCCACCGCTGTTATCAATAATCAAATATTTTATAAGTTTATTTTCTGTTGCTTCTTTCGGTGTTAACATCCTTGAATTATAAGGGCTTTTTATTTCAGTAATGGCGTCGTCACCTACTAAGCCATCAAGAGGTGCAGCTAAATACGGATATTTCTGGTCTATAAAAAGACCACAGCTTCTTATTTCTAAACCAGAAATTTTTTCAAATTCGGCCAATGCTCTGTTTTCATTTTGTATGCCGTACTAAGTTGCCGCAGATCCAAAAAAGTCTTCATAAAGTAGAGCCTTTACTGTGTTCGCTGTTGAAGTGGTTTTCCTTAGTTTTGCAACTTTACCAAAATTGGATGCAGTTAATCGCTGGATCCTCATCGTTTTCCATAAAGTATTGTCTCTTTGGCCTACGGTTAATTTTTGTATTTCTTCTGGATTTTCATTTTTCAATTTCTCAAGGAATGTTGCTTCTTTTTCCGAATGGGTCGCAAGCTCCATATCGTCAACATTCGCATTTCTTTCGACTACTTTTTTACGCTCTGCTAAACGCACCCGTTTCAACTGTTTCTTGTGACTTTTTGGTCTGGACAAATACGCACCACGTTTGCGAAATACCAAATTTCCAAAAAGTATTTATTACATACATATTGCTTTAAAATATGGATTAACGATTTTATCTATAGGTTCATAACTTTCGAACAAGTTCATAGGTGCTAATCTGTATGTTGCTGGCGATCAAGCTTTATTTAATAATTTAATACAACAAAATTCCTTTTTTACTTGGTGTAGTACTATACTAAATGCATCTTGAAAAGAAAAAATTTGCTTCCATAACTTGCCGGCTGTTTATCCAACACGCAAGACGTGATGTATTCATTGAGTGCAAAACCAGGGCAGACCAGGGCACGAGTAATTTAGCAACACCATTGAATTAGAGAAGATAATGGAAGGCGCACGATAATGCGCTTATCAACGAAAACCGCGCCCTTCTATTAGAAGAGTGTAGGTATATATACAGATGGGGTTTGTACCTTTCTCTTGCTCGTTGGTTCTTATGAGTCTGTCAAACCACGCGTTGGTTTTTTTAACAACATTTATTGTTTAATAGTGAAATCTTCCTATCAGAAACGGTACAAACATCCATTACATTTGAACAATATAGATTATTAGGTAGCCATATATCAAAACAGTATTTTTCAACATAATAGAAAAACATTTGCTATAGATTTCTTGATGAATCTATACAGTTAAAAATTTGGCACTTGAATTTTTAACGCGGGTCGAAAATCCGGGTATTATTTAATATATAAGTGCTCGCAAGACCACTTGAAATTATTTTTGTGTATAAGAGCTTGCGGAGGATGGAATAATAATCCGACTGGCTTACTGTTCGGCCCTTAGAAAATCATTATTCAGCAACATTGTGCCACCAAGTATAAATGCTAACTGCACCACTAATGACTATGATGCAATACCGATTTTTGACCTTGGACTTTCAGAATGAGATATTGCAGACTTTCCCCATTTCAAAAGTCACATTGCTAATGACATAACAGGTTTAATTGAAGTAGATAATTTGGTACTTTCTCCAATTAAAGGAATTAAGGGGGACTATTACAGACCGACATACTTATTCATTGTTAGATTTTAATTATTATAGAAATTTGACTAAATTTGCTTGTAACCCAAAATTATATTTTCTGCCTAGAGTTATTTCTGAAATTGTCATATTTTCAGAGAAATCCTTCAGAGCGGAAGTTATTTTGAGACACATGCAAAGATCCTTATTTAAAAAAGGATTATGAATTTAGTTCAACAGTAGGTAGAAATCGCCTATTCTTTTATATCTTGTAAATAGTTAATATTCCTATTTGCCTTGTATTCCCTTTCAATGTAATTTTACCTGATGCGGCGTTATTTCAGATTATCACGCCAGCTAAGATTACCTTGCATATTTTTGAATGAGTCAAACACGGATAGCCATCCCGTCCACTATGTTTATCCTTTTCTAGCAAGAACGTCTCGTTTTCTCACACTGTAGCGTTATTGAAAATGAGCGTAATGTCACATTTTGTTAGTAAGCAACTTAATATACAAAAATTAGAAATTTATTTTAGGTAAACTCCAGCCTTAAAACCACCAAGAAACTCTTGAATTTACCAAAAGAAATGTTAAGATCAACCATTTCTGTATTGATTGTAGTCATTATTTTGTTTAAATAAAGGTCTATTAAATGTAGAATAATAAAAGAAAAAGTCGGTACGTATATACAAAATCGAGTCAAACGCGAAAACCACGTTAAGTAGATAAAGTTTCGAAGGTGGAAATGATCTCCCAATATCTTTATATTGATTGTAGTCATTAGACATGCAAAAACGAATTCAATTAATTTTGAAATAAATAAAATATAAAATCGGCCACAATTCCTTCGGTACGCAAGCGCACAATCGACTCCCTGTTGCGCTTGGGTCAGTCACGGTAGAAATACATTAGGTATGCTGTTAAAGATTCGAAAATACGTTGGGGTTAAGACAACGTTAGGACGGTGTAGTGTTGCTCCGAGCATACCTATTGTATTTCTGCCATGGCAAGGATTACAACCGTTCAATTCCCCAAGGTCATTGAGATAGGGCTGCGCCTTAAACAACCTATTCATAAATTTACCATATAGCGTCCACATGTATCTGTGGTTTCTTCTACTATAACATATATAAAACTCTTATATACAGTTTGCTTCCTTTCATTAAAAACTGAACGCTTTTATTTACCCTATTTCATATAGATCTTAAAGCGTTCAGTTGTACTGTTGACAGTTTTCGATATGGAAAAACATAATCTGGGCTCTGCTCATTAAATACCTTCCATAATCTACAAGCTGCGCTAGAAAGCTTGTCGGATCATATAAAAATACTTTTTTAAATAAAAATACCGATTTACAAAACGTTCGGTCTATTACTGAAAATAAAGAATGCACAGAAGAGATAAAGGAATATCTGGATTGCGCAAATCCCACTTCGCTAGATATAGCACGATCATTTTCGAAATACACAAAAACGTTCTCAGACCAACGTCGAAGGCTAAGTGAATCGACAATAGAAGCGTTAGTTATGTTACACTTTTGCGCGGCTTACCGGGACAGTAATGTTTAAGGTAAGAACATTGTTTTTTGAATAATACTGTATCTCACGTAACTACGTATGCGCGATACGCCTCTGACGTTGCACTCGTTTGTCGTACCATGATCATTTATATCATCATATACAGCCTGTCTCATTTCGGAGGGCCAAATTGAAATATCTCTCTTATTATAGAATATATCGGAAATTCGTTTTAATAAAAAATGTCACATTTTTCACGCACTACAATATGGTTAAAACAAAATTCCGAACCACAGCCTACTTTTTTGAAATATTTTCGAAAAATATGAAATTGGGGAAAACTTCGAGGCTTTGTACCTTTTTTATTTTTGAAAATACAAAAAAAACGTTTTGAATGAAAGTTGATGGCAAAACATTGCTCTTTCGAAATATCAAGGAAAAAGTGGTGTAAAGTTAACATTTTCAGCTGTACTCTCTTGAACCGCCCAAAAAATAGATAGAATCAAGTAGGCCATGCCACTCCTAAATAGCCCCTGAATTGCCTTTATAAAAAATACAATACACAATAAACATATTTTAGTTAAGTCTGTACATTTTTGCAATTTTATAAAATAAGTATCAGAATATTTGTACTAGTAATCTAAAGAAATCAAGTAGCCATTGAAACAAAGGTTTAGCAAAAAAATGTGTCAAACAAAGAATACTCTGGACTCGTTTACTTTAAACTATTACGTTTACTCTTATGCTGTGGAAAATAAATAATACTTGCAAGGTAAAATGAAAGTTTAATTAGTAACAAACATCAAAATTCGGTAAAAAATAATTATAACAGATGTTCAAAATGTCCTCCGTGGTTCCTTATACACAGTCGGGCTCTGGAGTAAACACCTTTATTTGCATTTTCGATCATCTGTTGTCTAATTGCTTCACAGGCTTCCCTGATTCTTTGTTTGAGGTCGTCAACATTTTGCGGAGTATCTGAATAGACTTTATCTTTAATGTAACCCCATATGAAAAAATCCAATGGGGTAATATCCGGAGACCGAGCTGGCCACAAGATTGATCCATGGGTTCCTTTAGACTTTATCTTTAATGTAACCCCATATGAAAAAATCCAATGGGGTAATATCCAGAGACCGAGCTGGCCACAAGATTGATCCATGGGTTCCTATCCACTTTTGGGGATAGTTTTCATTCAAGTAATTTCTACTAATTAAAGCATTATGGGCAGGAGCACCATCTTGTTGAAAATATTTAAAGTTTAACCTATCTTCTAACGGCAATTCTTCGATATATTCGAACAAGTTATTCTGTAGAAAGGTAAGGTATCTTGCTGCAGTTAATTTATAATTATAAAATAAGGTCCAATTAGTTTGGATCCCAATACACCCAACCAAACATTTACTGAAAACCGTTCCTGAAAAGCTGTTTCTTTATGCCAAGATGGATTTCTATTGTGCCATTTATAGTGAATGTTTCTATTAAAAAATCCATTATTTGAACAATTGGCTTCATCTGACCACAAAATCTTACTAGAAAAAGATGTATCGTTCCTCTTCTTGTTCAAGATCCATCTACAAAATCGTAAGCACCGTGGTTTGTCATCTTCTTTTAAATGTTGGACTTTGGGAGGCAGTCCATTTGGATATCTACGTTGATATTCCAGCAAAGCTAATCTTGCATTAAAATTACACTGGCTATAAACTACAAACATGTTAAATTTTTTCTACATTAGAGAACATTGTTATTAATCAAAGTCAACAGAAAACCCATATAACACAAACACACGAACAAACCAATTTATAATTACTTTACACCAACTCGAACAAAGATAACTTATCTGACATTTAAGCTAGATCTTTGTTTCAATGGCTACTTGATTTCTTTAGATTACTAGTACAAATGTTCTGATACTTATTTTATAAAATTGCAAAAAATTTACAGACTTAACTAAAATATGTTTATTGTGTATGGTATTTTTTATAAAGGCAATTCAGGGGCTATTTAGGAGTGGCATGGCCTACTTGATTCTATCTATTTTTTTGGGCGGTTCAAGAGAGTACAGCTGAAAATGTTAACTTTACACCACTTTTTCCTTGATATTTCGAAAGAGCAATGTTTTGCCATCAACTTTCATTCAAAACGTTTTTTTGTATTTTCAAAAATAAAAAGTTACAAAGCCTCGAAGTTTTCCCCAATTTCATATTTTTCGAAAATATTTCGAAAAGTAGGCTGTGGTTCGGAATTTTGTTTTAACTATATTGTAGTGCGTGAAAAATGTGACATTTTTTATTAAAACGAATTTCCGATATATTCTATAATAAGAGAGATATTTTAATTTAGCCCTCCGAAATGAGACAGCCTGTATATAACAATACATATATATGTATAACAGCACAACAGACCTTAAAGGCTGAGAGCTTGTTCGGAGCCACCTAGCCGTATACATAGGTATACCGTACCGTTCCTGGCCTGCCCAGTGGCATTTCCTTACTTTTTCGCAGCATACTGAAGGTAGCAGGGTCATTTTAGGATTTTACACTGTTACACTCCGACCCGACCAGTTTTCGAACGCCGGACCTTCTCATTCCAAACAACATGCTTTAACGTTCAGTCACTAAGCGAGTTGATTGTTTTTATATTTAACATAATAGATACTTTTCTTTCCATTAAACAAAAAATGTAAAGAGAAAATTCTTAAACAACAATGTATTTAATCCAGTATTTCTGCGATTTAGACTTTCCGTTTGCATATCATTGCAACATAAAAACAAAATCGTCATAACATAATTTTGCGCTTTTAAAAGATTCTGAAAGCGAATATATCAGAACTGTAATAAGTTATGAGCAAAAGGACAAGTTTAATATATAGTTGGACCTCTCTAAATCGAACTTTTATTTGTAACTCCAAATCACAGAATTTGGAGTGGCAGACACAAGTTCAACTTCAAGAAGATTTGACGTATTACACATTTGGACACTATGGTAATGTTGGCAGATAAATGGTTGAGATCAAGTACAATCTGAAATATTGACTTCATTCACTAAGTACATATTTAATTTACAACATCACAGTGCTAAATATTCCTGTATAGATCCTACAAAGATCTAATAAGTCACATTGTGATGGAAAATATATAAAAATAATGAATTATATGTGTGTGTTCATACCTCATCAGCTCCTATGTGTAAATACTGTATATCAGGATGGAAAGTAATAATTTGTTTAACAAGACTTTTAATTAAAGGTATAGCTTCACTGCTACTAGGGCATAGTGAACTTGGGTATGCTTCCACTTCACGTAAATGTCTCCACTGTTCATGTTTCAATATAAATTCCATATGGCCGAAGGTTTGTATTAATGGCATTACCATAAGCCCACAATCTACAACTATTAAACAGAATCTCAAAAATAAATGCATCCATTATGTGCTAAAACCTAAATCCAAAATTTGCCTTGCTTCTTCTATGGAATATGGAGCATTATTCACTTGAGCACTATTTGAAAGACCTCCAATTTCAATTAATTCCTTTGTATAAGGAAATGTATCCTCCCATTCTATTAATAAACCAGTAGCTCCAATATCCTTTACAAATGGAATGAACTAAATAGAACAATCAGTCAAATTTGGTTTTGTATATAATCGTTTTACTTTTGTTGACATTTAATCTTCCTATACTCACGCATACGGTTTATATAGTATAGTATACGCCTTTCATTTTGACGCGAGTATAGGAAGGTTAAACAACAATGATATAAAACTTAAGAGTATACAAACTTACTTTTTCCAAATATGATAGTTTTGGCGGAGCCCCTTTTAGATCTAAATGGACTAATCTACAATAGTTAAAACCACATATGTAAATGATATGTTTTATACCATTACACATGTATGTATACCTGTGAGCCCCAAATGTTAAAGAATCCATTGCTTTTACCTCACTTTTGCATTACTGTGATTATAAGCGCAATAGCATTGCCTTTCGTTTTAGTTTTACATTTATGTATGTGTATCTTATGTTATCATTAATGTGTGTTGTCCAGTGTTGTCAGCTGCATAGATAAAATCATGATAAAATACACAGATTAAATCTGTGATAAAATACGAATAATACTCAGCTGGTTGTCAGCGACCATCACGTAACCATAGAACATTAAGAACATGCACTTTCAGGGACATAAAGGTTAAATTGGCAATAAAATCAGTTACAGTCAAAATTGTGGATTTCGCTATAAAGAATTTTTGCATGGAAGTCGAGGAATCTAAATTATCTAAGATCTATTAAGAAGACATTACAGTATTACAATCTTTATTACCCTTATTATAGTTATAATTCGTTCGAATTCGCTGGAACACTTGTAATTTTTAATGGAATTGTTTAGCGAGAGAATTTAAAAACGGCCGGAGGCACAAATAACTATATTTGCAGCTAAAATATCTCTTTTCAAGTAGATCTAATATCACAATATATCATGAGCAGTAGCGTCAAGATCCGAGTTGAATCGGGGGCGATCGCAAGTTGCAGGGACGGATCGAGTGTATACACGAGTATTCTCGAGTGTGTATATTCCGATCGCCTGCGATTAACTCCGTCCGATCTTGACAATTTTGCCTGGCATGAACAACTCATAATGATGACTTCTTTAATACGTATTTGCAAACATTTATGTTTCTCGGTTGCAACCACGCACCTCGAAGGAAAAAGTTAGGAGCTTAACGAGAATCATGTGAATATAGAAAGTTTACATTCTAATGAGCCAAAATTTCTGCTGGGCATGTATGTACACTCTGCCAATGGAAACGGTATCGGTATAGGATGGGTATAGGCAGCGCGAGCAACATGGCAACGTTTCATCTCCTTCTCTTTTCCTCCTTCGCACCACTGTGCATTTTCGGTCGACGAATTGCACAGTTCGTACAGTACGTCAAAGTACGTCAAAATTCAGTTCACTTTCTCTCTCACTAGAATTATAAAGAGACGGAGAAGCCAATATGTTAAATACTCAAAAGGTAGTTTACCTGTCCCTTAACACTAATTTAGTTTTTGATGCAAAACTCTCGACCTGCTTTGGAGTAATCACAACGTATCGAAAGAAATGCACGTGAGCTGAAATTACAAAAACATTTTCTCCAAAAATGTTTCACGAATTATTCTTTTTCAGTATGCAAAATTTCGTGAAAAACTCGAGAAGTGGTTTCATGGAAGAATTACCTTAACCTTCCTATACTCACGCATACGGTCTGTGAGACCGACTTATATAGTATACAGCGTTGGCCATATGTATTAGACACCTCTGTGAAAATGCCGTATTATGAATACATTTATATTTACAGATAGATAGTACTCGGAAATACTTTCGATAAAACTCCTTAATGTAATTTTAACGAGGGTCGTGTGTACTTAAGCAGGTAGTTTTGAAGTAAGGGGTCATTTTACAGTTTTGAGTATCACTTTATTTCCGACACGCTAACGAAAAGGAGTTTGTTGCGAAATTGTATTCATTCATTCAAGTGTGTATTTTTATTATTAGTGTGTATACAGTAAAGTATAAAATAATGCCAAAAGTTCGTGAATTAACGGAAGTGCAGCGCGGCCAGATCCTTCTGCTCAGTTCGCAAGGGATGACACTGTCAGCGATCGCAAGACAAATGAAGTGTTCGCGATGTGCGGTTCGTACCACGCTAAAAAGGTACGAGGAGACAAGATCATTCACTAATCGGCCTAAAAGTGGAAGAAAACGCCTAACAACTGCAAGAGAAGATCGAATTTTAGAGAGAACAGCCATACGGAATCGGACAAAAATGTCGAAAGATCTCGCCAGCGAATTAGCCCTGCGTCATGGAATTGATATTTCTGCACGGACAGTTAGGAGAAGGCTTGTGGCAGTTGGTTTACGTGGATGTAGAGCTCGACGAAAACCATACTTAACTGCAGAACACAAGAAAAAGCGACTTCAGTGGGCTAGAAAATATAAAAATTGGTCCGTCGAAAACTGGGCCAAAGTATTATGGTCCGATGAATCTAATATAGAGGTATGTAAGAATAGATATTTATAATGTTAGTAAATGTAGATAAGTTAAATTACCGCTTAAAGTTTTTCAAAAAGACAGCCAATTTAAAGTATATTTTATTACTTTATTTTCCAACTTTTCGGCCAACCTGGGGCGCAGTACATTCGACGACGACGAGGAGAGGCATATCACCCGGATTGTATAGTACCTACAGTAAAACACGGTGGAGGCAGTATTATGATTTGGGGGTGCATGTCTGCATCCGGCGTCGGCGAACTCTTCTTGTGCAAAGGTCGTATGAACAGTGGTGCTTATATTGATATGCTGGGGGAGGTATTGGAGCCGTCGGTATTAAAATTGTTTGATACAGATGTACCTGAATATTATTTTCAACAGGACAATGCGCCTTGCCATAAATCACGGCAAACAATGGGGTGGTTCAACGAAAATAACGTAGAGATTCTAGACTGGCCAGCTCAGTCTCCGGACCTCTCCCCGATTGAACATTTATGGAATATTTTAAAAACTAAGGTGGTAAAACATAAATGCAACAATAAAAACATTCTTAAACAAAGAATAATCGAGGAATGGTCAAAAATATCCAGTGAAATGTGCCATAACCTGGTAGCAAGTATGCCGAGAAGAGTGCGTGCTGTTATAAAAGCAGGTGGAGGTGCTACTAAATATTAAAATAAACTAACATTCTTTAATAAATTACTGACGAATACATTCCTGTTTGTGATTTTGATTTCATTTCTTGATTTTGTACTATGGGTAACAATAATTTAAAGTTTTTCGTACGTAGGACTAAGGTGTCTAATACATATGGCCAACGCTGTAGTATAGTCTTTCATTTTGACGTGAGTATAGGAAGGTTAAAAGAGCGGCAGTTTTAAGACTTTTAGGATAGCAATTGGGACATGGGAAATATTTACATATGAATGATGAAAGCAAAGGATATAAAAGAGACCAGAAACAAAATTGTACCATTTTCACTTCAGATCTACTCTGTGCTGATAAGAAATGTTTTTAGGGGGTGACTTTTGTGGTGGGGATTGCATTTTTCTAGTGGAAAATGTGATCGTTCTGCTACTTATCAACAGATGTCTCACCTGGTACGTGATCTACCCATAAATGAGTTATAATGCGCCATAGCATCTTTGCAATCGAGTGAGAGTTCAAAGTGACAGTACGTTGCACGCTAAATAAATACGCGAAGATGGGACGCCCACGGGGTGTAACGTGTATAATATAATCCTAAATTGCCGTTGCGTAGGTAACGGCACAGCTAAAAACCTAGTAAACAACGTGGCATGTAATGATGATAGTATTGTACGTCAGGCATTTAAAATAAAGGCCTTATCAGTAAAGAACGCTTAATTGCTTTATTTACAAGTTAGGATTAGTAATACATAACGTTTTCTTTGACAATGAATATTTATCTCAGGCATTTCCCTGGATTAGAATATAGAAGTTCGCATATTTATTGCACAATATGCAATAACGGATTGCTAAGTCGCGATAGGTTTGAATGTAGAAAACATTGTAAAAGTAAATGTCATACATTGAATTTAAGTAACAGTATTTCATACTAGCGATTTATATATGATTTTATTTTTATGTTAAGTGTGTGCAACATCCTACAACATTTAGTATCTAATGAACACTTTCGTATATTTTGGGTTAAGTACGTTCCCCCGTGGATTTTGCCAACATCTATGCAATTACGGTAAAATTTCCCACGTGTTCAAGGTACAGTAAAAAATGTATAAAAGACGAGTTGAGAAATAAGAAAATCGCTTATGTATGGATGAAACAACTGATGCTCAGAAACACAGCGTCATTCATGTAGCGCGTTCTTTGAAACGTGATGGCTATTCTTGTTGTTCAGTAAAAGGATTCAGAAAACGAATGCAGAAACCATTGTCAAGATAATAAAAGATTCGTTAAGAGAGACTCTTCCTCACATAACATGCCTCATACACGCATGTCAGCTCGTAGCAGAAACCATTCGAAAGAGGTATCTGTTGGTGGATAAGTTAGCATCTACCAGAAGTGTTCATCGAAACAATTATGTCTGTAACACAGAATGGACAGAAGCGATAAAATTAGAAAATCTTGTGGTAAATTCTATGTGCACATGGCCGGGAACCATGTTTTAAATACGACGACAGTGTTATATTTGGCTAGCTTCATTAATGTTATTATTCTGGGATGGTGTGTGTATATTAAAAATAAAATATACGATTATTGTTGTTTCACCGATTTAACTTTTTAGCAAATACTATTCTTTTAACATATCCAAAACTCTAATATTTTTCAATTAATACGAGCACATGTGCACCTTTCGTATTTTCAAAATGGGGTTAGCTAACTTCTGAGCTATTTCGAGGACATTCAAATCGACCACATGAACATCAATGCTGCCGACATGCCTTGTCGTTTCTGTCTATTCTGTGGTCTATAATCTCACCTAGTGTTCGCAAATATCGCAAACTGAGAATTCACTTATCACTTACCACTTCTCGGAGATCGACATTCTAGGCTGGGGCCGAGACTAAAGCCACCCTGGCCCCCTGGTCCTCTTCTTGGCGGCCACGGAATTGTGTAAATGAGTACCTTAATTTTTAAATTCACTAACGAATTCCTACATAGGAGCGGCAGTAACGTTCTTCTCGCATTGTGGTACTTCACCATGACCGAATCCACGTGGGCTTTGAAGGTCAAGCGTTGGTCCAAAGTCACGCCAAGATATTTGACTTTTTCTGCCAAGGCTATCTTTGGTTTCCCGCAAAGATATTGTCAGCGGGATACCTCTTTTCTTCGTCATCCGGGCGCAACCACTTCTCGGCGATGAGGGCGACGTCGACGGCCTCCTGGAAGAGAAATGCAGCCAGTTCATCGTGCTTCCCGAACAGGCCGTTTGCGTTCCATGCTATAATCTTCAGCGTAGGCACGTTATCCTCCACACACGAATCAGCCATTTCTAACAGGATAATTCTCGGTTGAGCAGAGGGCCTGAATAGACTCCGCAACGCTAGCCAGGTGTTATACTGCGTTGCGGGGCGCCCAAAGGACTTGGGACATCTCATCCGATTTTTGTAATTTAACTTTCCTGCCCGACCGAGGTGTCGAGCCTGCATTCGTGTGGGCCCTGTTGTTCTGAGCTTTGGAGGTCTTCGGCGTCTTCTGCGCTGGAGCGACACCATGGGCTGTCCGGGATCCGGCCGCGACTTGTGCGAAGGTAGCACCAGCTCTTTGGGTGGAAATGGGCTGGTTATTCTCTTGGAGTTTCCGGGGCATCTCCTGTCGGATTGGAACCGGTTCCACTTCGGGCACTTTGGACAGCCTTTATAGTTTGCCGGGTGGCGATCTCCACAATTAGAGCATGTAGCGGGCTTAATCTTCGGCCGCGGACATTCTATAGCAACGTGGCCCCCACCGCAGGCGACGCACTTTCGGGGGCGGTACACCGCGATTGCGCACGCCCATAAGGCTGACAACGGACTGTACGTCCCAGCCCTGGACGAGCTCTCATAGTCTCTACAGTTATGTCCAGGGAGAATACTTCCGTTAGTTGGTAAATGTCTTTGTATTTCTTGCCAATCTTGACTGGTACGAGCGGCAAGCACTCCCCTCCGTTCATCCATATCCGCCTGGAATTTGCGGATTTTCTTCGCAATAGGAGTCGCGGGAGGGCGAGTGGTGGACGTCCCGCTCCCCGCATTCGAACCTTCAGGTGCATCCTCAGAGGAAGCAGGCCGTTTCTTCGATTTACGACCCCTTCGTTTGCCAACAACAGTGGCGGAAGCTCGAAAGAAGCGTTCAAATCGGCCTATTCAGGGGTGTTCGTTTCTTGTGGAACGGGTGATTTCGGATGTAAGTTGTCACCCCCTCCAAATAAGTTTGTCGCCACTGTGCTCTTTTCTCCGCGAGATTGGAGTATTTTCACGAGTCTCGACGAATTTATAAATTTCAGACGTCGGGAGCTCTCTTAGGTCGATGATATGCGGCTTCTTGGTGTGAGCAGGAGTAGGGGTGTCGATCATTCTGATGTCGTCCTGTGTATCAGCTACCGTCCCAGAAGGAGGGGGCGAGTGTACGTCTACGGTAGTGATAATGGGCGTAGTTCTTTGCATCGTTAATTTATTTACCAACAATTCAAAATAGTATAGACAAAAGTCTTACTTATTTAAAATTGTAAGGGACGATTGCGACGGACCGGCAGTGGGTGTAAAGTGGCCACTCCCGACCTAACAAAAAAACAAATAAGTAGATATAAAAACAGCTAAAACAATAAATAAGTGTATAAATTTTAAAAACTTTATATAAAACTGAAAGGAGATTATTCGATCTTATTTTCTTTTTTAATTTAATTTATTCTTTTTCTTTTTTGATCTTTTCTATTCTTTTTTATTTATTTTCTTTTATTCTCTTTTTTTTTTTTCTTTTAATTCTTTTCTATTTTATTTTTTCTCTTAATTTTTTCCTAATCTCTTTTATTTAGTTAAAAACAAGAGAGTCTTAATGGACAGCGATGTCTTCTTTATAAGGGTGATTGTTTGCTCTCGTCAAAATATTCCTGAAAGCAGAAATCGGCGAAGGTATCCTTCTTTCGCCTTAATGGCGATCGTCCGGTTTACCGGGCAATCTAATCTGTCGCACGTCGGGCGAGCCGTCAAGGCTGGGGTGTGCAACAAGGAACACTCGACTCCGATCCCTCCCAATGCGCAAGAGTGGGATGGAGTTTCCATGCGGTCGGCTCTGGAAGTGTAATGGCAGGTGGGACTGCGTGGCAGCGTGCGCGCGTGTGCTACTGCGCATCCAAGCAGCTCCGGCGGGTCAGCAGGCGTGACTGCCTTTCGGATTGACAGCGGAACTCGAGAACCATAAATGCCACCAACACCGGAAAAATACCAAAATGTAGCTACTGGCCTCTTGCAACCTTTTAGCATATTCTTTACACACTGCACTGTCACCCCGCGTAAGGGAATCGACTCCGGTCAACCCGGCGGAGATCTCTTCCCTATCAGGGGCAATCGCTATTTTTAAAAATTTTTTCCAAAAACTAGAACTTCGAGAACGTTCCACGGCCCTCTCGCTTCCAACCACTAGATGGCGTTTTCTTGTTTCTTATCGTACTTAGGTGGCGCAGTCAATCTCATGAATCGTCAAGCGTAACAATATTACAACTACGAAAATGTGAAACAAATGAGGGTTAAAAAGATTTTTGTAAATTTTGTATCAAGGTGACGTTGATTGTATCCACCGTCAAAGTCAAATTATTATTATATTATTTAAGTTATCGTGTGATCTGTTTGCGAAACCGGGACATTTTTCCTCTCGCTGGGGACAGTGGGACAGCCTGCCTGAATGGGGGATCTATTGTCACGTTACATATACATCGCGAAATTTTCAATTTTCAGTATTATTCGTTTTTATTATCATCTTCATCAGATGAGCTATCAAATATAAGATCAGAGAAACTATGGATAGACGTACCTACGCGCGAGTCATGCTCCCATATGCCCGCAAAGAAACGCCACTGTTTTAGGTCTTCCAGCAAGTAATGACCCAAAGTACACGAACGAAATCGCGCACGAGTGGTTTCGGATCAATAAGATTAGGGTCCTAAAATAGCCCGCAGTCACCAGATCTTAATCCGTTTGAGAATTTGTGGCATGACGCAGAGCACGCAGTTACTAATGGCACACCAACAAATATTTTGGAATTTTGGGAGGCAGTACAGGGTGCACTAATACAATAGTTTCAAAAACGATCATGCAACCAAATACTAATGTCGAGAAAATATACCAAATTATTATTTAATGAATAAAGTACATGAACTTCATTTGTTTCTTTTTAATCATAATAAAATAATGTTTACAATTTTTTTTTACTGTCCGTATTTATGAGCGTTGATTTATATTTAAGTAAATTGAAAACTTAATTTTTCTTTTACCAATTTTTTGTTAATGATTAACTTAATATGGGCAAAAAAATACAAAACAAAATCCTATGAAAATATATTTCTTTGACTTTTTCATGCGGGGTGCACTACTATTATTTTGACCGTAGCTGTGTATACTAGATATTAAGTTACGCCTGGGGTTTTTATTCCTTGTAGTTGTAGGGAGAGTGAACCGCCGTACGGGAGTTACCTCTAGCAAAAAAAAAAGAAGGAAGCAGAAAATTTGGTATTTCTATAGGAGGTAAGACAACAACATAAAAGGGAAGAAAAACGCACGGCCTTAACTTCAACCAATACTGCAGTAGGACACTTCGAATAGAAGACCGCCGAGATTTACAATCGATGAGTTAATGGCCGACGGACCACTGGGTATGCGCTGAGTAGAGTATGTATGACCAAGCCCAAAATTAAATCACTAAAAACAAACGTCAAAAACGTACCGTAAAAATGGTTAGCTATCAAAAATAATACTAATAAGCCGCCTACACAATAAAGGTTGGTGCGGGGAAAAATGCCAACAATCTAATCCACGCTTGACTGTAAAAAAGTTGCGTTCATTATTTTGCATTGTTTTAATAAATAGTACTGTATTATATCATTTTTACTAACGTAGTTATTTACTTATTTCTAATTGTATATATACAACATTTTCGAATACTAATTTACGTGTCATAGAAAATTATTTGTGAAGCACAAAATAATGGATTCATTTCAAATTTGTGATGTAAAATTTATATTTAAATATCAACACGATTTAAAAAGAAAATAGGGAATTAACAATACATAAGGTAGAGTAGAAAAACGAATGATTATAAATCTTAATCTTTATAAAACATTTCAGAAAGCAGATTTACTGTATATATATATATATATATATATGTATATTACACATACGTGTATATATATATATATATATATATGTATATTACACATACGTGTATATATATATATATATATATATATGTATATTACACATACGTGTATATATATATAGGTTCACATGTATACATACATACGTATATATATATAAAAGCTCGTATATTTACATAAAAATATTTTGTAATCTAACATAAAGAATGAGATATGTATTTCATTTAGTAAGTATATATGCATGTATAATGGAGACTTACCAAAATACCAGGTGATCACATTAAATTAAAAGTATAACATTAAAGCCTTAAGAATCAAATATGTTACTACGTTTACATTATCATCTGTATAGTCGAAATCTGCTTACAACTTATACATTACAGATTTTCTTAGAGAAAAGTACATTTCATCAATGATACCATCAACTCGCCAAAATAAATCGTTTGATAAACTTGTTGATTACGCATATGCCGTAACAAACATTTCTCTAAGAAAATGAGCTTTGATATTTACCAAGATCTTTTGTTTCTTGTATTAAAAAGAAAATAATAACGAGTATTAAACTACCGTATTATACGGGGTTCGATTTTTGTGCAGCCTTTGATGTATCACATATCTGTTGTACAGTACCTTATACTAATTATAGAACGTTGCAAACAACAATATATTACATTTTCAAATATGAAAAGGTATTGCATATCTGTTTAACTTGAACTGACATATCAAGTAACGTAAACGTAGTAAATTAAACTCCTTAGATCATTCAACGGCAAAGCCACAGGTTTCTTCAACTGCTTGAGTTAATTTATCTGTTAACGCTTGATAAGTGTCATAAGGAGGTATATCAATTCTATTAAAACACGTGTGAGCTTTAGGCAAGTTTTGTGGCGAAACATCAACGCAATGTATGGTGAAAAGTCGAGGTCCAGCTGCGCCTGTGCTACCTTGCAACGCTTTAAAACCTTGCAATGGCACTCTTGAAGATCCTGTCACAAATTGTAATAACCGAGCTCGCATTTCTTCGGAGTATGATTCGACCACTTCCCAAAACCACTGTACAACTGGAGTTTCGGGAGTACAATGTTTCAAACGCGTATTTGCTCTCCAGTCAGCGATATCTATTGTTGCGATACCACTGATGACTAGTTCCAACTCTCGTTCATCAAAAGGTCTTAACAAAGCAGGAGGAATGAGTTCTGTAAAGCCTTTTGAAGAGCAAGGAATTGTTGTTCTATGCCACGCATGAATCTATAATTAACGTAGAGTTTGACATATTCTCGTTTGTTTTCTTCAGTTACAGGAACTGTAGCGCCGCCTGCTTTTAATTCGTGCACCTTAATAGCTCCAAAACTATTATTTTCGACGGAGAATGTAGTGTCTAAAATACCGTCTATATTATTTTCCCTGAAATTGAAAATCATATTTAGAGCAAATAAGAATCCATTTTATTTACACGCTGAATGCCATGTCATTGAACGAAAACGTCTTTGGAACGTTGAGATACATTGTGTTAAATTAATTTGACGTTTTAATTGACCTAATAGTGAACAATTCAATGATATGTATGCATTACAAATAAAACTAAAAATTATTAAAAAGTAACAAAATATTTATAAAGCAAATTAATCCTAGGTTACATTCAATATAATACGTACAACATCCATGTAAGACTTCTATGCAATTCAGGATCAACCCCTTCTATATCTTGTAAAGTAATAGGCTTGTTTAACAATTGCTTGTAAAAGGGTGTTGTAAATCCTCCTTCAAGTTGATGATTGTGAAATACTGCAATTCCTAATACGCGTCCAACAAAATGGAAATATGATAAATGTTCTGGATTAATGGCCGAATCCGGATTGATTTGCAAGGTATAATGATCATCTCTACTATATTGAAATAGTCCATACTGTGGATTTAACATTTCTCGTGAGAGCAGATGCAACCATTCACGAGCTACGCCACCGTAATCCAAACCTTCTTCTCCACGAAACTTCACCATAAGCCTCTTCCTCATATCTTTTGGCTTCATTCTCATTATTAACCTGAAATTTACATTGCACTAAATATTGATCATGTATAAAATAAATGTGAATAAAAATTAAAATAAAATTTTACGGACACCTATATGATAATCATGCTATTTATTAATTAATTTTCATATTTATTGACAAAATCTTATTATAAATCAACATAATCACATTATTTGATTTAAATAAAAACACATTTTACCTATAACTTTCTTCGAATATTTCACTTCTAGAAACTTCTAGCCTACAGTGACCACTTTGTGGTTGCAGCGCTGCCAATTCTGCTCTTAGAGCTTTCAGTTTTCCTACTAAATCTCTTCTGTACTTCGGTAGTAATTCACTATCATTCAACAATCCATGCGGTAAGTCACCGTCACTAGATTTATTTCGCGGAGACATTGGAATATTTGAAGATGAAACTGCGGGTGAAATATTTGTTACCGCTGCTGTTGTAGGCGACGTATTTGAACAAGTGGATGCACTTGACACCGTTGTAATCGCAGTACTGACGGTAACTGTTGTAGTAACAGGCGTCGTTGTAGTAGATGTTACACTCTCTGAGGCATTTTGGTTCTTACTTTTTAACAAATTTGATAAAATTTGTGCATTTAGTCTAGGATCCGTAAATTGTGTAGTTCTATTATTGTGATCCACAAAGTAAACCTAAAAATTAAAAGATAAAAACTCTTTCAATTATGATAACGGCATTAATTATTACTCGTCCTGATGCAGTTTGTCTCATTTCCCACCCAGGGGGTAACGAACCTAATTGATCTAATGCAAGACCAAGTGGTGCCAAATCTTTGGGAATGCGTGGATCATGCCATGTGGATACTCCTGTAGGAATATGATAGAAGTACACCTGGCCTTGCTGAGTTGTTCGCAACTCTAAAAACGAACATAGAAGTGACACAGGCGAGACAAATATATGAACAATATACCATAACCAAGTGGTAAATCCAGTCTGGAATTGGTTTGATTAGTTAAAGATTGCACTGGCGACGCCGTCTGTGTAGATCCTTGTATTGAATTTCTATTTCTAGCAATTCTTCTTCTACTGCTTCCGTCATTCCTTCTATCTTCACCACTTCGCTGTCTTCGTTCTCTATGTTGCCTTTGTGGATGTGTTACCTGTTGTGGTACCCCTCCGCTATCGGTATTATGTTGAGCTGCGCTATTTGAATTCATATTATTTGATGCATTACAACTTATATTGTTTGGAGCAGGTATAACAGCAGTGGAAGTAGGAGATGACATTAAGTTCTGCCTTTGTTGCACTGTCGAATTTTCAGTCTGTAAGGGTGTGCTGCTATTTATTGATCTTAAAGGATTTATTGGTTCCTTTTGCGGACTGACACCGGGAGAAACTGGAGAATTACTAGAGCTAGGACTGACAGGGAGAACAACTGAAATTTCATCAACTGAGTTGTGGTTCACAGGTGGTTGAAATCTTGAATTTTCTACAACATTATGATTCGTATCTTGACTAACTGGATTGCTTCTAGTACTTCGATTGACGTGATTTTTTGGGGTTTTAGTTGTGGCTTGTGGTTTAATCCATTGTGTTGATTTTGTAATGTGGTTAACATAGTATGGACGTCCATTATCTGTACGCCTCTCCTCCCAACCGTGCGGAAGCTCATCATTCTCAGTAGGTGAATTTTCACGATCAGATGGACCTTTCAAATCTCCTAGTGGTCCTACAACTGCTAAGGGTATACCACCAGATGGTCCATCTCGAGACATCAACGATATAATTATTTGTCCCTTTACAGGTTCACTATCATCCTGTTGAAGTTTTCCCAAATTTAATCGCTGATCTAATGGAATAATTATTTATATTATTTAGAAAGTACTTTTGGTAGAAAGTTGAAAGAAACATGCACAGATTAAAATATTTCGGTAAAAGTAAAGAAATTTAAAGCTGTTCTAAGATTAATCAAGTTTAAATCCCACAACCAAGTGACTAAAGTAAGAATTAATTAACAAAACATATCCCTTTAAAAGCAAAAAGCAATGTTTCTTCGTTTGGTTGAATTGGAAATATAAACTTCATTTTTGGTTTTGTAATTTCTTTGAAGTAATACAATCATCCTAGAAACAAATCAGTATTTACCAAATATTTATTCAAGTTGCAATAGAGAAACGTCATTGACATGATATAGAATCTCAGTGAAGAATAAACATTAATATATAATGAGTACGTGCGGAAATCAAAGAAACTTATATGCGGAACGCTATTCTGATCGCTACAACTCTCCCATTAAATCATTTATCTACCTTGAAAAGCTATTACAACATTCTAGTCAACTAGAGTAAAAAAACATTCAAAATTTAGAAAACTCACTCGTAATAAAGAAATTAATCTTGGTATTTTAAATAAATTCTCATAGTTGGCTCTATCTCATTTTTATTATAATTTAATATCTGAATGAATTAGCTCCATAATTCTATAATTATAAAAAGTTCTCTTGGAAATACTTAGGTAAATCTCTGATTTTCAAGCAGTATGCTGCATTAGCGTCAGTTGTAATATAACAAAATAACTGTTATATTTTTACACAATAATTTTCCTGAAAGCTGAATTGTCACTTATTGTCCCATTTCGGGGACGACGAGATCCTCCAATTTGACGATTATTGACTGTGTTTTATGGCAATTATAGCAAGATACAGATATAGAGAGATATCTATAAATCTAGAAGAGTTATTCAAAAATTTAGAAAACCGTGAAGTATTCGACCAAATCGGCAGTTATTAGAAAAGTACTTAATGCTGCGTGCATTTCTGTTAATTTCTGATATTATTAGCTTTGTTTCTCACCACTAAAGGCCGGATAATATGCAGTTTGCATAAATTTGCATATTTGCATAATATATGCATTTTGTATATTATCTGCATATTTGAAGTATCCGAGTTTTATTTATTTATTGGATGTAATTTATTATAGGATAGGCACTACTAAAAATATGTCGTGGTTGTAACAAACAAAGAGTTAAACAGCCCTCTTTAAATTAAAAATTGCATTCTATGAAGCCTCTTCTCGATACTTTTCCGATAAGCGCTTCCAAAAATTTATTAATGCTGTTCCCATGCATCTAGACCGCGGCAGAATTCAAGGAAAAGCTAATTCCCTGAAACTTCTAAATAAATACGAAAATACATTTTACCAGAAAATTAGGAGCACAGGTGTTTCTTTGTTATTCGGAGAAATTTATTCCCATATTCGAAAGCAATCTTATTTATTTTAAACCTCATTTTACGTTGGTTTTTCGAAGTGTAAACTTGTGGGTTTTTATTAATTATAATAGCAAAAATGCCGAAAATAGCGACTGTGCCTGGATGGATTGCACCTTATTCAGAATTACGTATGGATGTAGAAAAAGTATTTTGCCTAGCATGCAGCAAGATTGTAAGTAAAAGTTAAGTTTATTTCCTCTTATTTATCTATAGTTTTTAAACGATGTTTAACAAAATCACCAATACAACGCTTCGGCAAATAATTTTATTTTAAAATGAGTAAAATGAGATAATAATAATAATAATAATAATATTTATTTATTTACCCAACAGTAAAACCAGTAACAGGGTAAATACAATAAGATAATGAAAATAGCGCATGTAATACACAAATAGATCATAGCAGTAATAAAGAACAGTAACTAACAAAACACATCATCGAAAATAATATCTGCATTCCTACACATACTGTCACAGGTGCATGCCGCAATATCTCCGTCCTAGGGACGACCGGGTAAAACGTTGAAGTATGTCTCGACGCAGTACGCGAAACATAAAAGCACACGCGCGAAAGCAAGTATTGAGCATCAATTGCAACATGTATCAAGTCCCGCAAGAATTTTGCACAGCGAAATTCCCACCTAAACGCCAACGAATGCACTCCATGACGCTGAAGCAAACGGTTCTGGTCATATCCCCTCCCCGGGTAAACAGCATCTAACCGAAACGACAAATACTTCAGGAAACGTCTATGAACACGATCCAACTGCATGCGGTGACAAATCCGATGCGGGTACCAAATCAAATTCGCATATTCCAACTTTGATAACACATATGCATAATATAGCGATTTAATCATGTGAACATCATCAAAAGGTCTACAAATACGTACAATAAAGCCAGCCATTTTACTTGCCTCACCACACACATTGGAAACATGCTCCGAAAAGTTAAGATCACTCGTGAAGAGAACTCCAAGATCATTAACTTTGTGGTTTCTACTAAGTTCGATGCCTCCCATCCTATAGTGTGCCATGACTGACTGCGACACACGAGTATAAGTAATAACGCAACATTTTTCAATATTGATTATAAGCCCACGCAAACCACACCATCCAACCATTCTATCGATGTTATGTTGAAGAGTATCAGCATCATAATCCGTTTCAACAACAGAGTACAATTTAATATCATCCGCATAAGCTAAGACTTCACAGGAAAAACACGAGAGTAAGTTATTTATAAACAAAAGAAATAACAGAGGACCCAAATTAGACCCCTGTGGTACTCCGGATTTTGCAATAAATTCATGAGACCTAAAGCCGTTATAATACACATAGCTCACACGACTGTTCAAGTACGATGTCTTAAGGTCAAGGAATGCAGGATTAACTCCAAAGTCAGATAGCGTGCAACACAGCAACCGATGATTCACAGTATCAAAAGCGCGAGAAAGATCCGTATAAACCACATCCACCTGACGACGACCATCAACAGCCTCAGAGACATATTGCATGAAGGAAGCTAAGTTAGTAACAGTTGAACGCGCTGGCAAAAATCCATGTTGGTTTGGTGATAGAAAGGAACGGGTGTTACTGTATAAGACTTTATGTATCATCTGCTCAAAAACCTTGGAAAAGTTATTTATAATTGAAATAGGACGATAGTTCTTAATAAGCTGTTTGTCTCCGCCCTTAAACACCGGAACTATACGAACCCTTTTCCAGCGTTCTGGGAAGCAGCGAGACTTAATGAAAAGGTTAATAAGAATAGCAAGGGGCTTCGCAAAGACATACCTCCCATCACGCACCAAGAAGCTAGGTATTTGATCTTCCCCTGCAGTATTTTTTTCAGTAAATCGCGACATGGTTAAGATTAAGTCATCTTCATATACAAAGGAGAGACCGAAGGACGGCAAGAACGAGGAATCATCATTAGAACAGCTCGTAAGAGTCTCGTCAATGTAATAGCTGGAGAAAATATCCGCAAATGCTTTCACAATATCCCTTGGGTTAGTGTATTCATCATCATCACTGTGAAGCACGTCCGGAATCCTAGATGTTCCACGCTTTCGACTCACATATTTCCAGATATCAGCGGGATTATGCCTGACACTACATTCAACATTCCCCATATACACCTCATGGGTGTCAGAAATTTGTATCTTGATAAGCGTTCGAAGTCTTCTGAACTCACAATGAAAACGATCATTTCCAGTATTAAGCCATCTACGTCTGTAGTAATGTTTAGTTTTCAGATTACGTCTAATTTCAGGAGTAAACCATGACGGAAATGACGAACCTAATGTTCTTCAGAACAGATCTATCAAGCACACCATAAAGACCACAATAAAATTGTTCAACAGCTAAATCCACATCCGTAAATGACTCCAGGAACAACCAGTCAGTGGTGCAGAGTTCTTGATACAATGTGAGAAAATCCGCCCTTTGAAAATTATACGATTTGTCTCCTGCATATTGAAAAGTAATAGGTTTCGGAGTAACAAAAGCTTCGATGTTAATATCCAGGACCGGATGGTACATATCCTCAGGCACAGACGGAACATCGGATCCACAAACCACCAAATTACCATTCATGTTTGATAATACATGATCTAATATGGTATTATTAAAATTTATAACATTGTTAAACTGCTTAAGTGCTAATATATTAGAGAGATACGAAAGAGACTCAGATTTAGGGCAAACATATGTATTTGTAGAATAGCCAGGGACATTGAAATCACCTATAATCAAGAGAGTTTCAGTACCAAACATTTGCTCAAACGTATCACAAAATAGCTCAAAGTCATCACACGGCATATCAGGCGGTATGTAAATTGCACAAACAATAAATACAAAACCATTGAGTTTACATCTACACACAACTACATCTACAAGAGGAACAGCGTTATACAGTGCAGAAACGTCCAACACTTCATATACAATGCAATCAGCAAATGCAACTAATACACCGCCACCCCTGGTGCGACGAACCACATCGAACTTTCTGTCACAGCGGACCACGTTATAAGAAGGAGGGAATAGTTCGGAGTCCATGAGACCCTCATGAAGCCACGTTTCAGACAATACAATCATGTCATATTACAAATCACAACAATTAGTATAAAACATATGCAACTTAGAATTAAGGCCCCGGACGTTCTGATAGTAAACACTTAGAATTGTAGGTATCCTGTTGGGTCCAGCTAGTTTTTCCATTTCACAATAGTGGGAATATCATGAACATATTTAATTCTAAGGTCTTTTTCCCCTTAGCCAATCTCTCATTCAGCTCTGCTCGAACAGACTTGTAGAACTCAATCTGCGCAGGTGTGCGATCACGCGAGACAGATATCCCACGCCACTGCTTAAGAGTCTTCAACTTTGAAATACTCTTGAAGACGCAAGCAACTACTTTTGGGCCAGGCAACTCAACCTTAATCGGGCGGGAGAGTGCTTTTGTGGGATCATACCGCCCCAATCTGATGGGTTTTAGGGCATCAAAATCAACACTGATATCTAACTCCAAATCAGAGAGTAGGTTTTTAACCAAATTATTATCCACTTTATGACGATCCTGCTTAGAATGTGTGCCAGTCTCAGAGTGCCCAAATATAATTATATTGGTGGAGCGTCTTTGGCGTTCAGCTACTTCAGAAATTACTTTCTCAGTTATAGATAGCATAAGATTGGGCGGAGGTAGTGCATCCTTATCCCTCCCAGACTTGAGATCGCGAATCTGATCTTGGAGATCCGTAATAACCGCCTTTAGCCCAGCCAAATCATCCCCAAATTTATTACAGTTTGCAAAATTCCACTTTAAGCGCAAGCGCGAATGAATCTTTCTAGCTTCAGCCGCAGTTATATCGACACACCCAATGCCAAACGAATTACCACAAACACAACATGTAACAGCCCTGTGCGACTCAAATTTTTATTACATCACGCGCAAGAATCCATGACGATACAAATAAGGAAGGAAAGGATAAAAACTTTTCACCCCAGTGCGGTCCTTCACAGCGACTTATAGACAGATATAGACTGGACCACGGAAGGGTTACACAAGAAAACAAAGGAACATAATCAAAACAAACCGGCCTGTATATATACCCTATGATATACGTTGGACAAGCATAGTTTTTTTCTCTTTTCTATCCCACTTTGCGAAAAGAAGAGACAGAAGCAAAAAAAGGAACAAAGAAAAACTCACCACGATATAAGATATTGGCAACAACTCAATGCACTTTAACCGCAAATTACACACCACAAAGTATAGTAACCATCATAAATTACACATAGTAACAACCAGAAAAGAAAGAGCTACACAGTGATACGCGATGTGATTAATAAATCACCGTAGGTACACTCAAAAATGAATAACTAAGAAGAGGGCAATGTATACACGCACCATTCCCAGCAATGTTTGCTGACTAATATGAGATGTATATTTCATGCGTATTTTTCGCATATCATCAGCACAATACCGAATATCTGATATTCCGTATTCTGCTGATGATTTTTAAATAAAAATCATTTTAAAATAAAATTATTTGTCGAATTTTGTGGTGTTGGTTATTTTATTAAATGTCGTTTATTCCGATTGCTTCGCAAACTCTTTACACATTAGTTTTTTATTACTCCTTTATCTTTTACTAACACTTAAGAAAGAAGAAAACTGCTGATGTGATATTTCTTATGCAGGTTACAAGTGAGAGAAAGTTTCAAGTCGGCCAGCATATTAAAACTCCATCTCATGCTGCAAAACTATCAAAGATGAAATTGGCGAAGAAGGGTCAGCAAACATTGCTGCAATGTTTGCCATCAACCTCCAAAAAATCGAAACAAGAACAATTTAATGAAGATTTGTGCCTAATGTTTGTGTCGGCAGATATTCCACTACATAAAATAAACAATTTAAATGTCAAGTTATTTTTGCAAAAGCACACCAGCAAATATAATATTCCCGACGAGAGCACCTAAAGAAAAATTATATTCACCGTATCTATGCAGAAACATTGAGTACCATTAAGAAGGCCGTGTCAAACAATTACCTTTACATATGCGCAGATGAAACTACTGATATTGTGGGCCGATACATAGTTCATTTAATGATAGGTATCCTTAACGTATCGGTTCCAGCAAAATCTTATTTAATTTCATCCAAACAGTTGGAAAAGGCAAATAATTTGACAATAACAATGTTTATACAGGAGAACTGGCAACCTTTTTCTTACCGGAATCGATTCCAACAAAAAAAATTCTATTGTTTTTAACGGATGCCGCACCATACATGGTGAAGGCAGCTTGCAACTTGAAAATCTTTTACCCAAATTTAATTCACACAACTTGCTTGGCGCACGGACTAAATCGTGTTGCAGAAGAAGTAAGAAACCATTTTCCCTTGGTAAATACTTTAATTAGTAGTGTTAAGGAAGTGTTTTTAAAGGCTCCATTAAGAGTTCAGTTTTACAAACAACATCTACCCGGTATTCCGCTTCCTCCTCAACCAGTAATCACACGATGGGGAACGTGGTTGGAAGCTGCTATTTTTCATGCAAATCATTGTGAAGAAATAAAGCCAATTATTATGGATCTTGATTGCGATATACAATCTGTGCTAGACGCCCAAAAGGCGTATTCGAGTAAAGAAAAACCTCAACAATTGGCGTTTATTAAAGCCAACTACAGTTTTATTTCCACTTCTATATTGCAATTGGAAAAACAATTTATGTCGCTAATTGAGAGCGTTGAAATAATAAACAAATTTGAAAAGTTGTTTTGATGTTAAAGGAAGGGTGGGAAAATGCGTCTATGAAAATTTTTTAAGTGTAATAGAAAGAAATGAGGGTTTTAAAAAGCTAAAGGACATTGCTAAAATCTTGTGTGGTGAGTCAGTAGAAAATATTGAGTTGACAATAGAGGATATTTCTAATTTGAAATATGCTCCTATAACAAGCGTGCACGTAGAACGAACGTTTTCAATATATAAATACATGTTATCAGACAAGCGCCACAATTTTTCTATTGAAAACGTTGAGAAATATGTAACTGTAAATTGTTTTCATAGTTAATTATGTTGTAAAATGTTATAAATAAACTTGTAGTAAACATAATAGAAATTTTTTTTTCTATAGTATCATATTTTCTAACATTACTATTTTTTTATCTGCATATTTAGGCCAAAACATCTGCATATTTATGCGCCTACTTCCACTTTTTTTTGCATATAATCCGGCCTCTACTCATCACGGATCGATTTGCGTGACACGTACTGGTAAATGCGTATGTCAGATTTGCTGATTAACTTAAAGCGTTTTGTTGGAGCAGCTATTCTAGAAAATCAAACTTCCGATAGATGGGGTTAATAAATAATATGGTGCACTAGAGCCCATGAAGGTACATTTGGTTCAGCTTAACATAGATTACCGATTTGTAGGCCATCAGCTACAGATTTATAGCTAATAACTACAGTTTACACTACTATTACTTCAAGTACGCATGCTGAGCGCACCTAGAGTTCCAAAAAGAGCCTTTGGTACTCTGGGGAAATCGAATCAACAAATTTCGAGCTTGTGGTTCAGTGACGCACCAACTGAGCTACAGGGGACGGCATTAATGGATACTTATGTAAAACTATAGTCTAATTTTCTTGCATATAAACTGCGTATGCGTCAGAATTCAGATTCGAGAAAAATGAATATTGAACTATCTTGGTGGTCTGCAAACCAATCGGATTTTTTTTTGTTAGAATAGCAAAACAGCCAGAAATTGAGATCAGAAGCTTATTGGAACATGTTATTGCGCATGCTGGAACAGTCACGAATTTATTTCATTATGTTACATTTGCTCAAGATATCCGAACAAGAAAGCAACCAGGATGGTCTACAGAAAAGCAAGATATTACTTTTAATCCTAAGTGGGTGTTGAGTAGAGTTTGTTAAAAAGGTGGACGACGTGTTATCATTAACTAGTGTATTCGGAGAAGTGACAGTGTCAGTCCGATTTTTGTCCGAGTTGTAATTGATTTTTAGACGAGAATTGTCCACCACCTAATTACGAGATTAGGCGGTTATTACAGGCACACAGAAGTTCCTCGCAACAATTTATCTTTGCTATTTATGTAATATATAGTCCTTTATATCAAAATAATAACATGAGCTTATACGAGCGCAACAGTTGTTGCACAGCTTGTGTAGTTCTACATGTGACAATACTAGCATCATTTGGCAACAGCACAGTTGGTGTACACTACTATAGCGTAGGCCATACGTGTTAGACAACTTCTGTAAAAATCCCGTATTATGAATACATTTATATTTAGAGATAAATAGTACTTTTAACGAGGGTCGCACGTACTTAAGCAGATAGTTTTAAAGTAAGGGGTCATTTTACAGTTTTGAGTATCACTTTATTTCCGCCACGCTAACAAAAAAGGAGTTTGTTGTGAAATTGTAATCATTGATTCAAGTGAGTATGTTTTTATTAGTATGTATACAGTAAAGTATAAAATAATGCCAAAAGTTCGTGAATTAACGAAACTGCAGCGCGGCCAGATCCTTCTGTTCAGTTCGCAAGGGATGACGCTGTCAGCGATCGCAAGACAAATCAAGTGTTCGCGATGTGCGATTCGTACCACGCTAAAAAGGTACGAAGGGGCGAGATCATTCACTAATGGGCCTACAAGTGGAAGAAAACGCCTAACAACTGCAAGAGAAGATCGACTTTTAGAGAGAACAGTCATACGGAATCGGACAAAAATCTCGAAAGATTTCGCCAGCGAATTAGCCTTGCGTCATGGGATTGATATTTCTGCACGGACAGTAAGGAGACGGTTTGTGGCAGTTCATACTTCAGTGGGCTAGAAAATATAAAAATTGGTCCGTCGAATACTGGGTCAAAGTATTATGGTCCGATGAATCTAATATAGAGGTAGGTAAGAATAGATATTTGGATAATTTAGATTATAATTTAAATTACCGCTTATAGTTTTCAAAAAAGAAAAAGACAGCCGAGTTAAGGTATATTTTACTACTTTATTTTCCAGCTTTGCGGCCAACTTGGGGCGCGGTACATTTGACGACGACGAGGATATCGCCCCGATTGTATAGTTCCCAGAGTAAAACACGGTGGAGGCAGTATTATGATCTGGGAGTGCATGTCTGCATCCGGCGTCAAGGAACTCTTCTTATGCAAAGCTTGTATGAACAGTGGTGTTTATATTGATATGCTGGGAGGGGTGTTGAAGCCGTCAGTATTAAAATTGTTTGATACAGATGCACCTGAATATTATTTTCAACAGGACAATGCGTCTTGCCATAAATCACGGCAAACAATGGAGTGGTTCAAGGAAAATAACATAGAGATTTTAGACTGGTCAGCTCAGTCTCCGAACCTCTTCCCGATTGAACATTTATGGAATAGTTTAAAAACTAAGGTGGTACAACATAAATCCAACTATAAAAACATTTTTAAACAAACAATAATCAAGGAATGGTTCAAAATATCCAGTGAAATGGGCCATAACCTGGTAGCAAGTATGCCGAGAAGAGTGCGCGCTGTTATAAAAGCAGGTGGAGGTGCTACTAAATATTAAAATAAACGAATATTCTTTAATAAATTACTGACTAATACATTTCTGCCTGTGACTTTAATTTCATTTCTTTTGTACTATGGATAACAAAAATTAGAAGTTTTTAGTATGTAGGACAAAGGTGTCTAACACATATTGCCAAAATTGTATATCTGAAAGTTAGCCTTTGTTCTGTTTATTTAGTTATTTACAGTTATTCTCACTAATATACAGTAACTACAACACTTTTGGGTCAACTGCAATATTTTATAATTAGTGGCTCCATAGAACCAGTTTATTTTATGATCTATATTCAATGATAACACAGGCCTGCGATGAAAAAAATACAAGGGAATGGACAGCTGAACTGTATGTATTTGTTTGTGCTGATTAAAAAAAAACATAATGAAAAATGTCTATCACGTCACGTTTTCTTGAAAAATTCTATTTTACTTGGATTTTTATGATTTTTTGATTGATTTACCATAAAAATTGCGATTGAACATAAAGAAGAACGTCAAAAAGAAGTTTCAAAGGAAAAAGAGTGCGTACATAAATAGAAACTTGTTTTTGTTCTGTTTTGTTTTGTGCTCAGTTTATTTGTTTCAAACTTTCATGAACACATACATATTGCTCCTCTTGATCAATCGTGTATTTTATGTAAGTTACCTTAATAAAAAGAAATTACAATAGTATGGTGGTGATTTTCTTCTGGAATCTGCACCATAAGTGGATGTACAAAGTTTAAACTCAAGGGAACTTTTTGTTTTCTCTCGACCAGAGGCGGCTCGTGCGATCTGGCAACAGTGGTTTTCAAACATTTAAACCTATCAAAAATAATTATTTTATAATCGATTGCTGAAAAATGAATTTGCATCACCGTGAATCGATTATTTTGCACAGATTTTAATGGATAAAAACAACTTGCCCGATAGTATATGCAAAATTGTTCGCGAGAATTCCTTTTCAAATAGGATTTTAGCAAAAATATCGATATCGATTTTACAGAAAATCCTGACGTGATGGAACAAAATGGAGGTCATTTTCGAAATCAGCACATTAAATAACATAAAAATCAGCAAAAACTTGTCTTGTACTTTTCAAAGGCTTCCGCAGGCCTGTGTAATTGAAGAATAACTGATGGAGTGTAAAATTGATTACAGCTGTATATCTAGGTGATTATACATAAAAAGTAAAACTTAATTTCTTTTGATGGCAAGTATTAAGGTCAAACATCAAGATTTAAATCTTTTAAGTAGTGGTAAAATTATACACATTCCCATGTGGATAAATATATAAAACATACCACATTTCTGATTTAATACACTTTATACTTAAATTTTGAGATTTAGACTTATATCTGTGTATCTGCAATGTCAATAGGTAATATACTTTTATACCAGCGATGTAAGAGTGAACAAAGTTAATAGAATTCTTATATCACAGATAACTATTGTCAGTAATAGCTTAGCATATCATATACGATGCAAAATTCAATATTAAAAGATCCAATATACTTTTTTAACAGAATATGCACAGGAGAAATATAATGTGGTAAGGATTTTTACCATCTATATACCCCAAAATCAAGAAGGTACCAAGTAAGCTATTTCTTAATGGCTAACATTCATCAGTTTTGGAATTTTCTATTTAATAGCAGATATAATAACTTTAAAGTCCGTAAGACAACGTTATTGAAACTTATATTTACAAGTAATACATGAAAGTAAAATACTTACATCCTGTATCTTTTAATCTTTGTATTTGTGTATTTAATATTTTGACGCAACCCAAAAAACCGCTGCCTTGTTTTTTCAATACTTTGCGATAATTCCATATAGATATTGTGATCGTATCCTTTTGTCCTATATATAAATCATAATGGGAATTCCATTTGGGATCTAGTGTATTTTTTACAGCCTCTGTAGAATGGCATTGTCCACTTCCATCCACAGAAATTTTTACAAAAGGATCGGGTAAACCTGTAAAAATTACGAAAACAACATTTTGACAGGTGTCCTAATTAAGTAAGTAATAGGCAAACTTACGAAACAAATCCTTTCGCATCAAACTCTTGGCACACAGAACTGCGGTAAGAAAAAACAAGTTTTATTAATTCACTCGTCATTTAAGGTAATTATTATATAAAACTTGGGAGGTCTTTTTACCGAAGCCATATTGTTCAGTACACTACAGTAGATGAAATAGAACTAATTGATGACTAAAAATTGGTATATCTAGTTAGAGTTGTAGTTAATAACTTACTCGTCAATCGTATTTTCTGAGCCCCATTTCGACGATTTGAAGAAGTATTGGACATTGTTAAAGAAGATGAATCGTTGTCAACACATCACTGCACTTTACTTAACCGACGCCATTTTTAGTTCTCCTCCGTTAGAGCTCTCTATTGCTAATTGTTGGTATTAACAGTATTAATACAGATTTCAAAATCATTCTCATAGCTTACATCCACAGATTACCTATGACTACATCGTTATGTGGTATTACATAAACAATGCATATTAATTAATAATCGTTCTTTAACTTTTCTAATTGATCTTTTAATTCCGTTTAACTTTATTATCTTGTCGCTGCTGTTTTAAGGCTCGTTGCTGATCTATTTTCTAATAATATTTTTCCAGTTATAATACGACCGAATTCAGGGGTGGTTGATGGTATTTCTCACGCATTGGAACTTTTGACAAGTCGTACTAGTTTAATTGTTATACAGGTGTGTATTAATTGGCGAAAAAACTATACTCAGGTTAGGTTGTAGAATTTTTTTTTCGCATATTTTATGTAGAATGTTTTATTTTATTCGTTCTCGTACGTGAAATTAGTATGATTCGGAAGTCATTATGATTAGGCTGCATAAAATCTTTTTCGGAGGTTTCGCCTCTCGCTCGCTCCCCTTCTCAAGCACGCTACGTATCCTCTCTGCCCTGACCGCCCGACTCATCGCCTCCCGCTCGCACATCATACTCTCTGTCTCTCTTGTTTCAGATGAGGCGAAGTGGCTAAGCTTTGCGTAAATTTAACGTCCTTACGCTCATCTTACGCTTACGTTTACGCTTACGCTTACGGTCGAGCCGGTCCGGTGCCCCTTAAGAAATATTCACTTCAGAAACGTACATTTGGCAACACTGCACTCGCATACTACCGTAGTATAATATAATATGTAGTCGGTATAACGTAATATTTTCTGAATTTCAATCAATATTTTACTGGTTATTAGTAGTATCAGATGGGTAAATTTTACGCTTTAAATTCGACACATTACTGCTCTTGAAACTATTTATTGTCAAAATGATACATAATGATAAATGTAAAATTATAGTGTATTCTATAGTAGGGTTAATTAATTTTTTGATATTTATTTGATACTAAACGAACCAGTTTCACAAAGACGTTGATCCAGCCTTGGAACTACATTCCTCTAGGATGCCTCGAGCGTGGGACGTATGCTAACTATTATCTATGGACGTATGCGATATTCTTCCTTTGCCATCTCAGCATTTCCATCAACGGTGGCTTCTGATACCATATATTCGTAACTGCAGTGAAGATAGCAGTATACCAGTCCAGTCGCTAGGAACTTCAAGTCGATACTAGGGCCGGTGGGGGATTCCTTACGCCCTTTTATCTTCAGGTGTAGGCTGCTTCGATCACGCAGCCTGGGGAGAGATGAGGTTGGTTAGCGAAGAGCTAACTGGGCAAGATGACTTTTCACCTGTAACGCATACGAGGATTTCAGACTGAAAAATAGCCATTTATCAGTCGTTTAGAGGACGATGATGGTCGTCGAGGGACCTGTGGGAATTGCCTTAGTCCAGATCGATGACATCTGCAAGGCGACGGACCTTCTTTTGGGAGGGGGTCGATCTTGGGGATCGACGACCATCTGAACGCAGAGATTTTGGCTGGCGCGGGCTCTTTCCCACGCGGACTTCAGGAGTTTCGTCAGAAATTCACGTAGAGTCGGAACGTTCAGTTCTCGATGAATCTGAACGTTCCTTACCCAGTCCAGTCGTTCGTGTTATAATTATATATCCCCGGCATTTACCTACATGCAGTTGCCGTCGATACACGAGCATATACGAACTAATGTTATCTTTGCTGCAGCTACGAATATACCGTATATTCGTAGCTGCAACAAAGATCAGAAGACGCCGTTGATTTCCATTACAGAAATCGTACACTGAGTAGGTATGTACAGATCGGCATATTAATTCGATCTAAAATCCCTTATGGGTGAACGAAATAATAATAAAGGAACGAAAAAACACAGAATCAAAATCACGAAAAAGCGAAGGTTATAGAAAATTATAACGCGAAAGTTGATTTAACCTTCCTATACTCACGTCAAAATATGAAACACATACTATACTATATAAGTCGGTCTCACAGTCCGTATGCGTGAGTATAGGAAGGTTAAATACGTAAATGTTAAAATTTGACAGTAATGTTTTTGATAGAAATCACCTTCAGTACAATCTGTTTGTTCTACAACGTTGCAAGATGTGTTTTTCGTGAAAGTAGAATGGGGTAGAAATATAACAGAGACATGGAGGTACCAAGTGATAAAGTTATAAAGTAATGACGTGTATCTATGAGTTCAATATATTTATTAACTGTTATTAGACGTTTGTGAGAACCTTAATTACTCAACATTTCAGAAGTGTATGATATTTCAGGAATAATATCACAACGTACCTATGTTGTAGATGTTTATTTATGCTTCATTATAGTACTGTAACATTACAGAATCTGATTGCAATGGAAACCATGTTATTACCCGACTATCATTCTAGGTTATTTGTTACTGATGTACAGCTCTCGCAATATAAGTTGGCGAGTGATGGGGATGCGCTGTAAACGTATTTAGGACACGTACCTCCCACCTGTCTGATTCAGATAGTGCATAGGAATTACCATTGTTGTATCAATATGAGTTCCGTAGGTGAAGGAAATAAATAATCAAGCGCGGGAAATAGTTTTTCATGTATACAATTATTTTTGGTTTAAAAACGGCACAACAGTCCTTATCAGATATAAAAGAATGTATTTCGAATGCAACCGGTATATCTATAAGAAGTATCGAGCGAATTGTTCAGGAAGGCAAAGCCGAAAGTACTCCCGGAGAAAATAAATTTCGCAATCCAGGAAAAAAGCGACAGCGGCGTTGCTCTGTTACACAGTTACCGGAATACAAAATTAGAGAGCTGCGACACATAATTTATAATTTTCACCGTACAGAAGACTGTCGTGTTACTATGGGAGCTTTACATAAGAAGGTCAGTAAAGAACTAGAATGGGAGGGCTCAGAAACTTCGCTGCAAAAAATTGTGAAAGATATGGGATTCCAATTTAGATGTACACAAAATAACAGAAAAATATTAATCGAACGAATAGATACTAGGTCACGAAGAATAGATTATTTATCGAAAAATTGCGATAGAAGTGCAAAAGGTTTTGTAAAAAATATATCTAAAGGGCAAAGACTAATTATAATACACGCGGGCGGTAGTATGGGTTTTCTTCCAGAGTGCTTACTAATATTTAAATCTGGCTCAAAAAGTGGTGATTACCACGACGATATGAACGCCGAAAATTACGGAAACTGGGTAAATGAGAAACTAATTCCAAATCTGCCTGACAAATTTGTGGTTGTCATAGATAATGCTCCCTACATAATGTTCAAGCAAACAAAGCACCTACATCTGTCAGTAGGAAAATAGAAATGGTTCAATGGTTGACAGCTAAGAAGATTCCGTTTGACACCAATATGTTCATAATATGTTGAAACCACAATTATATCATATAATCAAGTCACATAGGTGGCCAGCTGCTAGGGGGAACAACGCAGCGCTTTCACGAACACTGTGCTGTAACTGCTAGTGTTACACATTGCGTACTAAAAGAAAATCGTAATTATATTAATTTATTAATTAATTCTTTTCGCTCAAAACTTGTTTTCTTTTCTAACTTAAAAACGACAACATCTGCGTTCACAGAATTCTAAACAGTAATAAAACTCATGTACCATTTTTTTAAAAGAACTTTTATAAAGCATAACTGTATCGAATTCCTTTGCGACTTAAAACTTTATTTTTTATCATTCGTACGGTTGTCGGTATTTTATTTTACAGCACGCTTTGTTCTCCGGACGACCCTTTCGCAGTTTTTGGTTGTTTTCGTTGAACTCTACAAGAGGTTCGTAAGTTTAATTTATTTCAGGCAATATCCACTGCAAGGCGGGGAATTTTCGTCCGTTTTCTCTTTTACAGCCTTCTTTGTTCAAATTCGACATCTCGGAATAAAAAAGGTTGCAGCCGATAACCCCCGCACGTTAGATTCTTTTTCTATTTTTTTTTCGCTTCTGCATGACCTAAATTGGAAGTTGTCCATTCGTCCGCTTCTGATTGGCTGCAGTTGATTTCGATACTTCTTTAAAACCCTTTTGACTTAGAGGAAAACAAGACTCTCAGAGTATCTCCCGATCCTTTAACACGACTCTTACGCTCTTACGCTTAACTTTACAACTTCGGTACTTCGTCATTTACGCGATATTCGACCTGTTCTCTTAGCGAATCTAATCGAACGACGCCGACGCTCTCGATTAATTCAGTGCAGAATGCGAATTCGTGGTAACACGTGTGTGATACTCCTACTGCAGTCCCCCAGCGTGCCCGTCTCAGCCCCATTGTTCGAGATCAAGGCTCCAGGACTTAAGATTTGATTGTATCACACATTCTTTCTTTCAGCCGTTTGCCGTTTGTTCCGACGCACACCGAAGGTCCCCCAGCGTGCCCGTTTTCAGCCCCATTGCTAGAGATCAAGGCGCCAGGACCAAGGTTATTCGTAGCATACATTCAACCTTTCTTTCAGCCGATTATCGTTCACCACTTCTTTCGTATTAACCACTTTATTCCAGCTTCACTGTTATCATTTGTCATTTAACTGTTATAATCGCATATCGAAACTTTTTTTTAATTTCTCTTCTATTATTCGCGTACTCGTAAATACCATAGTTATTATATATAACATTTAAGGACAAGTTCCTGTGTGTTTTCTTTTTCATAACCTTTTTTGGCAGCTTCTAATAAAGTGTTTGCCTTTTGTTTTGTTTTTTTGTTTTTCTTAATTAATTGTCAAGGGAAAACTAGCCGGCACAACAACAACAACAACCACCACAACCCACCCTCTTGCTGTTAATACTAGGCTGTGGAGAAGCCCGGCTATAACCTCTTCGTGGTGGCCACCGGTAACATGAGCCTCAGTACGGTCATGTCTCTGCTGGGGTGACTGGCAAATATAGTCGGACCAAGAGAGAAAACTCTACAACAATCCCCAATCCAAGAGGGAACAGCATATCTCGAGGGATGAATTGCTACTGCGGGGCTGTGGCGTAGTTGACCATCCTTTCACCTTTTACTCGTGGGAACAAAATGGAACACACAAAAGCACAAAAACAAGTCTACAAGACAAAAAAGAAAATAATAAAGAGGCACAAACACCTCACAAGGAAATAGAGGCAGAAAGACCCTCAACTGAAAGTGGGGCGAGAGTAACTTCCAGTGAATCAACTCAAAGAGACTCAGTGGAGCGGGGAAAAGGAGGTTGCAGGAGGCCTTGCATCCAATGGCTACAGACCATAAAACGAGAAAAGAGGACGAAGGAAAACATCCAAACCTTCGATGTCCACTCAGAGGCGGCCCACTGCCTCATATAAGGACAGCGCAACAGGAATAAAAATTGCGGTCTTGGCAAAGGACTATCCCAACACGTCCCTCACGACCCAACAAATGGACTCCATCCAGAGCATGACGCTCGAAAAGATCATAGCTGGCAAGGATCAGGCCATAAAACCTGCCTTTCTGAGATGCACCTACAAGGCAGGATACTTAGTTCTGCATTGTAAGGACAGCGCGTCAGCCGAATGGGTCAAAACAAACATCAGCGACTCATCACTATGGAAAGGTGCCTCGCTGATGGCCACAGAGGAACATAAGATTCCTCACTCTCGGGTCGCAGTAGGCCACTTCCCAAACTCAAACACACTGACCACCAACAAGATCCTGGATCTGCTACAGGGGCAAAACAAAGGCCTCTTCGTCGAATCGTGGCGACTGCTAAAAGGAGTTGAGAAGGGCTCTCATGTAACAATGGTCCTTGCGGTGGACCAAAAATCAGTAGCCAGGAATGGATCGCAAAAGTGGTACACAGATGGATCCAAAACGCTCCAAGGAGTGAGGGCTGGAATAATGGGGCCTAGAACACACAGGTCAATAACTTTCAGCAAGGACACCACAATTTTCCAAGCGGAACTATACGCAATCTTGGAAACTGTAGGAATCCTATCCGACAGGGGACACATGGGAATACGATTCAAAATATTCTCGGACAGCCAATCAGTTCTTAAGGCCCTAAGCAGTTGTACAATTAAGTCCAAAATATTGTTGGAATGTCACAACATGGTTAACGACCTGGCGACTCAGAACCAGATCACTATGATCTGGGTTCCAGGACATGAGGGGCACGGAGGAAATGAGATGGCAGACATCTACGCAAAAAAGGGGTTGAGAGAAACTTCACTGGACCTACCCCATCTTTTGGGTTTAACAGGTCTCTTTAAAGGGAAGATAAAGAAATGGACAGCATCCATCACAACAAAACACTGGAATGACACCAGTGGGCTGGAACATTCCAAAAGTTTCTGAGCTTCGATGTTAGGAGGGCGGACCTCGCCCCAAAACTGGACAGGAGAAGCTTAAAGACACTGACGGGGGCACTCACAAGCCACTATATCTGCAACAAGCACCTACACAAAATGGGCTTATCCAACACGGACACTTGCAGATTCTGCGGTGAAGAAGAGGAGTCAATGGAACACTTGGTCACTAATTGTGGGGCACTGGGCCACAGGAGATACAGAATACTACATGCATATACGCTGAGTGAAGAGGACCTATAAACACTCCCATTGAAGGAGCTGATCCTGTTCCTAGACGTATTAAACAAATGAAAACAAGGGAAGCACAATAGATCAACGTGGTCGCAGGGCAAAGGGCCATTTTGGGCCAGACTCCACCTTAGTACATTACATTACATTACATTACAAGTCACATTAATAGCGCTATGTTATTTATAAATTTGATGAATATTTTGAACAGAAGGGGCATACTGTTTTAAGGTTGCCTCTATATCACCCAGACCTCAATCCTATTGAGATGGTATGGGCACAGATTAAGAATAATATGGGAGCCAGAAACGTCATATTCAAATTGGAAGATGTAAAGAAATTAACAGAGGAAGAGTTTTCAAAAATATCAATGCAGGACTGGCAGAAACGCTGTAAGCATGTCATGAAAGTAGAAGAAGAATATTTACAGCGTGAGATCCTGGTTGGCGAACGCTGTGAACAGCTTATTATTAATTTAGATGAAGATAGTGATGATGACCTATACTTCGATGACAGTGATTAGTTTAACTTTCTTTTAATTCACTCATTTCGTAAATCCATTAAATTTTCATAAATATTAACAAATAATTATTGTAGTGTCAGATAACTCTCTTAAAGACATATAAGTTCATAAATCAAATTACAGGTATATATTATTATGGATTAGGACACAAATTGTTTTAAAAAATAACCACATTACGATCACTAGTAAATTAAAAAGCAATTATGTTTAAAAAGAAATTGTTTGTATTTTTAAATATAAATTTAATTAACAATTAGGAACCTTCAGGTACGCCACTGATACGGGAACGTTGCAGGCGAGAGCTGTATGTTTATATAATTCTTCTTATTCTTCTTCGAAGCGGTCTATTATTCAAGTAGAACGTTGGTTAAATTGCCATATACGGAAAGATTGATTGATGCACGAACTTGCGTATTCTTATGATTGTTTCTGTTCATATTTGTCTTTTTCGGGAGGTTGTTTTGGATACGTATATCATACATAAAGAAAAATTAGGAACTTCAAGTAAAATCGTAGATATCAACGAATCGTAGCAACCAGTAGCAACTTAAATAAAAGTGCAGTTTTGTTTATTCTTATTGTTATTGTCATTGCGTTTACAATGGCTCAAATCGATTTAATTGATTTATACAAATTATGTAATTCAGATAAAATTGAAATCGGTCGCCAACCAATGCAGTGGGGATTAATCCCCAACGAGGGTAGCTACATGTGCCCTCGTTGTGGATCCCCACTGAAATTAAGGGCTGAAGGAAATCGGTGAGTATTATGTGCATTTGTTGTATACTTTATATTTAGGATTTTTTTGTACTAGGGTGATGGACTTAAATGGCGATGCGACTCACAACCAGTGAAATTAAATCGTTTTAAAAAAGGGAGCGGTGCGGGAGGGGGGCGTCTGAATTTAGGGCAGGGACATTTTTTTAAATCAAAACTTTCTATTTTCCAAATTTTAGGATTGGTCCATCTTTGGGTGGCCAACAGCCCCCTAACTTTCATTTGCGATGAACTACGTATCCAAAGCAATACCGCGGCGTCTTTTTGCCGTGAGGTTGTTTTAGATGCGTGTGTATTACATAAAGAGAAGTTAGGGGGCCCAGGTAAAATCGTGGAGATTGACGAGTCCAAATTTGGAAAAGAAAGTATCATCGTGGACATTTTGTAGAGGGGGAATGGGTTTTTGGAGGCTACGAACGAGGTACGGGCAGAGTTTTTATGGTTGCCGTTCCAGATCGGTAAGATTTAATCACCTTAATATAGTTTGGCATGAGGGTGGCTGGTTCTGGTCAGGCAGGCTGTGTGGGATGGTTTTGGGTCGAGTTGTACTGGTTCGAGTCGGATGGTGTGGGGTGGTTTTGGGCCGGGTGGTGTGGAGTGGTTTTGGGCCGGATGGTGTGGGGTGGTTTGGGCCGAACGGTGTGGGATGCGTTTGGGCCGGGTAGTGTGGGGTGGTTTTGGGCCTGGCTGTGTTGGTTTGGGCCGGATGATGTGGGATGGTTTTGGGTCGGGTGGCGTGGAGCGGATGGCTGTGGCCAGGTTGGATCGCGTTGAATACTTTAATATATTTTGTATGTGAAACCATAATTGTTTTAACCATTTTTCTTTTATTTACAGGTCTGCTGACACGTTGATTCCGATTATCCGTGAATGGATTGAATTGTGAACAACGGTCATCAGCGATTATTGGAAGGCCTATGACTGCCCCTCATTGCACGGGTATGAGCATTTGAAGGCGAATCATTCTTTGACTTTTAAAGGTCCTGATACAGATGCTTATACCAATGCAATCGAGTCCTCGTGGCGGGCTGCCAAAGATACAATAAGTTCTAGCGGACGAAGAAAATCCCATATTCCGGGAAATTTGGCTCGGTACATGTTTGACAAAAGATGTGCAGAGATGAAATTGGATCGAACTGTGAAATTTTTCCGTTTAGCAGGGTTATTGTATAATCCATTGAACCCTAAGGAATGTCCACGAGACGAAGAACAGGGGGACTCGTCGTCTTGAAAATTAAGGATGGACGTGGGCATGGTCAATTTTAACTCCGACTTACTGCGAGCGATAAACACCAATCGAATTACAATTTTCGCTTAAATCGTTTGTGTATTATAAGAAGGGTAATAAAGAAGAAATGGCAAATTACAACGAAATTGCTAACGTGTCTGTAGTGGAAGTTCTAAAAGCAGCTGAAGCAGAAATAGAAGACCGTGAAATTGTTGTCGTCGATGATATATGTATTTATTTGTATATTGCTCTATTATTTTTTGGACAAATTTTAAAGTAAAATCGTTTGAAAATTTTTTACAAAAATACTTTTATTTTCTATTATAAAAATTTATCAAACTACACTTTTAATCGTAAAATATTTCCAGAGCGTATTTTTGTATTCATTTTAAATTTTAATTATATTTAATAGTTCAAAGAAACACAGCAATTAGTAAGCAAGCAACTAAACGGAACAAGAATATATGTAATGCAATGAATATATGGTGTGAATCAGTGAAGTACCAAGTAAATTAATGCAAATTACACATTGAAGTTTTCTTGTGGCAACGACTAGCAAATCGTAATACGCAAGTTCGTGCATCAATCAATTTTTCCGTATATGGCCATTTAACCAACGTTTAACTTGAATAAACCGCTTCGAAGAATTATATAAATATAGATCTATTTAAGTTGGTACTGGTTGCTACCACTCAAATGTCATTTAGAAAGTCATACATTTTAACATCTCAGAAATGTGAAAATGTTGGTAAATTACTGAAAATTATATTAATATTTGAACGTATATTTATAGAAAAAGGATGAAAGTTATTATAAATGTATTACAAATTGTATTTATGTGATTAAATACATAAGAAAACTCCATCTGAATGTAACGTAAACACTTCAAGGCAAGACCGTTTTCCTTAAATTGTGACTCGGGGAAGCATCTCTCACAAAACTTTTATTTAGATAATTTATCACTCTTTAGGTCAGCTTTACGGTGCTATAATTTTTTTTGCGAAAATCGAATGTGTCTCATATTACTCCCCCTTTGGTCCTCTGGTGAAGGCTGCTTCGTTCTCGCAGCCTGGTGAAAGATGAAGTGGGTTAGCGAGGCACTAACGGGGAAGAAGACTGTTTCACCTGTAATAAATACAAAAATTAAAAGGCTCAAAATAAATATTTGATGTCCCTTTTATGGGAATTGATGGTCGTCGAAGGACCTACGTGATGATTTGGATATATGATGGATAAATAACGGATTACAATAACGAAAAACGCACGTTTACTTGTATCACAATGTTCACTGTCTGATGTTCCAAATAAGAATATCAAAGAACATGGTTATGTGTGTATACATGTACTTAAAGTATGATATTAGTTACAAACTGTGCAAAGTTAATTTTCCTATCCAATACTCCCACTAAAATTAATAATGTTCATGCTATTCAATAAGTATCTATGTTGTTCCTTCGGTAAGCCTTTAGTTAATATGTCAGTTATCATTTCTTTGGTGGATATCAAATTAATTTTAACTAGCTGCTCTGCTATTTTTCCCTTACAAAATGATGTTTGATATCAATATGTTTGGTACGAGGATGATAAATCTCATTTGATGTTAAACTTATCGCACTTCCATTGTCACAATGTATAATTGTGGGCTTATCTTGATTTTCTGAGAGTTCAGCGTCTAACATTCTCAACCGCAGGACTTCTTGCGCTGCTGCAGTTAACGCCATATACTCGGCCTCAGTTGTTGAAAGCGCGACTGTTTGTTGCTTTTTAGTGTTCCATGAGATTAGTGCTGATCCTTTAAAGCAAACATATCCGGTGGTCGATTTACGTTCATCCAAATCGGAAGCCCAGTCTGTATCGCTATATCCGCTTAGTAACGTTTCGGTAGATTTCCGATATTCCAACTTATGTGAAGTAGTAGCCTTCAAATATCTTAAAATCTTTTTACTGCACACCAGTGTTGCTTTCCAGGATCGTTGTTAAAACGACTCAGCAAGTTCACAGCAAACTATATGTCTGGCCTTGTGCATTGAGCCAAGTACACTGCCCACTGCTTCTTGATATGGTACTTTCTTCATTTCAGTTCGTTCTGTGGACACATGGTTTTATTCAATTTAACGTTAATATCCAAGGGGTTGACACACCATTACTGTCTACCATACTAAACCGTTGTAGTAATTGATGGATGTATTCTTGCTGATCCAACCAAAGTTTACTAATTTCCCTGTTCCGTGTGACTCTTATTCCTAGACAATTCTTCATTGCTCCCATATCTTTCCTGTTGAATTTCTTCTGTAAACTATCCTTTAGTTTATCTTTCAACTCCTTATTGTTACTAAATATTAGGAGGTCATCTAGATAGACAGCCACAAATAATTTCTTTCCTTGTTGAACAATGTAATAGACACAAGTGTCAACCTTGGATCTCTGCATTCCATATTCAGTTAATGCGTTATTAAGCTTTACATTCCAGTTTCTACTGGACTGTTTTAAGCCATAAATAGCTTTATTTAATTTGCATTCCTGCGAATTAGATAGAAAACCTTGCGGTTGTACCATATAAATGGTTTCCTTTAAATTACCTTGAAAGAAAGCAGTGACAGCGTCCATCTGTTCAATATCCAAATTCTGTTGAACGGATAACGCTAAAAGGGAACGTATGGATGTGTATTTTACCACAGGGGCATAGGTTTCTTTGTAATCAATGCCCTTACGCTGAGAGCAGCCTTTGATTACAAGTCGTGCCTTGTATCGTTGAGTGCCATCACTATTGTTCTTGATTTTAAATACCCATTTGTTCTGAATTGGTTTTTTCCCTCTGGTGGTTCTGACAGAGTCCATGTTTCGTTTGAGATTAGTGATGAATACTCTTCATCCATGGCCTGCTTTCATAATTGTGCGTCCGGTCCACTTTAGCGCCTCTTCAACTGTAGCTGGTTCGGTAGAATGTACATACTTTGATGAATAAACATAATTATCGCTGTAGTTGGATTTAGGTTGTCTTCCCGTTCGCCTTCGTTCAGCAAATGTATTTTTTGACTGACCTGAACGAGGAGGTACATCTTCCTCATCATTTGAATCTTCTTCCTCTAATGACAAATCACGAGAGTTTTCATGGATTGGCTCATTATTACTGGAATTATCAGCATTGTGGAGTCCAATTTCTCCCACTTCAATGTGACTGTCATCAGGGGACTGGATAATTTCTTCTGGAAATGGAAATACATCATGAGTATCGCTATTTAGAGTACTCACCCGTCCATTTTCTGTTTCTAAGAAAATCGCATCCCTGGTTCCAACAACTTGTCGAGTTATCGGGTTAAATATTCGGTATCCTTTCTGGTTTTCGCAATATCCAACAAAAATGTGTTCTTCTGATTTTTGGTCAAATTTGCTTCTTCTATGCTTTGGAATTTGAACCATTACCTTTGTCCCAAAAATTCTTAAATTACCTAGCTCTGGCTTTTTGCCAGACCATGCTTCTTCCAGCGTTGTATCTTTTAACGACCTCGTTGGGGAACGAATTTGCAAATAAACAGCCGTGTTGACAGCTTCTGCCCAAAAATCCTTTGACAACTTTGAATCAATTAACATGCATCTGGCCTTTTCCATTATTGTCTGATTCATCCTTTCCGCTGTGCCATTTTGTTGTGGATTATATGGTATTGTAGTTTGATGCTGATTACCATTATCACTTAAATATTTACCTAATCTCTTATTAAGAAATTCACCACCATTATTTGTTCCTAAAATTTTAATTTTATGCTCTGTCTGATTTTCAATGTATTGCTTAAATTCTTTGAATATATCTGGCACTTGATCTTTTGAACTTAGAAAATACACAAATGTTTTATGTGTATAATCATCTATGAGGATTAAGAAATATCTTGATTTACCAATTGATTTGACTTCCATTGGTCCACATAAATCAGCATGAATAATTTCTAGCTTTTGAGAAGTTTGAGACACCGATGAATAAAAAGGTAATTTTGGTTGCTTACCTTTTAAGCATACGACACAGGTTTCATCATAATTTTCATTCATAAACTTGATGTCGCTGAACCGTTGAAGTATATTCATATAGCTTGCACTTATGTGACCTAAACGTCTATGCTACAATGATGCTGTTTCCTGGACATGGTAGGACTTATCCTCATTCTTCACATCTAACCTATACATTTCGTTGTGTAGCGATCTTGTAGCAATAAGTTCTCCAGTCTGATCATAAATTCTGCAATTCCCTTTACCAAAAATAACTTTCTTGCCATCTCTAGTCATCTGACTGATAGACAGTAGATTTGTCGATAAATCTGGTACATACAGTACATTTGAAATTGAAATATCCGTCTCATCATCATTTAATTTAAGTGTAACTTTAGTATCACCTTTAGAAATAACAGAAATTTTACTATTATTTGCCAATATCACCTCTCTCATATTAGTAAAATCTTTTGTATTTTGCAAAAACTATTGTTACCAGTCATATGTGAGGAAGCACGAGAATCTATATAGATTGGTATATACCAATCGTTAGAAGGTAAAAGGTAACTTACAGTATTGACAGTTAAAAGCAATTGTTCTGTCTTCTTGGTATGGTAAGACGGTAAAAATTTTATTTAGACCTTTTAAAAAGGTTGATATCAATCTAATACATAAATCAGGTAACAAGCTTCGAGCAGTTCTTGGTAATCCGAAGGATAAAGTAGCAATAACCGATAAGTCAGGAATTTATGCTATAAGTTGTAAAGATTGTTCGTTGAAGTATATTGGCCAAACAAAAAGATCTATCTTAACTAGATTTAAAGAACATATGGCACATTTAAAATTTGGTAGAATTGAAAAATCGAGTGTTGCCCAACATGCTTTCGACAATGATCATAGGATAAGCGTAGATAATTTGGAATTATTAAGAAATGTGCATAATTGTTATAAGCTGGATGCATTTGAAAGCATAGAAATATTTAAATGTGGCCGCCTCACTATGAATGCCGATAAAGGGCCTATCCCAGATAGCTGTTTATTTAATTTAATTAATTCTAAATAATTCCAGGCCTTTGTTTACATATTTCTTAAGTATTTTCAAATTGCTGCCTTTGCATTGTAATCGGTTATTACTGCGAATCATTACGGTTTCCTCATCTTAATGACATTTACGGGGAGTTCCACTATTGTAAACAATTAACAAGGAGCTCATTAGTCCTTATTCGTTGTATTACTCACCCGAACTTATATAAAGTACGTTGCTTAGATTTATAATTCACATTTGATCATCTCCTGATGATCCTAACTTGGTTAGCGAAACGCGCGTCGAGAGACATGCAATATTTGTTTGGTGATAGTGGAAATTTGTGCATTGACTTTGTCAGTGTGTTTGCTTTGTTACACCAAAGGTTCCAAACCAATTTTCTGAATGTCTAAAATAATAATGATTTTTAAATTGGAATGGACACTCATATAATCTCCTATTCAGAAAATTTAAATTTAACAGAGTGAGTTATTAATGTCTATTTGATCAGTTAATAGATAGGCTGTATACTTATATCTATTTATTTCTAATGATTCCAATAAATTAAGTTTCCATCCCTTGTTCTTTACATGTAATACTTCAAATTGGTTGTTGAAATTATGGTGTTCTTCTATTAAATGGTTAGCATACGTGGAATCTTGTTAATGTTAATGTTTAAACAAGATTCCACGTATGCTAACCATTTAATAGAAGAACACCATAATTTCAACAACCAATTTGAAGTATTACATGTAGAGAACAAGGGATGGAAACTTAATTTATTGGAATCATTAGAAATAAATAGATATAAGTATACATGCTATCTATTAAATGATCAAATAGACATTAATAAGTCACTTCTGTTAAATTTAAATTTGTCTGAATAGGAGATTATATGAGTGTCCTTTCCAATTTAAAAATCATTATTATTTTAGACATTGACGATATACAATTTGTTTAGGTGTATGTATGTATGTATAGATGGTTGTCTTCCTTGTAAAATCAACACAGTATCAGTTCTATCTGAAGAAGCCACTGTGTGGCGAAACATGTCATAGTAGTTGGTAAAATTAAAAGTAGTGAAATTCTAAAATTGTGTATTTATTCCTAAGTTCAACATTATTCAAAAAATTTTGGGAACTCCGAGCAAGGCTCGGTCCACCAGGTACTTTAATTTTATAGAACTAAATACTGAAACATGCAACACCCATGCCTAGGCCCATAACCTGATGATTTGGATATATGATGGATAAATACGTGATTAAAATAACGAAAAACGCACGTTTACTTGTATCACAATGTTTACTGTCTGATGTTCGAAATAAGAAATCAAAGAACATGGTTATGTGTGTATACATGTACTTAAAGTATGGTATTGGTTACAAACTATGCAAAGTTAATTTTCCTATCCAACACTACGGAGTTGCCTTAGTCCAGGTTAATGACATCTGTAAGACGACGGATCTTCACTTTGGGAGGGGATCTATCTTGGGAATCGACAACCATCTGAACGCAGTGGTTTTTGCTGGCGTGGGCTCTTTCCTGTTGTGTTGCTAACTAATAAAACAAGCTTCTAATTTTACTTCACGTTTAATATATCTATTAGATACAACTAATTTATCGCAATCACACGTATATGTTCATTGACCTGTGTGATCTGTCGACTATATGACACTGCCATTACTTAATCACTACTACAGCTTATTATCTAATATAATCAACCAACTAGTGAGACGCATCATCTATGATAGACATATTACATTTCCCACGTGGGCTTCAGGAGTTTCGTCAGACATTCACGTAGAGTCGGAATGTTCAATTCCCGGTGAATCTAAACGTGCCTTACGAAGAAGGGGCGTCGATGATGAAGCGGAGGCTTCGATTCTGGAGTGCTTCCAGTCTTTTGACGTTCCTTTCACTCGCTGTTGACCAGGCCATAGCGCCGTAGGTCAAAAGCGGCCGAAGAATCGTCTTGTAGAGGAGCAACTTGTTTCCTAGGTGAAGGGGAATCCTTCGCTCTATAAGGGGAGAAGCATATTGCGCGCCCTGATGAAGCGATTTCGGGTTTCGTCGATGTGTTTTTGGAAGGAGAGTTTTCGGTCGAAGAAGATACCGAGATATTTCACTTCTAGCTTCAAGGGAAGTCGAAGTTTCCTATCTTGATCGGCTTCCCGGGGATTTGAGATATCGCGAGAATCTAACCGTCAGGCAGTTGGATTCATTCACCTTCAGAGTGTCTACGGGGTTTGATGGTGGAGGATTTTGCGAGGGCCTGTGAGATTGTCGATTGTGAGGTTGGGGAGAATTTTGAAGGGAAATAGGTTCTAGTTCATATGCCGCTGAACTGTGATCTGAAGAGAGATCTGCGATCGTTTCTACCGTCACGTTAAACGGGATGTTTTTGTATGAAATCCTGGCGCTGAACGCCGCCGGTGGGGGCCCTATACGTCGCGTAGACTCTTGAAGTGAAACCGCTCGTATACGTACCTTTTAAAGTCTCCTTAGCGAGAGATGCGGCGGACCGCCGGCTTGAAACTAAACAGACCGTTCGGTTTTTAGTGTCTGAATTTAAACGTTTAGGGCAAACGTACTTTAACTTCTCCCTAGCGAGCATTTTTAGGACCGGACTTGCCCGTCAAGAAACCGACCGTCGTCGTCGTTTCACTTTAGCCGCGCGCAGGGGCGAAACGTTTATGACAAGCGTATTTAAAACGTTTAGAACAAACGCATAGATAAACATATTTGAACTGGTTTGAACAAAACGTATTTTAAAACGTTTTGCCACAAACGTATTTTAACTTCTCCAAGATATCCTAGAAATCTTCTTTTTCTGGCTCGAAGTTTGACCTTTCCCTTAGCGATCTTTCTATCTAGAATGAACATTCGACAGCCAATCCACCTAAAATAGCTAACATCCGGTTTCCGGGCAGTCCACCTTTCGTAGAGAATACAGCTATTCAGGATTTTTTGATGGATGTGTTCGCAGCCTCAACCGAAAAGGATTATATATATATAATCAGTTTCCGCTTCTACCCTAAGGTGTAGGGATTTTGCCTTTCCAGGCTTCTCCTTCTCCTCTACTAAATTTCTCCCACTCTTTTTTATTCATTGCCAGTTCCTTGGCGTCCCTCCATGTCCACCCTCTCCGCTCCAATACTTCCGCCATCATCGCTGCCCACTGCCTTCTCGGTCTGCCTCTTCTTTTCCTGTCGTTGCTTTTGGTTTCCCAGATTTTCTTGACTGGCACTTCTTCGCTCATTCTCTGCAGATGTCCCCACCAGCACAGCTGTCTTTCTTCAATGTATTGTGCCAACGATTCCATTCACAGCTCTTCTCTTATTGTTTTGTTTCTTAAGCGGTCTTTTCTTCTTATCCCTTTAACTATCCTTAGAAATTTCATTTCCATGGCTTGCATTCTGCTTTTTTCCTTTTTCGTCAAATTCCACGATTCACTCCCATATACTAGTACCGGTCTGCATACTGTTTTATATACACTTAATTTTGTTTGTCTGCTTATTTCTTTGTTATTTACTAGAACTTTGTTTATTGCATAATATAGTTTATTAGTTTTTTCTATTCTATGGTGTATGTCCATTTCTTGTTTGCCACTTTCCTCCAATATTACGCCCAGGTATTTATACTTTTTACTTGTTCTATTTCTCCTCCCTCTATCTTTATCGTCACTTTCTCCTTGTTCTTACTGACCACTAGTATTTTTGTTTTTTCCTTATTCAGTTTCATTCCGTACTTTTTCAAAGTTTCATTCCAGGTTACCAGGTTCTCCTCCAATTCTTTCGCACTGCCTGCTATAATGGCTACATCATCCGCAAATAGACATTCTGACAACGTTATTCTCTCAAGTTTTCTATACCCTATATATATCGGCTTACTTCTTAATTTTACTTCCTAATACTACTTTCTTATTTCATCCATATATATTATGAATAATAAAGGGCTCAGTGCTCCACCCTGTCTAGGTACTCTATCAAAAGCTTTCTCCATATCCATAAATGCTAGGTAAACTGTCTTTTCTGCATTCCACTTCTTGTTTATTATTTCTTTAATTGTAAAAATATGGTCCTGTGTACTGCGGCCTCTTCTGAACCCACTTTGTGACCCATCTAACTTCTTCTCAACTATTTTATTTATTAGTTTTTTCTCTATAATTTTTCATAAATTTGAGTTATTGTATTTACAATTAGCAATGTTATTCCTCTATAGTTGTTGCAGTCTTTACTATCTCCCTTCTTATGTATCGGTAATATTAGCCCTATTCTCCATTCTTCTGGCGTTTTTTCTTCCCTCCATGCTTGTCTATATAGTTGTAGTAACAAGATTTTTCCCGTATCACCCATGTATTTTATCATTTCTGTGGTGATCTTATCTTCTCCAGCTGCTTTACCATTCTTTAAGCTATTAGTTGCCTCTTCTAATTCTGCTCTTGTTATTTCACTTTTCTATTACTTCTTTATCTATTTCTTCTATTTCTTCTTTTCCTTCATTTCTGTCCTCTTATTCTTGTTCTTGATATTCTGTTGTTTCCTTTTCTACACTTAGCAGGTGTTGGTAATATTCTTTCCATCTGTTCATGATATCCTTCTCTTCTGTTAGTATTACTCCGTCTTTGATTGACAGATAGCAAGGCAAAGCCGAACCGTTCTGGATGCCTTGGGGACACCTTCACGATGAGTTGAGCTGGAACGAGAAACTTCAGGAGATCATTTGGGGTCTTAATCATGCCGTTAATGAAAGTACTGAAAGTTCTCTGGCATGATGGTGGACCTGTCCAAATGCGTATAATAGTCGATCCCAAAGCTGGATTTATTACTAGACGAAGCTCATTAAGAGCAATCTATTAGTAGGAGGCAGAGAGCGAAGGCAAACTGTCAGAATGATGATCTGGTACTATGGCGAAATGCGGGCTCGGCGGCTGGCGAGGAAGGTATTAACCGTAAATTGTCGAATAAATATTATGATTCCTATAGAATCAGTAAAGCGTTGGGTAACGATCGTTACAAGATCACTATTATTAAGTTAAAACGTTAAACGTTGTTGGCGACTCCCTGAGGCAATATTGTATGGAATCCCGTATACCTCACGCATTCTAATGCCCTTGAAAAAATACAGCGGCGTTTTCTTAACTATTTATGTTTTAAGACCGATGGTCGCTACCCCGACATGGGTACTCCACAAGCCTATTACTTGCAGCGACGCAGTCTTGAGTAGAGTTGCCTATGCGAGCCATAAAACGTTGCCTTTTGTCAAGATCGAACTTTAATCAGGAGCGAGTTGCAAGAACAGGTCGACTGGGTATATTCATGATATATTTCTAGTAAATAATAATTTTGAAGTAATGGATTTCGACCCAGAAGAGGATGTACCTTTGAGTGAACTAGTCGAAATCATAAGAACATAATGGTCCTAAATATGCTTGACGAATATGTAAGCTATGATGAAAACGTAGTAGCTACAGTAGAATGGTCGGACAATGATTTAGTTCACGATTTACTGCAAGAACGGCAGAAAGAAGACACGCAAGATGCAGAATTGAAAAAGCCCGACACTGTAATAACAACTGAAAAAGCAATGAATTATATTAAAAAATTACAACAATCTCTTTTAGGAAAAAGAGGATAGCTCTGACACTATTGCAATACTTATACAAAGCCGTACTTGTTGTACAAAAGGATTATCCAAACAAACCACGTGACATTCAAACAGAAATAGAATAATTAGACAACAATATTGAACCATGAACAAAATAGACAGGAATTTGAAAATAATTACTTTTCATTAATTTCATTTGCTTCACGGTTAATTGAGCAGACTACAGATAAGCAAAATTTATCAAATTCAGAAGATATTAGTGTGAATAAATCATCACCATGTATTTTACTTTCTTGCTTTTATAGTGTTAATACTAACCTTTTATCAATAAATACAATAAAATTATTTATTTAACTAATAATTATAGGTACTCACGGGATGGACACTAAGTTATAATTAACTTTGTCCCCCGCAGTACATTATATATGGATTTCACTGTGGACATAAAAAAGTAAATATATTTTCACAATAACGCATTAACAAAATGTATATTTGCTATACGCAAATAGGACTGATTTGCGTCTACTTGTTGACAACACCGCATTTAATAGGAACTTGCGTGGTTTTGTTCTTAGTGTGGTGGACGTGTGCCAAAATTCGTTCGCAAATTCTGACTTTTGCCCTCCCGATGTACGAACCCTCGATTTTCTTACTTAGTATCGCACCTGTCTAGGACACCGATACGAAAATCTGCATTGAGGAAAATTGTTTTGTTCTTAGCAGTACATTCCCAGGGGTGTAAACCCTAGACCTTATCCACTGCACTACGATCGCTTCGTTAAACACTTAAAATTAACGATATAAGGGACAAATAGGAAACTTCAATTCCTTTCTCAACAATTTTCTCAAAAAATAAAGCACGTTAGGACAAAAGCTCATACCTAGATATATAAGACCCATGAAAATCCTGGTGTTCCGCTTGTTAGCGACGAATACACAAATGTAAATGCTTGGCACGAACGGATGAGCTGAACATACAATTATTTTACTCACTCGCAATGTATTGAGACGCCAACTTAATGCACTTAATCTGCTTTTGTGTAATCAATATTATGCCACACAATTTCTGTCTGTTTCTTGAACATATTTACTATAATAATATGTCATTACTTGACGTGGATGACGTATATCACGTTGCGTCTGTCATTCTGATTACAGATGGCTTGATACCTGTCACTTAAGGTCATTTACAATATGTAATATATGCAATATGTTACAGACTCTCACCTGCGTTCCACTGCACGTATCGCGAAGAAACATACATTCGACAAATCTGCATTGTAATACGAAAACAACGATATATGTACCATCGCGATACATGGAGGGAACACTCTAAAATATGTACGAGAAGATGACCCACTGCGTATTAATATATAGATTATGGAAACAGCTAGGTAATTAATATATTACTCGCTTACATAAAAATTGTGAATTTTAAATTACCTACAATTAATTTTTTAAATTCAATTACATCATTTACAGAAACACAAGCCCAATCATGTTATCCTTCTTCGACGTAAGTATTGCTAATATTTATATATTTGTTGATATTCTGATATGAATATTGATGGGCATGTATAGAAATGTTATAATATCGAGCCCAGCTTTACTTTACTCAAAAATAGCGTTGACAACCCAACATAACGAAAATTATTACAAAGTTTTTTGCAGGACGGTCTATTGCTTTTGGGTAAAATACTATTTAACCCACTGAGTACCTTCAGATCTCCAAGTAAATACAAAAAGTTATCCGGTATAGTTATCTTTGTTTATCTATTTTAAAAGATCATATGCATCTTCTTTGTCAGTATAAATCCAAGGTTTGGCAGGCATTTTACTGTTCGAACTATCGTTCACGTTGAGCTCTTGCTTTACCCTCGATGGGAGCTGAGTTTTTCCTTTGTTAATCACGATGCGTTATTTTTTCTTTCCCGTTGTTGTAGGGAACTAGTATGAACTAGTACGGGAGTAGTAGAGAGCTGAGATTTATTTTTGAGAACATCTGAGAACTATCGTAGAACTACAGGCTGGTTTCCCGACAACTTTTCATCAAGTGCGAGAAAACCCGCCATCTTGGACAGGGGGGTTAGATTGGTTTTCGGGTAGTTTAATAATATATTTGTTGAACGAAACAATTAATTCTTTTAGTAGCTTAAGGGGGATCACAATTACTTGTTACTTCCATATATTATTGTTTTAATTACGTTCTGTTAACGCTGTAATGTGGCTGTAAGGTCGCTGGAATACTAATGGTTACCAAGAGTGTGTAAACCTTAGGTAAAAAGCTAACTTAATTGAATTTCATTTAATCGTTACACCTCAGTGACAAATAAAGTGCTGTTAAACTTGATTCTCTCGCCTCAATTAATTTTATTCATTTATTTCATGCCACTTTTAAATAGAGTGTTCAAGTAGTTTTGCTGGTCGCTTCACGATAGGATAAAGATCCAGAACGTTGATGGTTCGGATAACCTTGTACCACCTACGAAAGAAGCTGGAGGGTCTCTCTGACTACAGACAGTCAGATGTGGTCCAGTTCTATAATTGGAGAGTGGTGCCTTGTTACTAATTTCTCGAACTGTAACCTACGTCGTTTCCATTGGGCTAGCATGGCTTGGATCGCCATCTTTATCATCAAGAAAGTGGGTGAATCGACCCATAACAACGAACTTCTGTATCGGTCACGTTTCTGACTTTTCTGTTTATCATTTCCATTTCACCAAAAGCTTTAGAAGCTAGTAACAGATTAAGTAAATAAGTAAAGTACTAAAGATAATTCTATATTTATTAGCCAATGTGTGCCTCTGCGTTTAAAAATGGTGCGAGCGCAAGGGACGGAAAACACCAAACTCACATTGAAGATGGCCAGCCGACAATATATGTTTTGTTAGCTCGTGTATTGGCGTCACCGGATCTAATTACTAAAGACTGAATTTTAAAGGCCGCGACAGAAAGCTTAGCAATTTCGCCCAGAAATGAAGTTTGCTATCACTCCAGGGTGCCAGCCAGCCAGCTAATCGGCGAGGGAGTGCGTGAAATATACTCCACGAGCTGTATATTAAGGCGCCACCTGTTCCACACTTACCCTGTCAAGCTGATCCTGATCATATAACCCGGGTGAGAAATGATTTGTGGTATTAAAGAAATAATTACAGGGAAAACAAAAACAACAAGCAACCATGAGAGTTGAAGAGTCTTTAATAATTATTAAATCATTAGAAAGCAAGAAAAAAAAGCAAATAGCAAAAGAAAATAGAAAGCAACAGTCCCAAGTATTCTAAGTATTCTAAGATATTGAATTTGCTACATAGTTAGGGGAACCAACCGATTATCTTGGCCAACGTTATCATTTACAGTGGTTTCAATTAAAATTCAAATTACAAATCTACTTACATAAAATGTTGGTACGTTAAATATTTATTATATATTATATAATTTAAAATTCTTCGCCACTTTATGGATTCAAGGATATGTAAATGTTCAACAGGTTTTTCAATAATAATAATAAAAAATCACGTGAATTATATGATAAAATTTGTCAAAAGGGTGCGATTTAGCTGAATGTTCCCTCGGAGATGTGCGGCGAGCTGGGGTCGTAACACCAGCAGTCGCGACTAGTCGGCCAGATGACAGCGTTGTCTCAATATTAGAACGACGAAAATTAAGCAGCCCTGACGGAAAACAAAATCCCTAAAGAAACAGAAAATTCTAAGAATACGATCACCAAAAAGGATAAAATGGCTACGGATGTCACAGGTGCTCTAACCAATACTGAATTAATCAGTTCTTCCGATCCTCAATCCATATTTTACACCGGTTGGGCGGTCCAAATCAAAAAATGAGGCAACGGAAATGAGAAGTATTTTCCATAAAATCCACCAATGTGCCGAGATTTCAAAGGATACCCTCTAAAGCAGGTATGGGCAACCTCCGGCCCGCGGGCCACATGCGGCCCTCGAGTAAGATTTGCCCGGCCCGCTACTGAATTCTTTCGTTGCATATTAGCACGGCCCGTCTAAACTTAATTCATAATGAATCATAAGGATACTACAAAAATGTATATTTTTCAAGATTACTCGCAGCATAAAACTTCTACAAAAAAGGTTGCCCATGCCTGCTCTAAAGGAAATCACTTCGCGGAACAGACGTGTGTACTCTACCTAGATCTTACACCGAAAGCTAAAGATAATCTAACCTAATCCCCCCTCCGAATCAATCGTCAATCGGAAAACGTATATATTAATTTTTCTTCCAAAACAAGCATCAAGGCTCCCTCTATCCGTGAAGATGGAAATCGATAATTAATTGATAACGTATAGATGTCGCATAGAATTAATTATCAAAGATTAATTAAAAGCAACAAGTGTAAGGACCGAAATCGAGATATGCGCGAAGAAAAGAAAAAAGTAACAGTTTACATTACTATTCAGTAATATTTGATAAAAGCGGAATTCACTAATTTCTCAATTTAAGCGTTGATACATACCTGTGGCGACTCTTGACATTTCAAGGTGGGTGGTCTACACGAACCACAACCAGTTTAAAGTAATAATAATAATAATAACCCGATAATGAAAATATATATAATATTTATAACCAAAAACAAAAAAATATCAGTATCAACATTTACAATAGCATAGAAAATTTCAGTCAACTAAACTTACCCTATTTCAGTTTCTTAAACTGGAGTTCAATACGGCGGTCTTTTTTGGAGACGAACTTTGTAATTACCTTCTCGTTGAAATTCGGAACTGAGGTGACGAATTTTGTTTTCTATTGAAAGCATCGATACAGCAAATAGACGTTCCTCACACATTGAATTTCTAAGAAAAGTTTGTATGTGCGTCAAGGTGGAGAAATTACGTTCGGCTTCAGCAGTGGTCATGGGAGTAGTCGTCAGAATTTCTAACAACTTTTTAGCTTCTGCCATTGTTTCTTCCAAATTGTTAGAAATTATAAATTTTAACAAAGGGACTGGCGGGGGGGGACACTGTTCAATGTCCTGCACTGAAAATTTGAATACAAAACTGACAGCTCTATTCGCAGACGTTGTTTTCCAAAAAATTATAAGCACATGTTAAGTCCAGGTTATATTCAGGAAATGAATGGTTATAATTTTCAAAATTGTCTGAATTCAAGAGTGACGCGGCAACCAAGTGGTTTGTAAAAGCAAAACGTTCTTTCGCGTTATTTATACTAACATTACAAACTTCTATACCTGCAATACGGTAGTTTTCCTTGTTATTATTTAAATGTTTCCTTTTTACATCAGAGGGGACTGTACTAAAATTTGAAGCTTTCTGTACCTGAGAATTAATTGAACATGCTCGTGACATCACCAAATTTAATTGATGAGCAGATAAGTGTATGAAATGTGCATTTTCTACTACTTTTCTTCGACTATTGCCTGAACTCAGTCATGTATTTCACTCATTACAGCTGCCCTTTTTTATCATTTTTCTAAAATAGGGTCAATAACATTGAAAATATTATTAGCTAATGACACAGCATTATGATTTTCGGACAGCAAGAAAGCCCAGAATCTTTCTACCGGGTTTCCCTCCTTGGTAACGTAACGAAGAACAATCACCATTTGAAACTTAATGGACACGTCTGTAGTTTCATCAGCCACCACTGCTAGAAACGGGGCTTTATTTATTTCGCAAAAAATTTCCTCACGATACACTTCCAGCATGCAATCTGAGATCTCATTTTATATTATTTTTGAGGTGCCTTTGAAAACCGTTGCATTTTTAAGATGTTTACTAAGTTCTGACGTAAAATTCACCAAACCCCGAAAAATATCGGGATTTTTGGATGATTCACTTTCATCATGTTCTCTTAAGTCTAGCTCGAAAGCCCTACAAAATGTTATGCAGTCAATAAATTTTGATAACACAGACCTGTTGTTCGTTACTTCCTCGTTGTGCTTTTGTATATTTATCCAATCAGCAGAATTAAGTTGAGCTTGAGTATTCAGTTTCCAAATAATGCAAATTTCGTTTGATTGATGTTTTTCACTTTTTCGCTTAAATATATTAAATCACGTAAGCCTTTTTCGAGCCAAATTTTTCTTCGTAATCAGTTCCGAATAATGCATACGGAAAACAAAAAAGCGTTTCTTTTCGCCAGAGCCATAAATCCATTTATTACGAAGATATGTATATGTCTTTATTAAATTGTCTTTTATAAGTTTTTCCACGATTTTTATCGGTCACTTCAATATGGAGTACAGGAAGAAAACGTCCACGCCCTTTTACTACCAGTTGTTGTTGTTGAAAGTTAGGCGTTTGAAACTTAGTTTTGCCGAGTTTAAGGCTGGAGTTTACCTAAAATAAATTTCTAATTTTTGTATATTAAGTTGCCTACTAACAAAATGCGACATTACGCTCATTTTCAATAACGCTACAGTGTGAGGAAACGAGACGTTCTTGCTAGAAAAGGATAAACATAGTGGACGGGATGGCTATCCGTGTTTGACTCATATAATAATGCATAATATATGCAAGGTAATCTTAGCTGGCGTGATAATCTAAGATAACGCCGCATCAGGTAAAATTACATTGAAAGGGAATACAAGGCAAATAGAAATATTAACTATTTAGAAGATATAAAAAAATAGGCCATTTCTAACTACTGTAGAGATAAGATATAAATATAAGTATAAGTAAATACTATGAAATATATAATATGAAATATCGACAACTGGATGTGAAGGATAAAATAATGCTTTTATTTGAGTTATGAATTGATGTTGAACTAAATTCATAATCCTTTTTTAAATAAGGATCTTTGCATGTGTCTCAAAATAACTTCCGCTCTGAAGGATTTCTCTGAAAATATGACAATTTCAGAAATAACTCTAGGCAGAAAATATAATTTTGGGTTACAAGCAAATTTAGTCAAATTTCTATAATAATTAAAATCTAACAATGAATAAGTATGTCGGTCTGTAATAGTCCCCCTTAATTCCTTTAATTGGAGAAAGTACCAAATTATCTACCTCAATTAAACCTGTTATGTCATGAGCAATGTTACTTTTGAAATGTGGAAAGTCTGCAATATCTCATTCTGAAAGTCGAAGGTCAAAAATCGGTATTGCATCATAGTCATTATTTGTGCAGTTAGCATTTATACTTGGCGGCACAATGTTGCTGAATAATAATTTTCTAAGGGCCCAACAGTAAACCATTCCGATTATTATTCCATCCTCCGCAAGCTCTAATACACAAAAAATAATTTCAAATGGTCTTGCGAGCACTTATTTTCGGAAAAAGAAGCAACATTCCTTGAGAAATTGAAAAGTGAAAATCCAGAAGAAATACAAAAATTAACTGTAGGCCAAAGAGACAACACTTTATGGAAAACGATGAGGATCAAACTTAACTTAACTGCATCCAATTTTGGTATAGTTGTAAAACTAAGAAAAACCACTTCAACAGCGAACACAGTAAAGGCTCTACTTTATGAAGACTTTTTTGGATCTGCGGCAACTCAGTACGGCATACAAAATGAAAGCAGAGCATTGGCTGAATTTGAAAAAATTTCTGGCTTCGAAATAAGAAGCTGTGGTCTTTTTATAGACCAGAAATATCCGTTTTTAGCTGCATCTCCTGATGACTTAGTAGGTGACGACGCCACTATTGAAATAAAAAGCCCTTATAATTCAAGGATGTTAACACCGAAAGCAACAGAACATAAATTTATAAAATATTTGATTATTGATAACGGCGGTGGCCTGCTATTAAAAAATAATCACAGCTACCTGCACCGAGTACAAGGTCAATTGAACATAACCAATAAAAATAATTGTTACTTTGTTGTATGGACGCCAAAAGGGTTGTTTTATCAAATTATATACAAAGATGAACATTTTTGGAAGAAGCAACTTTCCAAACTTATCACATTTTATAAAGGGGCGCTCTTGCCGGAATTAATCGATCCCCGTAAAGTTAGAGGCCAAGAATTACATAATATCCATATTTAAAAATTCTATATTTTACCAATAGTCAACAAGTATATTTGTGTAAGTATATTACGTTTACTCTGTGGGATAAGAGTGCGATAAGCAGACCGCCCATAAAACCTCCACCGCAGGAGGTGCTGTAAATCTGTAAACACTTTAGTCAGAATAAAATAAGTTGAAACGAGCTATACTTCTTTTAATTTTGCATGTGTTCCACTCATAGTTTATCTGTACTCGGTTACCTCTGTACCTATTGTACTATTTGTTTATTATTTATTACCAGCTTACTATTATACTCTCTAGTCATTATAGACATCTAAGAATATGTCAATAAAATCATCTGTCGATAGATCTGTGAAATCTGAAATCAATTCCCATTTATTATCTATTATTGTAATTGCTAATTCAGTCGGGATATTTGTAAATAGAGAAACTACATCTACACTATATTTGGTACATATATATATAAAAATCTACTAATTCCCAAGAATTTTGTATATTATAAATTGATTTATTCATGATATTACTAAGTACATATGCCAAAAACTTTTCCATAAATAGTTCCAATAATAATTCACATTTGGTTATTTCTGTTGAATTCCGTCGACAACGTTTCCCGTAATGAAATCTATTATCTCTTGTTTAGGAATATGACGCACAAGGAATCTTGCATTTCTTTTTCTACCGGTAGTGAGCTATTTGTGTTGCCTACATGCTATTTTACAGTTTTGAAGAATGCCGATTATTGTAATTATTTTGTTACATTATTTCGGAGTTCATAGACAATTTGGAAAAATTTTACAAGTGGCATATGAAAGAGAGTGGTCACATCAAGCTACCAACGTGGAGATATTTTCGATATTTATATTTCGGTTAATATTATTTGAAAAGTTTGATGTTAAATCGAGTTGTACGTTTTTAATTGCCCAAACGTTATTTAAAGAAATAATAAAAAAATCGCTGTGTCAGTAGACAGATAAAACATAGATGATTCGGAAACAAATTCGTCCACTCCTTCAATTTTGAAATTTGCTCCCAAAAAGTGTATCGAAATGTGCATAAAACTGAGTATATTTTGAGGTGTAAATGCCAGCGTTAAAAACAATATCCATTTTTACATCACACTGACATGTAATTGTAACCCCACTTGATTTTTCTTCTGGGGTTACCTGATAACAGTTGTATATCAAACACAACCGCAGAATATGACGAACTTGAACTTAGAATGACTAAAGAATGCAAGTTCATATCATCAGAAACATTTGAAAAGGTCAGAAGAGAATTTGAAAATAGGCTATATTATTGTCTTCAACAAACATGAACGTTTAATTTACTAATTTGAATTTTTGTTTTTAATAAAAGTTTTACAATTTTTGTTCAGAATGATTTCTTTTTCTGCAATAATCCCCAGAAGTTGACCAAATGTCAAAGTAAGATATACTATTGAATTCGTAATGAAATACCTTGCCAACGATGTGTCATAAATAGTATCATCTCATTTAAGATTTTTATGTTGGAATGGGGATGAGGAGTTTAATATCATGATATATTAATCAAAGCGGTTCTCCCTCGAAACAAAAATTGACCTGTCTGCATTTTTTAATCATTTTATTAATTTTGAATGTAGGCCGCCTGGAGAGTTTTCAAATGAACACACTATATACATACATATTATGTATGTATACAGTTGCATTCGTTGAGGTGATCTTTTAATTCAGCTATTGCTATTGGCGCTAACACATTTACAACAATAGTTTGTTAATTTCTGTTTGATATAACTTAGAAGCACGGTCGTTTGAACGAAAACTGTGGTTCTCTTGCATTGCATGATAACGCCAGGCCCCTTCAATCGCAGCAACGTCGAAATTGGTGAATCGGCTTAAAAAAATTAAGCATAGAAGAAATCGAAACGGCAATAATAACAAAATGTTTTATTAGGTGCTACCGTCAGATGTTTTGATTTTTTGCCCAGTTTTTTTAATTGCTACAATGGCGCTTTCTTCTTGAAAACGGAACATTTCGGCGTCCCGAAGCTTGGCGACAGCGGGCCGGACTACCTGAAAACGGTTTGGTCCTGTTTAAAACGGAACGCATGGCCACGTTATGTATGACGCAATAGTCATATTGTCTGTTGATGGAAGAATATGCAACATTTGTGTTTCATTATCTATTTTGACTAGTTTCTTGTAAACTTAGTATATGTTACATGGTGGATATTTATGTATGTATATATGTATAAGTTAAAATATCTTCTATAATTAACTTCTACTGATTTAACGTATTGCATCTTATTTTTTAGTTAATTAAATATTTGAAATTGTTGTAACTATGGTATAGTTCTTACAGTCATTTTTATTTTGATAGAAAATAAGTACACGTATTACGCATCTCCAAATTTATATTGTCTACTTTCCATAAGTATCAGAATCGTGAATCATTCCAGATATAGTAAGTCTTGTAATATTAGATATGACTAACAAACACATATGTATGCTTAACACACAAAAGTTAAAAACATATTAAAAACATTTCTTACGACCTTGTAAAAACGTTATACATCTTACATTCATTAGCACATTAGATGACTCACACTCTGAATGCTAGAAATTAACACTAACTTATGTATACAACTTTGAAAATAAATAAGTGGTTTTGGTATTCTAGAAAAATATATCAAAAATACAAAAAATAATTAAATCAGTTTGCAGTTTATTGATAATTGATAAACAAGACGTATATACAAATATGCGCCAGTAAATACATCGATATGGTGGTTAACACTGCAGAATTCGACGACAATAATGTGTGACTACCATTTTCTTCTTTATTTGTATCTTTTAATGTTGTAGTTTCTTGCATATTAGTAGCTTCCTTCTGAGTTGTACTAACCCTTGAATTTATTTGAATTCTTTCCACTTTTGTAGAAGTTTCATATCCAGCCGATGTAATCGAAGCGGCAGACGAATGTGTATTATTTTCATTATTTGTTTCATAGACTGAGTAGATCAATGTATTATCATCGTAGACGTAACTTTTTCCATCCACATAAGCCATTAAAATACGAAAATTCGGTTCCCTCAACGACATTTTATTTTGAATATATTTTTCTAAACTGTTTGTTAACACTAATATGTTTCCTTCGTCATCAAAAGCAAACGAGTTTGGCCACTGAATGTAATTTTCATCTTTAGAAATGATTTGCTGTTCAGAACTAAATGGAGTGCTGGAATCCCATCTTGCAATACTTGCCATAGATAAAAGTCCATAATATAAAATGCCTTTATTATCCATTTTCATACCATCAGTTTGTGCGGCTTTGGTACCGATGTCTCTTACATACTGAGAAAAATTTTCACCTATAGAAAAGGCTTGATTTTTTAAGTAAAACGTGCTGATAGAGTATAAGTGTAAACTAGATATTGGGCAATAAAATACCTCTCTGTCTTCATTCAATGTCATGTTTTGGTCGTTAATATTGGTTTTTGGACCAAGGGCTATACCGGCTATATTGATCGGTGCCTTGATCGTTTCATCATTAATCTTAAAATTAGCAGCCGATAGGTCAGCTTGCATGCTTTGGTCACGTATTTTCCATGAACTGTTTTGCTTTAAGGAGAATACTATTAGCCCTGGATCAAGTCTACTATTGTCAGTTATATAAGCATAGCCTCCGTCTGAATCATCTATAACTAAATCATACAAGAAACTTACAGATTTGTTTGCAATTTGTTCCGGAAAGGTATGTGTTGAAAGAATTTTCATTTTCTGAATATCAAATATAATCAATTTTGGAGAGCAAGTTACGTTTGGTGATTTACTTAAAGTTTCTGTTTTTCCACCATCTATAATCCACAGCTTTCCTTGAGAATCCACTGCTATATTTTGTACATTCTGGAGTGCTGTACAATTTCCATGTTCATTCAATTTCCATGAAGGAAAGGGCTCTAGTAACGGTGTTGGTCTAGGATTCACAGAACTTATTCTTGCTAAAGTCACCGGTATCCCAGGCTTCATTCTTGGTATAGCTAGGTAGTAGAAACCATTATAATAGTTTATACCTGCTATAAGGTTATTTTGAGGAATGTAGTCGCCTTGAGTCAGAGCTTGTAAATGAGCATCGTAATTTGGCCATGTGTAATTAATGTAATTCCACTCTTTAATAACCCGAAATTGTGATAGAGGTGCCGATAATACTGAAATAGATATCAAAATCACTTCAAAAACTAATCGAACCATGACATCTTATTTGTGATATATGGATTTGAATAAATAATGTGATACGTATATAAGAACTCGCGCTAGTCAATAGTAAACTAAGTGTAAAACATGTCGATCGAGTATTTATCGTTTTCTTATATTCGGCTAATGAATGTTAATATAATTCCTACCGACGTTGATTCTCATATTATGACATATATGCACTTAAATTTTACTATTTATATTCCAATGAATTCCGTACGAGTAAATATTGTCTTATAAACGCGTCAATGTAATAGAATAATTTAGCTATTACGGCATGCATAATAAGTACATAATCTCAGTATCTATGCAAACATGTATTAAACAAAATACGAACACTGATTCAATTGGCATTTCATTCCTTAATATGTTAACAATTATTAACAAACAAAACTGAGACAAGATTATCTTAAATCTTATTAAAAATATCTTTACACTTTTATTATAATATACAGCGTGGTGGCAAGGTAATAAACAATAATGTTAAAAAGTAAAAACAACAAAAGTTCAATAATAAAATAAAAATCACTGTTTACAGTCAAGTCTTCTGTCGTTTTGCGAAATAGAATGCTCTACCATAACGTTTACGTAAAAATGACTGATGCTATGGATTAAGTATTTGTTAATTGACATTATTGTTAGAGTATAAAATAAAATTTTAGTTCTTCGTCAACCTTTGTTTTTGATTTGGGCCATCCACTAATGCAATGCTCTTTAATTTTTTGTAATATTATATCATTAACAGTTTCCCTTACAAATTTACTTTTCATTTCATCGCTCATATTGATAGTATGTATTACTTGGGTTAATTTTGGATCTATTTCTTTTTTCTGCGCTCGAACACGCTCTACTGATTGCATCTGCTATTAACATTTTCTTTCCGGGTACGTATTCTAATTTTATATCGTATTTTGCTAATTTTAATTTTATTCTTTGTAACCGATTTGACGTAATTTTGCCCAATTCCTTATTCATTATCTCTAGTAATGGTTTGTGATCTGTGTGTATTTTAACATTACTATGACCATATATATATATATATGTATATTGCTGAAATTTTTGACATGCAAATAATACAGCAAGAAACTCCTTTTCTATTTGTGAGAATGTTATTTCATTATCGGACAAACTTTTCGATGCAAAACATATTGGTCTTCCATCCTGGATTAAAGCACAGCCTATACCTTTAGAACTACTATCGGTTTCTATAATAACATCTTTGTTTCTGTCGAAATTTGCTAATGCGGGCGCTTTACATACTAAACCCTTTATATTTCGTATAAATTTATCATGGGAGACATTCCACTTGATTTGAATAATCCTTTTTAACAGTTCTTTCAATGGACTCGACACTTCGGCTAAATTTGGTATAAAATCTAAAACGTAGTTGATAAAACCCATAAATCTTTGCAAATCTTTCTTATTTTGAGGGATATCGTATTGCAAAATTGCTTTTACCCTTTCTTGATCTAATTCTACTTTGCCATCTCCAAAAACATGTCCCAAGTATTTTACTTTGGGCTGTTGAAATTGAAATTTGTGTAAGTTAAGGGCTTACATACACCTACGTAGGTCAAAAGATCGATTTTTTTAAAAAGGGGTTCATTCGAAAGTACTATCCTTTGAGTGTCTACTCTGAAAATTTCATAAAGAAATTCGCAGAAATGACGCAGTTATAGCGTTTTGTAACTGACTGTTTAGGTATACGCATTTTATAATTGAAATTCATCTTACACAGTACCTTAGTAAACTTAGTCGTTATCTGATCGTCAAGACGAACAGTTGTACTGAAATTGATCGCTGTTATACAAGAATGGAAAGACGGAAGAGTTCGCGAGTGAAACATCAGTCTGGGGAGCTCAGAAAAGATGTTAGAAAGAAGAGGAAGCAACCAAAAAATCAACATAAAGCGGAACAATAGGAAATGAATACAAACACAGCTGCGAAAAAAATGTAAAATAGACACGAGGTGTTTGTTCCTGAAGAGGATACTATTGGGTACAGGATACTCAATTTTTACTGTTTTCACTGCTATATCCGAATATGTGAAATGTAAACAGTGTAGTGGAAATGTTACATTCAAAACTGAAAGTACCCGGGGACTTGGATTCAAAGTAATGATCGAATGTGCATCGTATGATCCTGTTTTCATTCCGTCTTCCCCGTTGATTGCAGGTGCTTACGAAATCAATAGACCAGGCATGGGCACCGCTGAATATGATGAATGGAAAGCAAGCCACGGAGATCAGTGCTCGACGAATCATGAGGGATCTGCTGCGAAGATGGAAGTAGACGCGATAAAAGAAATGTTTCAACGATCTAGACAGCGTTATGGTGTCATGTATACTAATTATATTGGAGATGGTGACTCAAAAACTTATACAGGTATCGTCGATGCAAAACCATATGGACAGTTGATACAAGTAAATAAAAAAGAATGCATTGGCCACGTACAGAAGCGAATGGGCACGCGACTTCGACAATGTGTAAACGAAAATAAAGGCATTGGTGGTAGAAATAAGCTAACAGGAAAAATGATTGACAAATTGTCCATATAGTGTGGCTTAGCAATCCGCAGAAATGGTGATTCAGTACAAAACATGAAGGATGCTATATGGGCTACGTTCTATCATTGCAGCTCTACAGACGAACAACCACGCCACAAAAAATGTCCTCATGCCCCAGATTCTTGGTGCACATGGCAAAAGGCAAATGCAGATAACAAATTGAATGACTACACACATGATTATATAGCACTTCCCGAAGTGGTTCTGACTGCAATCAATCCGATTTATGACGACCTTAGTAATGATAATTTGTTGGAACGTTGTGTAGGCGGATTTACACAGAACAATAATGAAAGTATCAATCACGTAATCTGGCACCAAAAGAAGTGCACTCCGGGCTTAAAATAGTCGAAATTGCTGCAAATATCGGTGCATGTATATTCAATGAGGGAGCGAGAAGTATATTGCAAATAATGGAAATTAAAACCGGGACAAACGCACATCGTTGGGCTGAATCTGTGGATTCACGACGCATTGGTCTCGCCGAGCGCGCTGCCACAAAAGCATCAAAAGAAGGAAGAATGAGGTTGACACGGCAAAAAAGATGTAATGGAAGCGTCAACATCCAAGGAAGATCCATCATATGGGCCAGGAACCGACGATTTTATGTAAGTTTAAAATAAACCAGTTATTGCGGTGTAAAGTGTACTCAAAACTTTAAACGCGTTTTACTCGAAACAGTGTTTTTAAAATCGGTACCAGAAATATTTTCGCAACTACTGGACCCACCGGGATCTAGTTTTGCACAGTTATGCTTCACTCTATAATCTAGTACTTATCGAGCCGTTTTCGATACATGGGATAGTTTTTTTATTTATCATAAGTACTGGACAATTTTGAGACGAAAAATCGCTTGTTTTATTCCAGTGACTGTTATGACCCGAAAAAATTAAATTCTTTAATTCCGGCTCGATAAGTACTAGTTTTATCTATCTACTTTAAGAAACAAATGTTTTTTTCCTTTTTAGATAAAAAATGGCAATGGCACGTCTGGTACCGGAAACGCTTACAACAGAAACACCTCCCACGAAAGCAAATGTAACTTTTTTATCGTTCGAAATATTTTAAACAAATTTTCACACAATATAGATAAAATATCATACTTCAAAATGTATATTATGGTTTTTCAATCAAATTTAGTTTTATACATTAAAAGATTCTTATACATAACCCTATTTTTAGCCGTCTCAGTTGTATGTAAGCCCTTTAAACCTAATATTGTTCTTTCTTGCCCTATCCAAGACAATTAATACAATTTGTCATGTTCCTTCCTTGAATTTGCATAAACTAATACATCATCAATGTATACAACTACGCTTTCTATGTCGCCAATCATTTCCTCATTCATTTTTTGAAAAATGCTTGCTGAAATTTTTAAACCAAATGGTAATCTCTTAAATGCATAACAACCAAATATTGTTGAGAAAGCGCAATATTTTTGTGATTCTGGTGTTAGTTTTATTTGCCAAAATCCATGTTTCAAATCAAGAACCGAATGAAATTTTGAATTACCTAGTTTTGCTTTTAATTCTGTTACAGTTGGAATTTCATAGTGTTAATTTTTAATATTTTCATTTAGATGTTTTGGATCTAAACAAAGTCTTATTTTAGATGAATCCGGTTTTTCAAGAATTACTAAACGACTAGTCCATTCCGTTGGTTTATCATATTTTACAATAATTCCTAATTTGCATAAAGCATCTAACTCTTTTTCACTCTATCTTTTAAAGTAATTGGTATTCTGTATGGTGAAAGAGCAGTGGGTACAGCATTTTCTTTAACTTCTATCTTGTATTCTTTAGGAAAGCATCCAATACCATTAAACACATCAGCATACTCTTTAGTGACTTTTTCTTTTGTGAAGTTATCAACTAATAAATCAACATTCTTTTGAATCAAATCTAACTTAACAGAAGTGCTTAATCCTATTATTGGTATTGTATTATGTGCAGTGACGATAAAACTTTCTACATAGAATTTATCATTATCATTTAGAATCAAATCTACAGTACCAAAACTTTTTACTACACTACCATCATACCCTTCTAATCTTACATTACTTTTCTTAATATCTATTTTTGAAGTTTTCTCAATATTTTTGATTACATCTAAAGGAATCAGATTTACATTAGAACCGGTGGCTATTTTAAAATTTATATCATTGCATATCTTAAACTTCTTATTCCAACTCAAAGCATTCACATTACATCTGACAATATTTATATAATATTCAGAATCGTTTGTTTTTACGAAATTATTAGATAGACGTGAATTTTTATTTAGACATACCTTCGCAAAATGGTTAAATTTAGAACAAATTTTACATTGTTTCCCTCTTGCTGGACATTTATACTTTTCATGTTGTCCTCCACAGGCTCTGCACTTATATACATTCTTGCTGTCACTTGCTTTTCTTCCTTGAAATCGTCCTTTTTCATCTTTTCGTCTTTCTTTTTCTGCTATCTTCTCTTTTGTGTTTGTGTGTACCATATTAACATTTTTATTATTCCTAGTATGTCTGTATCTGTTTGGTCTGCTGCCTTATAATCTCTGCCACTCTAAATTTTTCCACTGCTCCTGTAAGTGTTATATATCCCAGTTTTATTATTGCATCAATTGTTTCATTATCACTTGAACCAAGCACTATCTTGTCTCTTAAAATTTCATCTGGTGATTTGAATTCACATGGTTGTATCAATGTCTTGCAATCTGTTAGAAATGAGTCATATGCTTCACCTTCTTTCTGTCGTCGATTATAAAAAGAAATCGCGCATGTACCAAGCACATTTTTCTTGGGTTGCAATATTCCTCAAATGTTTTCAAGACAGCTTTAATTTTCTTTTCTTCCCCTTCCTTATATTCAAATGTATCTTGAAGTTCCACTGCTTCTTGCCCAATTAAGTTCAGTAGTATTGCTATCTGCCTTTCTGGATTTCTGGAGTTTTTTCTGAGATATTTCCCTTCAGATTTAATGATAGAGGTAGTACATAGTTCACCATTTTCGACCTTGTGCTCTTCCTCACTTTTTGATCTCAGTTACTTTACCTTTATTACTTCACAGCTTTTTCCATTTCTGACTGCACCATGTGTTGTTTATAAATATATATTGTTGTTACACGTTGTTGCACATAACTGTTTATATACATATATATATATACATATATACATATATATATATATATACACTATCTTACATGTTTTAATATGAGCTATGATAGGAACCATCTTGTTCTAGTCGAGCTGCGCAGGACCACTAAAATGGCGGGAATATTTGAATAATTGCTATACAAATATATTGTCTAACACAGAATAAGGGGATTGGTTCGGTTGTATTAAATATTAATAGAATGCATGAAACTATAGAATTAACTATTAATGACGTTCTATATGTCCCAGGTTTTACAGCTAATTTGATCTCTGTTCGTTATTTAACAAGTTATCGCGATATCAAAGTTGAATTTGACAACAATGTGTGTACATTTATTCGCAAAACAACAGGCAAAGTTGTTGTAACTGGTAGTGCCTTAGGTTTTGATGATTTATATGTTCTTGATGTGGATAATGATTCAACATTTTTAGCTTCAACTCAGAATAATGATTAGTTATAGCATCAGCGCCTAACTCACATGAACTACCCTGCTTTAAAATGTCTTGAAAGTATGGTTACTGGTTTCAAAATTTCTAATAATCTTACTGGTGATTGCGTATCATGTATTAATAATATTCTAAAGGGAAAGCACATCGTAACCCATTCCCAAAAATAAAGTTATGCGTGCCAATGATGTTCTGGAATTAATACATTCTGATTTATGCGGGCCAATGCATATACCCTCTGTTAGTGGAGCCCGATATCTCCTTACTCTTATAGATGATAAAACTCGAATGACATTTATCTCTTTTTTAAAACATAAAACTGAAGTTCTGGACAAATTTAAAGGATTTAAGGTATATATCGAAAATCAAACTGGTAAACATATTAAAACATTACGCACTGATCGTGGCACAGAATATGTGAATAGATCTTTTAATAAATATCTCTGTGAAAAAGGATACATCATCGATTGACTATTGCTCACATCCCTGAGCAAAATGGAATAGCCGAAAGCTGTAATCGCACTTTAATTGAGAAAGCACGTTCAATGTTAATACATACCCAACTCGACAAAATATATTGGGCAGAAGCCGTTTGCACCGTAAATTATTGCAAAAATCGCTTCCCTACAATCGCAGTTAATGGTATGACACCGTTTGAGGCTTGGACTGGCGAAAAGCCAGATGTCAGTCATATGCGCGTTTTTGGCTGTCGTGCATTTTCTCATATTCCGAAAAGTAATCACAAAAAATGGGATGACAAAACTAATGAGCTTATATTTGTTGCTTATAGCACTAATAGTAAAGGCCATCGCCTTCTTAATCCTATCAATAATTGTATTGTTGAAAATCGTGATGTTCACTTCATTGAAACCAAAATGTTTATGGCTAAATTTAAGGAAATTCCACATGTTCCTCTTCGTAATGATTACCTATTACTTGAAACAAATGTAATTCCCACTGTAGTTGATGAACTTGCTAAGAGTCCTAATGTACATACTCCTCAAGTTCATACTCAAATTGATGAGCGTCCACACCGTACATGTGGACCTCCTGCACAGAGGGGGCGGAAGGCGTGGGCGGTGTGGGCCACCGCACACGGCCTTGCGGTGGAAAGGGGCTCGCGCCTCAAAGCCAAATAAATTAAAAGAAAAGTATGGACAATCCAAAAGTGCACGCCACAAGATTTTTTCATAATTAATAAATTAGAAAATTCTCAACTCCATCTGTTTTTCGCCATAAGATATCGAACATTTTTTTAAAAGATATTCTACTCTTCGGCGCACGAAAATTCGTGAAAATATTTCTTTTTCTGAGAAACTATATTATATAATACAATTAATTAATTAAAAATTTCTCATCTTTGTCATTTCTGCTCATTCGTTTATATTTAAAAAACTTAAAAAACCAAACAGAACAGTCGGACACACTCAGTGATTGCGATTCCGTTTTAAACGAAATGGTCAGTTTAGAATTTATCACATCATTACATGTATGGTATGAGTTATTAACGTGTGTCAATACCATAAGCAAGTTATGGCAATCTGTATAAGTCCATTTAATCATTACTCTTTGTGTACTCATTTGCGTACATTTTGTGACTGGATTACAGAATATCAACAAACTGGATTCGAAAAATGCTTGTCTGATGGTCGTCGGTTTATTGAGAAAAGCAGTTATGATTTGCCAAAACATTTAAAAAATAAAAGAATGTTTGATTATACAGTCAAAAAGCCGGTATGAAACAGCTTCTTTTAATACCATGATTGATTCTGTAATACGCGATATGAATTCGAGATTTATGTCTTTCAATCAACATTTTGAAAATTTTGGTTTTCTCTATGACTTAAACAAGATAAAAAATATTCCAAAAGAGTAAATACTGAAAAACTGTCCTGCAGAAAGTGAGAGCGGTGACTTCCAACCTTATGAATTATATGAAGAATTACAAAATATGATCCCAAATTCACCCAACTCCATTACAGACGTGAAACATCTACTCCAATAGAGAACGATTTGAAAGAAATTTGCTTTCGCTGAAAGGAACTTTCAAAATTAAAAGTAATAAAAAATTAATTAAGAAATACAATGGGTCAGGAAAAACTTTCCAGCTTTGACACTTTTTCCTATTGAAGCAGATTAGCAGATTACGAACCAATCATTAAAGAGTTCAGTAAAACTAAAAGCAGAAAATTTCTGTTTCTTTAATTTTATCTCTTTTTTCATTTTTGTTTAATGTGCCAAAGAAGTATATGTAAAAAGATTAGTTTGCCTCTTTATGAATAAAAAATTGTCAATTTCAAGTGCTATTTATTTTATAAACCCCTCTTCTTGCGCCATCAGAGAGCCTCGCAAAATGTACCTTGCCCACATTAAATTTAAGTCTCGCGCCGCCACTGCTCTTGTATATCTGCAAGATTATGATACAACTGATATGCCTGATATGCATCAATGCCATTTTGCAGTTCTTATTTCCTCTACCGAATGCCCTGATGTAGGTGTACCTCAATCATTACATGAAGCAATACAGTCACCCAATGCTCAAGAATGGCGAAAGGCTATTAATATTGAACTGAATGCCCATAAACAGAATCATACATGGGATCTTGTACCTTTACCTCCAGATCGCACAGCGATCCAATGCAAGTGGGTTTTTAAAATTAAACACGCTGGCAATATCGAGCGTTATAAAGCAAGATTAGTTGCTAAAGGTTATTCTCAAGTTCTTGGTATTGATTATAACGAAACTTTTTCATTTGTCATTCGCTATGATACATTACGTGCCTTGCTTGCGTTAGCTACTATCCATGACTGGGAAATAGATTACTTAGATGCAGTTGTAGCTTTCATTCAAGGTTCCATAAATAAAGAAATATATATGGAATGTCCAGAAGGCCTTGATGTCTCCAAAGAAAGGTGAAATATTAGAATTGTTTGTCGACTTAATAAAGCAATTAATGAAATGAAGCAGTCAGGAAGAATTTGGTATTTAAAATTAGACAAATTTCTTAAAAATATTGGACTTACTTGTTCTACTTTTGATAGTTGTATTTACTATATGGGCAATTCTGAATGATATCGAACGGGAACAGTCGTACACATTTAAAGTGAAAAAATGTCAAAATAAAATAGATTTTTATTTTGATTCTAAGCCCTACTTATAGGGCTTAATTAGCACTATTATTGGTGCTAAAGTTGATAATAACTAAGTCTTCGTTTAAAAGATAATTCCAAAAACTAAGGCTGTCGAACGGGACAAAAACAGAAGTTGGTTTTATGGCAAACAATTAAAACGCTGATTTCAGCGAAACCTGAAGCAATAAATTAGTGTGACTAATTTTAGAATGGAGTGAGTCGATGCCTATCAAAACAGACTAAATTCTAATGAAAAATGATATATAGTTTTTTTATATTTAACTTTAATTATAGTCGAACGGGACTCTTTTTTCCCTTCATGATGTTTATATTTTTCTGTTGCTCTTTTGCGAAATTATAAATAAACAAGTAAAAAAATGTTTTTAAACTAAAAAAGTATTGAATGTGTTTATTTTATTATAAATCGACAAACTTAACAAAATTTTGAAGTGAGAAAAAGTAAGAATAGTAAACAAAACGTATAAATTTAAATAAAAATAGCATCAGGTATATTAATTATTGTATTATGTTAATTATAGTCTTTTTCTTTTCGGCATATGTATTTTTAGCTGCTTCAACTTTCTGGCCATCGCAACAGAAGAAGTACGATGGAGCTATGCTATTGATATTTTCAAAACACCTTTGCTGGGCTCTTTTTACAAAAAAAAAAAAGACTTTTAAACGAGGGTAATTGTTTTATCCACATCAACTATTAGGTCAGATAAAGTTGCAACGGTATTAGTTAATGCCATATGACCATCTATATTTCGCCATTGCTGCCACTTTACTTCATCTTCCATATTGGCTAAATATTCTAGAGGAATAAATTGATATTTTAAGTTTGTCAAGCACTTCTTGCAATTGTTTGTCATGCAATTTTCATTATAAATATTGCAGTAAACAGATTTAAGAAAGCTTTCAAAATTGCTGGAAAATGAAGGAATAATTTTCGCAGAGCTCTCTAACAAATAGCCGAAATTCGCATGACTCATGTGGCGTTGTATTTGTTGGTTGCACATGTCTTGGCCGCATCTTAAAAAAGTAGATTTACCTACAATTTAATTTGGGTTTTCTTTTTAAAGACTTCAAATGCTTCAGACACTATCATTATCATGAACCGCTTAGCAATTATTTCCCCTTCAAACAAAATTGTGTCCTTCTTCCCCAAAGCTTGCCCACTTTTGTTATCACTAATATAAAATTAAGTGATAGAATTAACCACATTTTCTGGCAATTTATTGCTGGTATTGTTTTTGTTTTGTGTTGTTTGTGCGGGCTGTTTCTATTTTTCTTTCGGCAACGCATTCTCAACCTTCGTTAAAGCTTTTGTAAATGTTTGCTTACATTTGTAGGACTCGTTTTGTGTATGTTTTGTATTTTGAATTTCCTTGAACTTCTTCAGACTTTGTCTTTTGCGTATGCGCTCATACCGCTTTTCTCTTCAATAATTTCTTTGTTTCCTTCATTTAAGGCTTTCAATTTCTTCCTTGCATTACGCATTCTTTCTCGGCTTCTTAATTTATAGTTTTGTAATTTTACTTCATTTTCCTTTAATTTTTCCCTGTACTGTTTGCAATTCTCGCTGTTTTTATTCATCTCGATTAAAATAATTTGATAGCAGACTGCTTTTACAAAATGAATTAATTGTAGAAGAAAAATGTTTTAAAATATTTTTAAATTTCATACTCACGCTGTCGAACGGGACAAACTTTTTATAAGTGCCTAGATCGCAAATCTTTTTATTTTCAAAAAATTTTTTTACAATTTTAAATGCAATAAAAATGTCTTTGCACTCAATATTTCATGACCTTTCCTCGTGTAGTTTCGACGCACTGATAAAAAATATTGTTTTTCAATGTCGAACGGCACATTGAAATATGTGATAATCCAAAGCCAAATTTTACAGTTATTTGTAATCTCGTCGTTTCTTATGCATTATTTTCTAACTATCAGTATCCTTAGAGAGATTTAAGAGAGAAAAAGTCAATGTATAATGCCGCTCATTAAGAATATTTTAAAACAAAACTTGTAATAGAAATATACAAAAGAAAAAAGTTGCACTTGTTTGACTTTGGATTTGAATATCTCGAAACGGGTAATGAATAAATGTAAAATTTTTATAGATTAGTTAAATTTGATTGTCTTTCTTTGAACATTTGATAAAGCAAAAATATTTTCAAGTACTTTTAATTTTTCGTCTCGGTAGACTTTCTCAGAGAAATGCCCATATGTTTACTGGTAGTGATAGTTTAATTATAGCCGTATATGTAGACGACATAATAACTTTTGCAAGTAATGAGAAACTTAAAAATTGGGTTAAAGATAAATTGTTAAGGGAATTTGAAATGAAACATTTAGGAGAATTGCATTTTTGTTTGGGAATCAAAACAAAACAGGATAGGCAACAGGGCATTATAAGCTTAGATCAAAAAACTTTCATTGAAAATATTTTGCACCAGAATAATATGCATGAGTCTAACCCTGTACCTACATCTTTTGATTCCAACCAAAGTCTCGGATTTGCAGTTCCTAAAGATGAACTTGCTGATACAAAATTATATCAATCCGCAATAGGATTTTGGGACTTTATGTAGCCTGTGCGACTCGTCCAGATATAGCTCAAGCAATTGGTATTTTGTGTCAGTTTTGTAAGAAGATTCATTGGACAGCAACCAAGCGAGTTATGCGATACTTGCAAGGTACAACAAACACTGAGTTAACATACTACAAGAATGTAAATTCCGAAATTTACGGATATTGTGATTCGAATTTTGCAGGATGTCCAACTGATCGAAAATCGACCACCGCATTCGTATTTCTACTTGCAAATGGCGCAATTAATTGGCAAAGCAAGAAACAACCAACTGTCGCATCTTCTACAGTTGAAGCAGAATACATTGCTCTTGCGTCAGCTACAAAAGAAGCCATTTGGTTACGTAAATTGTCCAAAGAACTTAGCATACAGAATTGGAATATACCAACTGTCATATATTGTGATAACAAAAGTGCTATTGATCTTATTGTTAGCAAAAATACGTTATTTTACGCAATAACAAAACATAAACGTAGAACATCACCTCACTCGAGAATCAGTACTAGACGACCGAACTACTATCAAGAAAATTGCATCTGAAAATATGGTTGCGGAATCTCTAACTAAAAGTGTCAGCAAAAACAAACACAATTGGTGTGCAGTAAATATGTTAAATGTTATGTAAATATGGTATTGTTTTTAACCTGTAATATGCACAGATTTGAACATATTTTGTTTGTTTTGTTAAATGTTCAAATCGGTGTAGGTGTTGCAAATATGTTAATGAAACCGGTGTTTCCAAGGCACCATATATACTAAGTAATTATATTATAACAAATAAAAATATAGTCACCGTTGGTATATTACTGTCAGATACGACGTGTGTTTTAGTATTACATTGTTACTAGTTTATCTTATTAAATCCATCTCAACTTATATATATCAACATTATGGTATTTGCATATTACCAGGATCAAACTAGCATTTTACGTAGGCCTACAATCGTTATTTACAACTTTTGCTGTCTTTCTTTCCGCTTTCTCTCCATTATTTTTATCGTAGGTACATTTAAAGTAACAGAAATGTACTGTTCAGTACACAGCCGTTTCATTGCTAAGTAAGCTAACTAGAATATCATATAGCATCAAATAAAAATAACTATGTTAGGTTAAATCTTAAAATGTTTACAAGTGGACAAGACCTATTCATTCTGATGGCGCATTTTCGAAGCGGTACTCGAAATTCTATTGAGCAATACGTGGAAACATTTTCATTTCCATTTCATATGAAATATTTTCTCACCATTAGAATAGGCGACCTGTGGAACGTTTTAAAAATAAACATTGCATTTGCAAATGGAAATATACCGGTAGGCTAACTGTTTTGAGTGTAGATGTTCTTGATGAGATTCAACATGAAAATCTCCACCCAAGTTATCTGCTCTGACATGTATGATAACATATTTCATTACTTATTATAAAGGAATTCAATGTTTCCTTATTTTGTAGTTATCTCTTATGGAACCTGCCAAAAGGGCTTTGAAGAGGATTTTATATATGCATCCATACAAAGTGTCAGTGGTACAACAATTACATCCACGAGACCATCAAGGATGTATTCAATTTTGTCAGTGGTTTAGTGAGTTTAAACAATAACGATTTATTGGACAAAATGCTTGGCAATCCTGTATGTGTGCGAAGGGCTTCAACAATATTTACTTGGTAAAACCTTCACACTGTGCACTGACACAAACCGCTCCTAGCAATTTTGAGAACAAAAAACTTAAGCGATTTGTCAATAAAGTTGCAAAGAATGAGGATGCGATTAATGCAATTTGATTATGACGTGAATTTGTACCAGGCAAAGAACTGCACACCACTTTATCAAGGGCACCGCTATTATGATATAAAGAAGTGGATAGCGAAGTCTTATTTTAAGCCTCGGATACCATACATATATTATAAACTGATACATAAATTATCAAAAATTATTAACAATACTATAGAAGAAATAATTAAACAGCAGAGAAGTGATGAAACGATTGAACAAATAAAGAAATATGTAATAAAAGAATGGCCTGGAAATCAAAAATGCACAGAATTAGCGTCATCGTTTTACAAATACAGAGATAGGTTACACATAGCAAAATGTATATTTCGAAGATATAATTGTGATATCAAGTAATGCGAGAAAACAATGTCTAAACGAAATACATATTGGACATCAGGATCTGAATTGTTGCAAAAGAAGAGTAAAGATGGCAGTGTAGTAGCCCGACATTGATGGACATAGAAGACCTAATAGGAAATTGCGAAATTTGCTTAACACATAAAAAACCGTTAGTGGAACCGTTTACACCTGGAAGTACCTTGTTTGCCTGGAAAAACAGCGGCGATTGACTTATGTGAGTACAAAAATAAAACTTATCTAGTAATACAAGATAGTTACAGCAAATTTCCGGAGACTATTTAAAACAACAAGCATGATGTGATCGACGAATTGAAAAAGATTTTGGAAGACATGGGATACGGAATTCATGCTACTATATCTTACAAGATACAGGGATTGACAAAAATCTTTAGTTGTTTCTGCAGAAAATCATGGTGGAACGTTAATTATGACTAAAATGAAAGAAAAAGTACTGGAAAGGGATGATATAACCACATTATCCATAGAGAAACAGAAATGGCATCAGTAAAATTAATTAAATCAAAATCACTTGTAATACAGGCTTCGATCAGGAGACACACAGTTATTTTTAGATAAGCTAAATGAATTGGTGTTTCTACTTAGTAAAGAAAAATGATCGAAGAAGGTATTTATTTCAGGAGACTTCCATATAAACTTTAATTGAACAGTAAAAACAACACAGAAAGTGGCAGATATACTACATGCACATCATTTATGCCAAGCTTTTAAGGAGTACTCGAGGATAATAGGAACAACTCGCTCATTTATCGATAATGCATTTACGAATACTGATGTATCCACCCTGGAAACCTCTGCTGTGAATATGTATTTTTCGGACTACAAGGCACAAATTGTGAAGTTTTTCTTCTCAACACAAAATATAGCTACAGTAACGAGAATAATCAGAAACATAAACATTAATGACATTACTAGTTTTAAAGAAGTAATCGATACCAACTAATATTTTAGACACTGACCAATTATTTGGCTACTCCACAACTTATTTGTACGATTGTTCAATAGCTGCTTTCCTGTAAAAACGATAACTATCAGAGATTCAAATCAAAAGTCTTATGTATTTAATGAAGAATTAAGCGAGATAAGAAATCGATTAGGTGCATTGCTGTGCATAGCCAAGATAACAAACAATGCTAACTATTATAATGGATATCGCCACCTAAAAAGAGAATCCCTGAAGAAAGTAACATAAATTCAAAGAAAAAGTAGTACAACACATAAAACAAGCAAATAATACAACAAAAGCGATATGAAACATCATTAATAGCGAGGTAAAACCAAAGATCTGCATGGACGATCGTTCTTTTTTATCAGCGGATAGTCTAAATAAATATTTTTGTGAAATTGGTGGGCAAATGGGAGGTATAGAAGAATAATAAAAGAAGAAGGCAATAGAAGAAGAAGAAATTGAAGGTATAGAGTCGGTTCTTTTTCGGGACGATTTCTTACAAAACTGCCGTTAATAAAATATAAAGTCGTTCTATTAGAGTCCCATAACTCCGAAAGAAATAGAAGACATTGATGTTAAATTCATTTCTAACCTTACACATTCACCCGGCGTGATGTATTGCCCTGGGGTAATGAAAATGTATATTTTTCTTTGGGAACTCTCCTAAGAGAATCATGCATAATTCTGCGAATTCTTTATAATTATTTCGTGTAAAATCTTTTACGAATGAAGGGAAGCACAAAACATTTAACTAATGTCCAGTTTAATAAAAGAAATAAAATGAATTGATTGGCATGTAGCCACTAGTATATTAAAAAGAAAAAAGAATGAAACCCGAGAAATATATTACAAGTTTTAATCTTTAATCTAAAATTAATACTTCGAACTCAAATAGGATTTCAAAATCTTTAGAAACTTTGTCCCTAACCTATGTATATATGACCACTAATATTATATGTGAGAAACCGCAGTGATTAGCTATCATAAAATTGAAACTCAGCACAGTAAATAAATGAAAGAATGAAGAATAAGATGTTTGTCGGTATACATATATCGCTAATACGCTAAATTTCAAACTAAATTATTGACAACGTTGTTATGACTGTTAGGTACACACCTAGTCTTCTACTTCTTCTTCTCGTCAATCCTTATGCCTTTCAGCGTCGGATTATTTTTGGATCTTACGACGATTTAATCCATTCTTTCCATCGTGTCCGGTCTGTACTCATACTTCTCATTTCTGCTATGGTCTTCCATCGCTTTCGTCCCAATTCGTTGACTCTGTCAATCCATTTTTTCCTTGGTCTTCCCTTTTTTCTTCTCCCGTTATTTTTGGCTTCTATTATTTTCTTGGTTAAACTCCTTTGTTCCATTCTAATTATGTGGTCGTACCAATTCAGTTGACATTTTTCAATTCTTTTTAGTATATCTTTTGATTTATCATATTCCTTATCTGTTCGTTTTCTATTCTGTCCATTTTTGTTTTCCCCACGATCTTTCTCAAAAATTTCATTTCCATAGCTGTTATTTTGCTTTCGTGTTTTTGCTGTATTGTCCAGGACTCACTTGCGTACATTATTCTGGGGGCTACTACTGCATTGTATACTATCTGTTTGATCTTGGGTTCTATTTATTTTTTCCAAAGATGGTTTGAATCTTAGCGTAGTATATGTTTGTGGCTTTCCGTCCTCTTTTTGCTATGTCTAGATCAATTTTTCCATCATTAGATATAATAGTACCTAAATATTCGTATGCGTCGACAATTTCTTCTTGTTTATCGTTTATTCTAATTATTAGATTACTGACTTGCTCTTTATTATTTATCACCATTAGTTTGCTTTCTTCTACGTTTATTTCCATCTTCATCTTTTCTATTTCTTCTGTCCATATTTTTGTTAATTTTTCCATTTTCACATAACTGTCAGCTATTAGTGCCAGATCATCGGCGTACAGTAATGCATCCACAGCTACAGGTTCCAGTCTGTTATATCCTAACCTTGTCTTCACAGTTTCGGTGCGTTTCCTCGTATTTTGCAGGATTCTGTCCATTACTATAATAAATATTAATGGACTTAAGCTGTCTCCTTGTTTTATTCCCACTTGCATTTCAAAATCTGCTGATCTTTTTCCATTCACTTGTACTATCCCCGTAACCTGACAATATAGACTATTGATTATTTGGCGCATTTTTCTTGAAACCTCTAGTTTCTCTAGACAGATATCTATACTCCCTCTATCTACTGTATCGAAGGCTGCTCGCAAGTCTATGAAATTGAAGTAGATTTCCTCCCCTGTCTCAATTTTACGTTCTATGATGTTTTTAATTATGTTGATATTATAGTTCGTTTGTTTCCCTTTTCTATAGGCTGCTTGTTCTTCTCCCAGTTTGTCTCCTACTAAATGTGTAAGTCGTTCCGCTATTATTTTGCTATAGACCTTAAAACATACTGTCGATAGGCATATTGCCCTATAGTTTTCGCACTGACTTTGATCGCCTTTCTTATATATGGGAGTGATGAGGTCATTTTCCCAATCCGCAGGAATTGTGTTCCTTCGCCATGCCTTACAAAAGATGTCAAGGATCCACTTCTTTCCCACCTGTCCGAGCCATTTTACCATTTCCGGTTCTATATTATCCGCACCGCAGGCTTTTCCTGTTTTTATTCTTTTCAGGGCTTTCTCTACCTCTTCCATATCTATCTCTTCAAGTTCTTCATTATATTCATTTCGTGTTCCTGATTCTGGCAATAAATCTGTATGATCGCCTGCATCTGTGAATTTTTTCCTGAAGAATTCTTTCCATATTTCAAGTATATCTTCTGTTCTTGTTTTTAGTTCATTCGCGGTATTCCTAATTGGTTTTATTTCTTTCTTTTTGTTTCCATTCATTGATCTTATTAGGTTCCAAAATTTCCTGTTATTTGTTTTATATTCCTCATTTATATCATTTCCAAAATCTTCCCAGCTTTTTTTTTCGCTTCTTTGATTCTCTTCTTAACTCCGTTTCTTATTTTAACATATTGTTCTTTGTATTGCTGTTCCTTTGTTAAAACGTATTTTCTCCACGCATCTTTTTCTTTTTGACTTCCTTTGTATTTCCTTAGTCCACCATTTTGTTCTTTTCTGTTTTCTCCTGTATCTGATTTGACCACATACTTCTAGTGCAGAATTATAAGTAATTTCCTTGAAAATTCTCCACGTCTCTTCTAGTGTCATTTCTTCCTGGTCATGTCTCTTTAGTAAATCATTCGTTTTCTGTTGGTATTCTGCTCTTTCGTTTCTTAATTTGCTGATTGCTATTTTATGATACTCAGCTATTTGTTGTTCTGTGTTAATTTGTTTTTGGAGTTTTGCCGTTAGCAATCTGTGTTGAGTTCCCATTTCAGCCTCTTTTTGTGTCTTTATATTTCGTATATTAGTTTTCATACTTTGGGTATAGACTATGTAGTCTATTATACTCTTCGCGTTTCTCTCTTCCGCGACAAAGGTGTATCTCTCTTCCAGTGGTTGATCCCAGAAACCGTTCCCTATTAGGAATTACGTATACAAAAATCAATCATTTTCCAACCATTTCCGTTTAACGTTTCTGCTCCATATGCTCCCAAGCAGCCCAGTCCCTTATTTGTATCATTACCCACTCTACCATTCCAGTCCCCCATTAATATTACTTTTGAGTTTGTCTCTCTTATTTCATCCAGCAGTTCCTGCAGTTTTTCATAGAACTCCTCCATTGTACTTCCATCTGTTCCTTCTACTGGTGCATAGATCTGTATGATGTCAACCGATTCCTTCTCCAATTCTATTCTCAAGCGCATCAACCTTGATGAGAGTGATTGATGTATAGTTACTCTTCTATCCAGTTCCTTTGTTAACAATATCCCTACTCCCACTTTTCTCCTTTGATCCGGCCTCACTCCTGAATAGTACAGAAAATACTGACTTCCTACCCCTATTCTTCCTGCACCGGCTTTCTTTGTTTCACTTATTCCCAGTATTTGAATTTGGTACTTGTTCATTTCTTCTGCTAGTTCGTATTCTTTTCCCGTTAGGGAAGTTATGTTCCACGTTCCAACGCGCATCTTTCCATTTTCCTTGTTCATAGCTGTGGTCGTCATCGTGTTAGCATTCCTCGCTGTCTCTACCTTGTTGTTCCTATTTCCCATCCCCACATCCATGTATTTTTGTGTTCGAGTTTGTTCTGTATCCGCTCTCATTGCCAGGTACGTCCTCTCTATTCCCTGCTCGTTCACGCCTTCTAGTTTTTTGATCTCTGTATCTGTATCAACTTATCCTTATCTCTATCCCATCTCCATTCCTCATTCCCGATATACAACTTCCTGAACCCAATTTTTATTTGTTTTTCGCTTTCCCTCTCAGTTTTAGCTCTAAACCTAATTTGTTCTTGTATCTTCCTGTCCCGCTTAGATAGATCATCGTTAATAAAAATCCTTCTTCCTATTTTTGTTCTTAATTTCTTTTTGTTTTTCATTATCTCCACCTTATCCTCTGTCCTGTCTAATTGAACTAGACAGGTTTTTTCACCTAATTTTATGGCCCGTTTTATATGTACTCTTATCTGTAACTCTTTATCTATGAAATTTTCCATTGCGTTTTTTAGTTGTTCTCTATCTTTTGTATCTATTTTTCGACCCTGAATCACTACATTAATCCGTCTTTTCTCATTCTCTACTCGTTCCAATCTGTCTTCCATATCCATCACTACCCCCTTAATGAATTTATTTTGCCTTTTGAGTTCCGCATTTTCTTTTCTTAACTCTGACATTTCTTTTCTATATTCTCTCTGTTCCTCCTGCATCTCTTTTATTTCTATTGATAAATTGTTCATCTTCGCTCCCATTTCCTCAATCATCTTCATCATTACACCAATGTTTTCTTCCAGCTTTTTCTGAGACTTCATAGGCGATCTTATTATTTTTACTTTTCTTGAAAATATTGTCGCTGTTCTCTTCATCCTCCTCTCTTTTTACTTTTCTCGTCCTATTTTCCGAGCTGTATTCCTCCGTATCCATGATATATACAATTTCCTACTCCGCCCCTGTTCTCTACGGATATGTATTTTCTGTTTTCTTTTCTTATCACCGCGCAAAAAGCCGAGCCCCGGTCGACCCGTCGGAAGTCTGGCTTTTATCAATGATATTGGAAAAAATTGTTTAATTTTACCTGTTATTTTGATTCCCAGATAATCACTTTCACTCTGTTTTTATATTTATCACTGTGTTACCAATTAAAAGATCACAATCCTCCAAGAACCTTGGGTATAAACACGGAGCAGACCGACAATACACACACCGTCAAACACTCCAGGACCGGCTTCCGCACCTAGTCACAATTCATATATAACAGATTAATTTAAACGTTAAACAATAACTATGGGTTCACCCATATTTAACACAAATTTAACCATCGGCCAATACACTGCACTTGTGTGCTCGACCTGAAGGGTTCACTGCGATATCTTATTCTACTCGTTTTGAGAACAACTGAGATGTATTATACCTCAAATACAATAACTTTATAATAATTTTGTGAGTCCAACACAAAGAGCGTCTAAAAGCGGAATATAACGAATTAGTTTATGTGTACCTAAGTATATAGATGGTTTTCTTTTAACAACTTAAGAAATTTCATTTAGAGTATAATTTCAAAATGGCACCTACCGTGTAAATAGACGCTACACCAAGGCATGAAAAAGTTGTTTTGAGAACCGGATGATATAGGTACTGCGCGACAAAAATTTAGACGACCGTCGGTTTCTTTTAGGATTTCAGTGCATGAACAAGTATTACTATAATTTGCACCCCCATTTATGAATGTAATCCGTTAATAATAACGTAATTTATTATCCTAGATGCAATAACACCCCTCGGTATGGTAGGTACATATCGTAAATTTTTATGCGACAAAATCTTAGACGAGATATTAGTTTAAATGTGATTATAATGAAACATCGTTAGTTTAGCTGCGTATTTTGCAAGTATCGGATGTGTTATTCATTTCAAAATTTTTGTGAATTTTACGTAACACTGTGTTAAAACTATGGGGAAAGAAAGACCTTTGTCGTTAGAAGCAAGAGATAAAGCACTTGCATGACATCAAGACGGGGTTAGTCAATTGGAAATCACGCGTAGCTTGTCGCGAAATGATCACTGCATTCGAAATTTCTTAAAAGATCCTGTCAATTATGCTTACCAAAAGGCAGTGAGTGAAAGGGATGGAAGGGCAGCATCGAATTCATTAGCGTCAGCGAGCACAATTGCCAAACAGCATCTACCCATGTCCGTAATGTAAATACAACGCATTTTGAAAGCATCTCCAGTTATTTCACGCAAGAAAGTGTTAAAGAAACCGCCGCTTTCAGCAAAACATAAAGAAGCACGATTAAAATTTGCGCAAGATTACATAACACATTTTCCGATGAAAAGAAGTTCAATTTAGACGGACCAGACGGGTACTCTTACTATTACCATATCTTAGAAAAGAAAAAAAAATTGGAATGAGATAAATTGGTACTAGCTCATTTATGGCTTGGCCGGCCTTAGGACTTGTAAGAAAGGCGACATAGAGTTTTGCTCATAAAAGATGAATTCAGCTAAATATAGGGAAATGTTGTAACAAAAGCTTTTACCATATGATGACACATGACAGGAAGAAAATCTATATTTTCAACAGGACAGGGCGCCAATTCATAAAGCTTGCATGGCCGGCAAGGTTACCAGAACTAAATATTATAGAGAATATGTGGGGTCAGTTGTCTTGAAAAGTGTACGTGAATAATTACCAATACCTGTGCATGGAGGCAAAATATCGACCAAAATTACGTAAAACCTTTCTACAAATCAATTCCATCAAGACCTTTCGAAGTTATCAAAAGTAATAGTGGTTATACTCACTATTAGGGGCACAATTTTTGATGTTAAATAACTTGTTGCACCTTTTTTTGTTTTCTCTTATTTTCCTAAATTTGTATTCTATGATAATTGTATATTGTGTTTAGTTATAGGCGGATACCCTACTCTATGTTATTGTCATTTGATAAGTGCAGCTCTCCCACAGAGGGCGCTATATTAAAAATTACCGATGTTCCTATTATGGTTTCTATATGTGCTACCGTATTAAAACTGCTGTATTGAGTGTTTGAAAATATGTAATTGTAATAGATGTAATGTCGTCACTTTGTTTTGTTTATCTTGTAATGTTGTGAGTTGTAGACGTTATGAGTGAAGTTGTAAACAAGTGGTTGACGCTGCCCGCGGGAGGGGGATCATATAAAAGGAGAAGGATGACGTGCGCAGAGGGAGACTGAGGGAGACTAAGTAAAGAGTCGACTGGACTCGGTATCTGGAAGCGGTGAACGAGCATCTGAACATCAACGTAGCTGTGATCACGGATACGCTCGAGAAAATTCCAGAAATTAATCTCTTATAGTAGAGGATCATCGAAGTACCTCGCGTGTCATCCACGAAAAGGGGAGAGACAAAATGGATGATGCCGGATATATCATCACGCTACGGAAACGAGCCCGAACACCTGGCTGCGGCACTGCTCCGACGTCGAGGGAAATTTCCAACACAGATAACACAGATTTTATTTCTCCATCTTACAATAGAGCCTTTAGCTCGGAATTCCTAACCTATCCGCCTTCAGCGGTGATTTTAACAAGCGTACGCCGCGGCGAAGTAATTTGTAGATCGCAATTTAGTCGTAATCTTTTCTTATATTTTCTTGTCTATGTGAGTAACTTGCCGCCCATACTCTTCCTTTTCCATCGGTATCCTGTCGGATTTCAATATTTCTCCGGCAGCAGTAACAACTCAATGCCGCCTGTTTGTGCATGAAATATTGTGGCAAATCCCTGAGAAAGAGCCGAGCGTCGGCCGAGGCACGGAGCGGTCCTTGCAAACCACATCACATACCGGGTGATCAGCAAGGTACTCACACAGGCATCGTTGTGCATTTAATTGTATATTTGATTCGTTTTGTTTGGTATTGTTTGATTTGCTTTGTTGTTGGGTGGATATGGATACACCTAGATCAATGACTCCCTCTTTCTTTTTTTTACCCTTATCTCTTATCTAGCGCTCTATAAATATAACAATAGCGCCCCTAAAAGATAACAAACTCTCGTTTAAGTTTTTGTCGTCTTAAAATTGAAGGAAATAGTTTAAATCTTTTTTAAGTACAATTATCATTATCTATCTATATATATATATATAAATGGATCGTGGTTTGTTCGGATACTTAAACCTTGAAAACGACTGGACCAAATTGGATACTTCCTTCTGGGGATTTGTTCGTAAATGCTACGTGAAGGTTTAGGAAAAAGAAAACTATTAAAACATCTAAAAATTAAGAAAAAGAAATTAGAGATTAAGCAAATTGATGACGTTTGGTGGGTTAGGTTATGACAGTTGTCATGGTGTGCGCAAAGACAATTAAGTTTATGACATTTGTAATTGTGCGCGCATGAATAATTGTTATGTTATAATAGGAGCAAAGTCAGCAATATCCATCACAGTCTTATTTACAATGCCGCCAGCGAGAAGATCGAATCTTTTACAACGAAGCCGTAATGCAATTAAACTGCGGAATATTGCGAATCAATCCACTGCAGATGAAGAAGAAATCGCACGAGAGAAGGGCGCCGTGTTAGTACGGCCCGACTTCGTGTTTCATAAACACCAGAACAAAGAGGGGCCATACGTAAAACGGCTCGGTTGGCAATGAGAAATCGTCGGGCAGAACAATAACGTCGAGCTGCAAGAAGAAATGCTTTAAGTGTTAATTTGAATCGAGGAGCGTTTCAATGCGATTCCACAATTGACTACAGCTCGCACCCTTCGTTAGAATTAGCCCTATGGAGGTTGTGTGCGTCCATTGCGGTGCATTAAAATTCCCTGGAGAAACGCATGGATTGTGCCGTCTCAGTGGAAAGGTTAAATTCGCCATTGTTGTCTCCGCCACCTGAGCCATTGCATTCATTGCTTCGTGGCGAAGCTCAAGAATTACGACATGTTCTTTCGAACGCTTAAAGGTACAACGAATGTTTCCAAATGACTTCATTTGGAGCAAATATTATTGAAGAACGCGGATTCAGTCCGGCATTCAAGGTAATGTTTGTTAATAAGACAGTAGCCTTTATTTTTGGTAATCATAAATCACTAAAAATCACTTCCCTTTCGACTATACAGATACAAGAACAAATTCACCATAGACTTGGATCATTGCAGCCGGTTGAAGACGCACAAAATTGTTTCAAATTTACTTCATGGCCAATTTGGAGGACCAACTTGATCGGCGTCAAACAATCAATAACGCAATGAAAAGAGAAATTCTTCAAGATTTACAGGAAATACTTCATGAACATCATGCATTGATTGGGTTGTTCAAAACTGCGTTGGATCGCATGTCAAATGATAACTATAAAGTCGTAATCAGAGCAAATAAACGCTCCGCTGGAACACACGAACGACAATTCAACGCTCCGACAATAGATAAAGTCGCAAAATTTAGTATATCACAAGGTGCTTCAATGAAGATAATCGACACGAGTGCAACCCATTCAGCAAATAGTTTAACAGAAAGGTGTGCTACAACGATACGCGAATCATTTGGTTGACATTCAATAAAGCAAATGCTTTGCTCGCAGGTGAATTTGCTCCTTTTTGAACTTTTATTCAACTTAATTCATTTTATCTTAATATAAACAAGTTAATAAAACTCAGGTAATAACTTAAGACAACATTTATTAATTCTAAGGCGGTACGAAGTTCGATGGGTCAGCTAGTCTGTATATATAAAAATGGATCGTGGTTTGTTCGGATGCTTAAAACTTGAAAACGATTGGACCAAATTGAATACTTCCTTCTGCGGGTTTGTTCGTAATTGTTGTTATTGTTAAAAATTCTCAACAGGTGGCGCTGTGGGCGGTCATTCCATTTGACAGCTCAGCATATGTTCTTTCTGATTTGATAATTTGAGCTGTGCGGTCCAGGTTAAATGACTTTTCGATATTTTTATAATCTTTTATTGAATTTTCGAGTGAAATAATTTACATTTACGAAATATATAGTATTTCATTCAATCTATAATTGAAATTATATCATTGCGTCATCCGTTAGCGATCGCTAATTTTCGATCGAAATAACAAACTTAGGCTGGAATCGTGAATGCTCGAAATTAATTCAATCAAAAAATCTATTTTGGACAAAACGAAGTTTGCCGGGTCACCTACTAACAAAATATAGTTTGTTATTTTGTAATATATACTTATTGTTCATTCTGTCAATATTAAAAATAGGTTTAACTGCAAAGTCTCAAAAGTTCTATCTCGCCTAAGTTTTGTTGCGCTGTATATATAATCCGCTAGGAAAATCTACTCTTCAGATTTCTCCAACTATTCACAATTAGCTAGTCCGAGATCAAGCTTGCTAAACCCAAATTTAGTCAAAAACCATAAAATGCTTCAGATAATTGAGAAAATTTACCAGACCTCCTGTCATCCTGCCGGATGAAAAGAAAAAGAACAATTCGTAATCGAATGATGTAAAATCGACCTGTGAGCCAGTAATAGTGGTAGTTCTGTTTTCAACCGAACAATGAACTTAACATATGAATAACATTTTGCGTAACACAATATTATGTAGTTTCTTAAAATGCTCTATTAAACAATATCGTGCTTTAAACGTGTCGTGTCTAATTTCTTGTTTAGCTTCTAAAGGCCAGGTTCGGTGGTCCATGTCATAAATTATTTTTCCATCGTCAATGCTATTTCGAAATTTTGTATTAACGTGTTCTGCAATAAACCCTAGTTTATCCGTATGGATGTCACCTCTTTTAATACTTTCTTCCCATCTACATCACTGGGGTAGCGATTTCACTTTTTTGAAATTCTTTTTCACACTTTCAACAGAACGTCGTTTGGTTTTACAACTCTTCCAATATTCTACAGCTTTAATTATACAAACCAGGTCAAAAACACTCCCTCGTTCTTGAAGAACACAGGCAATATTTTCATAATTGTCTTCTTCATCTTCTGCTACATCTTCCACAAATCGCGCTTCATGTGGTTCTTGTAATCGTTTAAACTCAAATCCTGTTACATATTCAAAAGAGGGCACGGTTTCGTGTTGAGCACTTACAATCATCATTGAACGCATCATGCAAATCAAGTTCTTGAGACGTCAAAGGAATTACTGCTATGTTCGCTACTTGAAGAAATGTGTGATAGTTTCCGAGATATTTACAAAAATTAAAAAATCGTACACATTTGGGGAGGGGAGGGGAGAGGGGCTGTACAAAGATAGTCAAGTTCATCAATAAATTAAGTTTTTTCTCTTCTCAACTTCCTTTGTATAGGCTTACTAGAATAGTTTTGAGTTTTGTATACTTCGCCATTCCTCGTACAGTCGTTTCAGTTTTGGTATACAATTCTTTTCACTTTGAGTCGGGATCTCGGTTCTTTCCACGGTTGTTTCTCATATTGTTAAACGCGCACTATGTTCCAAGTCGAATTTAACACTTAAATTAAAGAATAAAACTTTGGGCGCTTGTCTATTTGAAGGTAATTTACTACCAATAATTTGAGACGAAACATATCCTATTAACGATATTTCGCAATCTTTGCGCAAAGTTATGTATCTGCGAAGGTGTCAAACCACGACAAAGGAAACCTTTCACCATGTGCGATTTAGTTAGGTACTACAATGAGTAAATAATAAGTGAGAGGTACGGTGCAGTATGGCAATGTAACGCTAAGGAACGGAAGGCTTGGTTATCCAATACGAGTTGCTGACCTGACAGTGGACAGCTGCTGCACCCATGCTCTCGCATGATAGTAGATCGACTCGGCTCGCCCGGTCACCAGTGCGACCTGCTAACGCGAAAGTAGTCAGCTACTGTATATGTGTACTCGCAGCTTTTCTCAGCTAAGTCTCCCGCAATGTTGTCGCAAAATACACGAATGATCACAGTACATACCGTAATAAAAGCGGTTACAAAAATACTTAGCGCTGGAATACTTTGAGCTGAAAGTGCTGTACAAAAAAGAAGAAAAGCAGAACGACTTGAAGCATACAATATTTAAAGAACTATATAATGAAGATCCCCGAGAATATAAAGCAGCAATGAGAGTGACACCTACACAGGTGGAAATACTTTTAAATTTAATTGCTCCAAAAATTCATTCACACATATGAGGGATGCTATATCTGCAAGAGTGAAGTTGGAAATAACACTGGTATACCTTTCTTCTGAAATATCGTATAGATTGTTGTCGATATTTTTCAGAATTTCGAAAGCATCCGTAATTAAAATAATTCCAGAAGTGTGTGATGCTATAAATGAAGGTTTAATAAAGATAAAGTAAGTAATTTTTATTACTTATAATCAAATTTACAACTGATTTGTTAACGTTTTTGCATGTATTGAAAATGAATTGTACATAGTAATACAACACTACATAGCTTACTTTATTATATTAGAGGATGTCATTGCTTCAGCAAGTACATCACTAGATTGCGAGGATTGTTCCAATTGCGTACAGTGTGCAGACACTGAAAGTTCAACAGGCTGATAATAAATAGAGGTTGTTGGTGTAGAGGTTAGTGGTGATCTTGGTGGGAACCCTACAGTCGGATGTGGTGATGGAGCAGATTCAAAACTGTTATTAGGTGTATACACACTTCTAGCGCAGAGCACTTTCTTACGGTATCTAGGGACTATTGCCTGTATTTCATCCGTCGCATCAATTCTATCAATTGTCATCAACTGTCTGAGCTGCAGTGCTACATATCTTCCAATTACATCACATTCATCTTCTGCTTCTCGTGGACTCAGGGCAGACATTGTTAAACTGTTATTTAGTTCCTTGAGTTCATTCACGGCTGCTTTAATTTCAGACCGTTCTGGTGACAATTTCATCTTTGATCTTGGTCTTTTTGGTGGTTTTATTGGTTGTATTTCAACGATGTTGTTGCTATTGCCAGTAGTATCAAGGCCCTCGTTATTACTTTCTGAAGATTCTTCCGACATCTCGTTCCCTGACGTTGATGCATGATGTGGTTCCTGAAAATAACAATGCTGTTTTACTTTGTAATTTAGCAATACTATTTTAAGTCAAATCACAATTAACAATACCATTTTATTCTTCAGATACCGAATATGGAGGAATGGCAAGATATATAAGTAGGATTCCATTCGAGGTGGAATTTTCCAAGTTGCTATGGATGGGAAACACAACAATTCAAGCACCACCAAATTGTGGTAGTGAATACTACAATTACAAAGGAACAAATAGTATAGTGCTTATGGCCGTCGTAGATCACGATTATTGTTTTAGATAAACTGCTCTTTGTATGCGTATCTAGAAAACAACTTATTGTTGCCTGATGATGGTGTTCTAGTTGGAGATGATGCCTTCCCTTTAAAGCCGTACTTATTAAAGCCCTACAAACATACATCAACTATAAGAGAACAGACTTATAATTACAGATTGATAGTCCGGTCAATGAGCCGAATCTGGCGCAAAATAGTCAGACAGTTCACCAGGCATTAACCGATGGGGTATCGGTGTGTTTGAGGGTCAGAATACACTAGATAAAATTTCGTTTCTCTCAATCTAGCCATTTTTTCGGAAAACCCAAGAAATCCAAAAATTGGCTTTTTCTCGGGAACGAGTGAAGATATCCGGAAAAATTAAATACTCATTTGTTTGGAATTTTACGAGCAACAAAAAAGCCTCCGCAATGTTTTTGCTAAATCGTGTAGTTTCCGAACTACAGCGTATTAAAGTTCGCGGCGAGTTTATAGGCGCGGAGCATGCGGGGAAGAGAGACAGCTGGGCGAGAAGGCTACCCTCCCTCATGCGGTTGACCAAAGGTCGTCATAGTGGGGATGAGTAGGGGTTCGCTGCCGTCTGCGCCCCGTTCCTCTGGCAGGCCTCTATAGTCTAAAAATAAATTGAATCATGACTTGAGAACACGCGTAGTGAAAACCGTTCCTCAGCCTTGGTGTACTTGTGCCGATCAGCTGCCTTTTTCGAAATTATTAGCGCGCCAAATTCAAATTTCGTATCCGCTCCTACATCCTTGAAACGCAATGAAAACAAGAAAAATAAATCGAACTACAATACATTGCAAGCGCTATGGAGATCGAAAAACATAACGGATGTGGATAATATATGAACGGAGATTAAATGCAACCGATTTTTGTTTGCAACTTTAAGTTGTCATTAATATTCGAAAAACATTATAAGTAACCAATAACGGAACACCTAACTGTGTTTTTTCTTCAACTTTTTTCATTTGTAATTCATTTGCAATAACTTGCGCCAGTGATAAAATTGCAATAAAGAAATTAGCTAGTCATTTATTAGGCAATTAAATTACTTCAAAAATGAAAAATAACAATCGAAAACAAATTTTTTATTCAAACTTTTTTGGGTTGATTACATTTGTATGCATTTCATACATACCTTGTAGAAATGCAAATATAAAGTTTCTTAAATAACTACAGGACATAATAAAAGGAACTATGTATTAAACTCCTTCGATATAAAACTCGCCTACCCTTTCAAAAATCGAAGTTCGTCGGTTCCTGGTCCATGTCCTCCTCGTCGGTCGCTTCATGTTCCGCGGAGGGAAGGAACTCTTCTCTTAAATGGTCGTATTCAAGTGTTTCGGTATCTTCGTAATCATTGTTCTCGCATGCCTGAATCGTCATGGGAGTTGCGATCTGAAGGTCTTCATCACCAGAATCAGGTTTGTTCCCTCGATATGAGTTGTCGCAACTTTCACCGGTGCATACTTTGCAAGCAGCATTGCACTTCAGACCAGCTCTTTTGCAAGTGCATCGTGACGTGCGACAATTCGCCTGACATTGACACCGAACCTAAAATCATCGTAAACGTAATTGAGCTGTAGTAGAAGATTCTGTATTCCTACAGCATAATTGTACCGTAGTAAAAGATTTACTTTTCAACTGTTAGTTGAAGGTGGGCGAGAAAGGCAGCGGAAGGTAGACTCACCTCTTTCAGAAGTCCTCATTAGTGTCACTGTCGCCCATTTTTGGATGATTGTTTTCCCAGTCCTGCATTAATGATGCGATATTACTTTTTAAATCGTTTTTCTGCTCGACCGTCTCGCAAATTATAATGCTCAAAGCTGTAAACGTCAAAATGTGAGCTCTATGTGCTCTCGCGAAGTTGTGGCCGTCCATCATTTTCTTAATTGACTCATCAGCGTAAGCAACCGCCAACATATCTCCAAGTCCGCTACTTCCCATGATAGTACCGATTGCGCCTAAAAGAGACATCAGCATGTGGAACCCTCCTAAGCGAACAATAACATTACTCAACCCCAGCGCTGAGATGATATCCCGACATTTCATGTACAAAGGTAAGTCGTAAGTTAAAACAGTATATTTTTGGCCGCATTTACGTATCTGCTCCCTAGCATGTACAATGCAAGTATTAATTGTTGTTAAGTTCGATGGAGGTTCGTTAATGAATTGTTGGCAAACGACAGTAGACCTTTCGTAAGTGACGTCTTTCGAACATTCCTCCATGAAACCTCGCCACGTTGGTGTTCTTTGTGATTCAACGCATTTGGACCACAAATACATTGAATACGTGGACGAGAATAGTGGGACTTCAGTCATGTCTAGTTTATCGGTGGAAACGAACTGGTTGTGTTGCATAAGGATGTATGCGTATTTGTTTTTACGCTGCTAGGACAGCCGTGGAAGGCATCTTCTTAAGTCTTGTTTGTTACACGTCCTACATGCGATATCTCATCATCGGGGGTGTAAACCCCGATGCCGCCTAAACAATGGAAAGTCTCGCGTCCGTCCAAAGTCCTGGCGTTATGGTCAGTGTTGTCAAAGATAAACTGTACAAAAGGTTCCTGCATGACCAACGTAGGCGGATTTATTACTGTGGAAACCTCATACAATTCGACGTTGTGATACGAAGCACAAACCCCTAAGGGATGCAGAAGATTGATGATGAACTTAGATCCTGTTTTTCTGTGAATCATGGTTCTAACCGACAAATAGAGAGTCGACAGAAATTTTCGAGGTTGAATGAAAGAAATTTTACACTGGGCGATCATGTCTCGCTTGATAGATTTGGAATGTTCTTCATTTTCTTCATCGATGACCAGAAATTGATTAAGAAAGTAAGAAAAGTAAGGGGGAGAATCAGATGAAATATTTTTTAAAAATTGGTCGGCTGGTGGGTACTCGCTACTTGCAAAATCCTGGTCACGAATTTCATTGTGCATTATTTCTGATGCGGCTTGCAGAATAATTCTTTCTTGACCATCAGTGAAGGATTCTGTATTGGCCGAGACATTGAAAGAATGATAACTCTTGAAACAAACACGTACATCTGTTCCGCCCATGGTACTACACTAGATTTCCTCCCCATACCTTCTTTTAATTGCCGCAGAGACCGTTCTTCTATCTATGCGTTCATCAACGATGAGTTCCATTAGCTGTGAGAAATTGTGTATTACAGTTTTGTCTTTCTCGAGGACTTCCCACACGGGTTCCAACAATCACGCAATTCTTGACAAATTAAGGTCTTCGCTATTTTTCTGCTGAGTTCTTTGAGTAAAGTTCTTATAGCATTTTCGGTGATACCTGCCCTTAACGCGGATCAAGGAGGGAACGCTTTCCAACCTATCTACAACACTCACCTAAAGCGTTATTTTTTTCCTTGCCGGTGTCAATCAGGTGATCGCGTGTGTGCTCGTGTGTGACCCAGCTGATGTCTTTAAGTGAGATGCCTATAGTGCAATTCAATCCAGTTATCGTTGAAATTGAATTCGGAAGCCGTATCGCACGCAAAGTTGGCATCATTTTCAGAAGTATTTGGCGCGAATTGTTGAGAAAACGATCCATTATATGAATACGATTGCCTGCACTTATCATGGCATTGCAGTTCGTCTTTTCCCTCCCAATCCAACCACTTGCTGTCGTTCAGGAGCTTGCTCTTCTCGATAAGTGTACCCATTCCCCGTCTCCTCACTGTCCTCAACTTGACAGTATTATCGAACACCAACGGGAAACAACAGATAGCGCAGAGATGATTTGGCTCCATATTATTCCTATTTACAGAAAGAGACACCTTTACAAAACACTTATTTAGTGGACAAAAAGTACTGCCACATAAGTAACGAATGCTGCGATGTCGCATATGATTTTATAGCAATCATTTATTTATTTATTACATCTGCAGAGTGATAAAGGTTAAGTTACTGTAGAATCTTTCCTCTTGAACGCAGTTTGTCATCGTCGCACCCATGCTGTTATTGAGGCAAGAGTGAGATGGCACGTGAATTACTTACTCAGCTTCTCCAGCAGTTCGTTGTGCTACTGCATACAGATTCCCAAACACTTTTATTACGTCACTTCACTTATGAATTATCCAAAAGCGTTCAGTAGATTTATAAAAATAAGGTAAGAGATTCTGCGGTCACATAAACACAACAAACAACAGGCGCGCACGCCAGGCTCGCCTCGGAATTCCACTGAATGCGAGAACCGGAGGGAGAGGGGCGGGCGAACTTTAACACGCTGTAGTTCGAAAACTACGAGATCTAGCAAAAACATTGCAGAGACCTTTTTGCTGCTGACTTCCAAACAAATACCCATTTAATTTTTCCGGATATCTAGAGCCGTTAACGGAAAAGCCTATTTTTGATTTTTTGTTTTTTCAAAAAACGGCTAGATTGAGGGTAACGAAATAATATTAGGTAATTCCTTTTGCTATGCATACAAAGTCAACGTTTCAAAAACTTCGTTATGAGAAAATTAGAATTTTCGATGAAGTAGAGAGATATGGATCTTTCGCTTGCTGAACTGGTTTTTTATAATTATTGCTCCGAGCAATTTATTGGCTTCATCATTATTGGCTTTTATGAAATTTATCGCACGGAAATGTCTCTAGGTATAGAAAACCTTTTTAAAAAACGGGACAGTCTTTATACCTCTGGAGTGACAGAAAATCAAAAAAGGGCAGTGACTTCTCTGATACTTGATTACGCAGATTAATACATATTTCACTATCCATCAATTAAGAATCGCAAGACAATGATCTGTATTGAAGTACAGTAAAACACTTTCGTGGTTTCACAAAAATAAGGATTGAATAACTTTGGTTTTTGTTACGACGATTTACACCTATTTCTGTTTTTACACGGTTTTGATTTAACACGGTTTGAATATAAAAATATTTAATTTTTTTACACGATTTTATTCCATTTAGCACGATTCAAAATATTCGTGTTTTTTGTGTATACGTACACACGGTTTTTCTGGAAAAATCTACCGTGTAAAAACAAATTAGGTGTAGTTTACATTTAGACCATGGAGGCCTGCGGGAGGAACGGGGCGCGGGCAGCAGCGCACGTGGTTCGGCGCCCATCGGCCCTGCTCGACTATTCGTCCCCACTATGACGGCCTTTTGGTCAACCGCATAAGGAGGGTAGCTTCCTCGCCCAGTCCCCTCTCTTCGTCGCATGCTCCGCACCCATAAACTCACCGCGAACTTTAACACGCTGTAGTTCGAAAACTACACGATTTAGCAAAAACATTGTAGCGGCTTTTTGTTGCTCGTAAAATTCCAAACAAATGCGTTTTTAATTTTTCGGATATCTTCACCCGTTTCCGAGAAATAGCCAATTTTTGGATTTTTTAGGTTTTCCGAAAAAATGGCTGTATTGAGAGAAACGAAATTTTATCTAGTGTATTATGACCCTCTAATACACCGATACCCATGCTTGGTGAACTGTCTGGCTATTTTGCGCCAGATTCGGGTCATTGACCGGACTATGAGCAGAGCAAGAAGAATTGTTGAGAATGGGTTTTGGGGAAACCAATTCAAGTTAAAGAGGACACTGCGGTAAAGATCGTCTTATGTGCATGCACGTTACACAACTGTTACATATCACTGCATCAACAACCTATACGCCACCAGGAACGACAGATTATGAAGACATCATCAACTTTCAAATCAACTTGGGGCAGTGGAAGTCAGAAATTGATGAATTACAAAGCATACATCGCTCGCGTATCAATAATAGATCGAAAGAAATAGCAGAGAAAATGCGGGATAAATATAAAAATTACTTCAATGGCGGGGGAGCAGTTACTTAGCAAAATAATATGATTGTGTGATTATAAATAAAATACTATATAATAATAATATACTTACCAGATTACTTGTTGTTTGTTTTTCTTTTAGATTAATTATTTTCATAATGTAATCCATAGCTTCGAACCATTTGATAGATGGTTTATAGATCTCATCAGTGCCACATCCATTTCTTTTGCTTTTCTCAATTTTCAATAACTCCTGGTTATACGTAGAACGTACATTTTCTCATCTTTTTTGTTACTTCATTCGTGTCTTGTAAACTCAATTCCATGCGAATGTGTTCAAGCGAGGCTTTACGCAAATCTCTGTTCTTATAATTAGGATCAAAACAATTCCATAAGTTAGTTTGGTGCTTGTATAACTCCACAAACTTTATACTTTGTTCGGATGTCCATCTATCCGTCATTTTTTGTTTTTAACCGTTACTCGAAACACAAAAACACATGCAGCAATGAAGAATCAGGATAATCCCGGGTTTGCGAGCTATTGTCATTTCGCAATACCGTGCAAGATCACGTCCGAGTTGCATGCGAGCTGCTGCTTGTGGCGAGAGGCGATTAAAAACAAAAAATATTGTAGTAACTCGGATGCTAGGTACTGTCCAACTCGCACTTGACAGTAACTCGTATGATGCGGTCACACGGTGCGTGTAGCTGCATTCCAGTAACTGACTAGGCCAGCTCGGATGCTAACTCGCACTGTGTAACCAAGCCTTTTATGAGTAGTCCTCCGGCTTGTAAAAATTCACATTGATGTAAGTTTGAACTTATCAATATGTCAACATTTGACGTACCGTAGCTAACAGTGTTATTCTACTGAACCACATTACCACACCGTGTAGCCCGCCGAGATAGCATGACGCAACACAATTTTGCCATTATCAACACTGGCACGTTTGCGGCACGGATTATTTTTCTTGGCACAAAATTTTCGGGAATCTATTTTCCATAATGGAAGTCCATTCTAGAGGGTAGTAGTTGAAAATTTCGCATTTTAAAAATAAGGGCAACCCTAATCTATATACACATTGACTTAATCTTTTGTATTAACTCCACCAGTTTTTGGGTCAAATGAAAGACAAAATTTTAAATGTATGGATTTAATACCCAATTTAATACAAGGAAAATATGGCAAGGTAAAGCCATATCAGCCATCGTAATGCTTTTTAATCTTCTTGGTCTTTACGCATCTACCTAATTTCTCTACTAGTTCTTCTAAGCTCCTAGACTCGTGCTCCTCACAAACTCTGTTCTGTACTGCTCCTGGGGTGAGGCCTGTTACAAACTTGTCCTTTAAAACTTCCGTCAATCTTCCTTTGAAATTGCATTTTGCAGCAACATTTTTATGAAATCCTAACATAATAATCTCCTACCAACACATTTAGCTATTGTCTGATGTTATACCTGGAAGTGTTTACGCTACGTTCAAATGAAATTTTCTTATGTATTTAATGGCACAACTATGTTTGTGCTGGATGTGTCTATGGTAAGCACCATCGTGTGTCATACCCAAGAAATGAAACAGTTGCTAAAAATCCTTTGGAATTAATACATGTTGATTTGTGTGAAATGAATACTGTGTCTTTGGGAGGAGCCAATTATTTTTGTTATTGAAGGATGATTTTTCGCATTTTAGAACTGTTTAATTTCTCAAAAGTAAAGACGCAAATAAAGTGGGCATTTTGATGAAAATGGAAGAAAATCAATTTGAACAAAAGGTGAAGTCTCTCAGATCGGATAACGGAACTGAAATCAAATGCTAATAATGATAATAATAATAATGTAAGAGAACTTTTGGAAGAGCTAGGAGTATTTCATATTAAGTCAAATTCCTATACACCTCAGCAAAACAGTCGAATAGAAAGAGAAATGCACACAGTAGTGGATGCAGCACGATCAGTAATGCATGCACGAGAATTGAATGAGAACTTGTGGGCCGAAGCCGTAAATTATGCAGTTTTTACTTTAAATCAAACGGGAAAGAGTTCAGTGAAGGACAAAAGCCCTGCTGAACTGTTGTTTGTACGTCGTGTAAATATAAATAGTTTAAGAAGTTTCGGATGCCACTGCTACAATACGTTTCGATTCAAGATCATAAATGAGGTAAAACAGAAAGAAAATCAAGACACGAAATTTTCGTTAGTTATGACCTGGACTCACCAAGTTACAGAGTTTTTATGAAAGACGATAACGATGTCACTAGTTTCAAAAATGTTATTTTTGATGAAGGGGTACTAGTCACAGGCGATTACACCGAAATTGAAGCACATAGAAGTGAAGATGAGATCGGAAATTTAGGGGAGATCTGGAAAACCAAGTATCAGATATCGAAAGCCAATCATCTGATGATCATCTTCGAAAATTCAGATTTGTCAGACTCAACTAATAACGAACAGGTTACAAAACCAAATCTACGTAATCACAAGCTTTGAGAATGCCCTGGAGATACTACGATTATAAATTGGGAGAAATACAAGAAAATTTGGACATTGCCATGATTGGAGCAATATTTCGCAAGTGTTAAAAGGCAAAAACTAGTTCAAAGCAGTCTCTGAAGAATTCGAATCACTGGAAAAAATGCAAACATGGAGCGTGATACAGCAGGAAATGTTACACCATTAACGTGTTGTTAGGTACTGCGCGAAAAACAGGACGGTCGACTGAAAGCAAGATTAGTAGCCAGAGGCTTTGAACAAGAAGAAGGAGTTGATTATTCAGAAGTGTTCAGTTCTGTTGCTCGCCATGTATCAATTCGCCTTATTCTTAGTTTTGCAGCCTCAAATACAATGAAGTTGATAACCTTCGATGTAAAGACAGCCTTTTTATAGGGAGAGTTAAATGAAGGACTTAGACTAGACATATATCAACCTGAGGGTTTTGATGACAATAGTGGTCGAGTTTGCAAATTGAATAAAAGTCTTTATGGTTTGAAACAAGTTCCGAAAAATTGTAATGAAAAAATTTCGACTATTCTAAAATCACAAGGTTTAGGATAATGATCCTTGCATTTATTACAACGACAATAGGAGTATAATACTTGCGTTGTTCTTTGACGACTTATTGTAGGATCGAACAAAATTGTAATGTTAAGATTTCTTTGTCATCTGAGCCACGAATTCGAAATTACATTTGATGAAACCTTGAAAATCAAACTTTTGTAGCTAGGAATGGAAATCGAATTTAGTCAGGAAGGAATATTTGTGAATTATTTAAGTAGATTTAACGACAAACCAATGGAAAGTCACTGAAAAATGATCAAACGAATATTTGCCTACTTAAAACAAACCTGTAAGTTTGTAGTTTTCTTCAATGGAGACAATGATCTTGTTGGCTACACAGACTGGGATTACAGAGGAGATATGTTGATAGAAGTTCCACAAGCGGAGTTCTTGCAATTCAATAATACATGGGGAAGACAATAGAATTGCAACATGTCAAAAGTTCAAATCAACTGGCCGATATATTCTCTAAAGCATTGACTCGTAAATTATTTCTGGAACTGCGTTCAAAAATAATTAAGGAGGAGTGTTAAACAGGAATAATATTTTTTGAATTGCGCGCCAGAAATATAACCATAAAACTGTCATATTTTATCGCCATTTTTGTAAAATTTCACTCTCCACGTTTTTGTGTATCCATATTCATCCTAGTTCAATAAAACATGTAAAGTTACGGTCGGGTGTTTGGCTCTAAAAAAGAACTCCTACATTAAGTAAAGAAAAGATAGATAAATTTACATTACACAAACAGGTTATGGTTATTGTTCAATTGACTGCATCAGACAGTGAAGCTGATTGGACAGATTTCGAGGATGAAAATTATTTTAGGCAACTTATGTAGATATACACGGTTAGTTAAAAGTAATGAGATTAGTTACTAATCTAAAATTTTTGAAAATGTTTTAATGAAATCTCTCATTCACACAAAGTTTCAAGTTTTATGTAATATACAACAACTTTAAATGCAAACATTATACAGGGTCAGTTAAAAGTATGGAAACGGCGATTTATTGGCGTTATTATTCATTTTAGGAAATTATGTTCAATACAAAAGTTTTTATGAAATTCCTATCTACATTTTAGAACGCTTCAATTTTTTTCTTCAATTATTTTTGGTCTGTCCGCGTTTTTTTAAATGAAAACTACTTAATTTTACTTTACCATTCGATAGAGAATTTTTTCTCTTTACAATAGTTCTTTCTTAATTTATTTGATAAAATTTTTACAAGAAAACCTGGGTTCAAGTATTTAATAAATGTTAGGTACATCCAACAAGGAGAAGGTAAGGCAATCGGATTTTTTTAATTTTTGATATTTATGATACGTGTAGTTTGGACCTTGAATAAGAATATTTCGGAGTAGTTCGACGCATCGTACATAAATTACCGAGATAATAGATTTTGAAGTTTCACCTGCCAGCTAAATCTACTAGATTTTTCAACTGAACGCGTGGCCTAGTCGGTAGCGTTCCAGGCCGGTACTCACGAGATCGCTGTTTTGAGTCTCGTTGCGCGACATTCAAAATGCACCATATCCTTTTTCGTTCTTCTCATCTCAAAAATTATGAACAAACAAAATGTTATAATAACTGTATGCAGGAATATTCTTCAAGTACTTCATTAAAATGCACAATCGGTTGATAAACAATATCATCCGAGTAGGCACATCTTTGATAGACAAAAGAGAGAAAACAAAATATTGTTGTAGAGAAAAATTCTCTGTCAAACGGTAGAGTAAAATTAACAAGTTCCCATTTTAAAAAAATTGGCGGACAGGCGTAACTCAAAAATAATTGAAGAAAAAAATTGAAGCGTTCTAAAATATAGATAGAAATTTCATAAAAAAACTTTTGTATTGAACATAATTTCCTAAAATGAACATTGACGACAATAAGTCGCCGTCTCCATACTTTCAACTAACCCTGTATAATTTTGGTTTAAAGTTTCTGTATATTACATAAAACTTGAAACTTTGTGTGAATGATAGATTTCTATATTATTAAAACATTTTTAAAAATTTTGGATTAGTAACTTAAATCGTAATGTAACATACATGTAAATGTTTCTGAAGTTTAGATCATGTTGAATAAAGAACAATATGTATAATAAATATAAGTGAATTATTTACCTTTACTTGTTTACATTCTATACCAAAAAATATAATATATAATTTTTTAACCGTCACGTCAGAAGGTTAGTTCAATTATTACGTTAGATCAAATTACAGACTACAGATTGGTAGTCTGTGGGTTAGATACAATGTAAATAGGGCGCGTTAAAATTTTGTCAGGTAATGTACCACCAGTTTGAATCGACTGCTCTACAACATGCTCATAGACTCATAGATAATAATACAAGATGCCTCTGCGTGTCATCAGATCACTAGATCACTAGCCATTATGAGCGTAGCATTAGTTCTTAGTGCTGTTCTGGCTTCTATTGTGTGTTGTTGGTTGTCTATTCGCTATTGCATTGCTTAGGTAGATTGCTTTTTGATGTCCATACATTTTATTAAGCTCACCTTCTATAGTTGTGTTTATTCATTCTATTATTCCAGGTGGATATAATACATAATCTAGTTATGGTGTTATTATTATAAAGCGAGTATTATATAGTTCTTTTAGATATATTTAAATGATGTAAATACTGGACATACATAATTAATAAAGTATAACGTGTCATGTAAGTAATTCTTTGCTTCTATGTGTGGCACTAAAGATACTTTTTTCTATAGGACAATGTATTCAATAAATTTAGATCCCACCATTAGTGCAAGAACTAAGATGAAATTATATCGTAATGTATTAAATGTACGTGACCTACGACAACGTGTAATGAGTGGGGAACTTCGATGTTGTATTGTGAAACCCAGTTTAATTGTACATCCTCTACAGATAATTGTAGCAGTTAATAAGGCTCTTACAACAGAGAAGTTAAAAACTCGAACAGTTTTTACCGAAACCTTGTTCAACTTATCCGTATCCAAGAATATAGCCTACAGTTTAAGAACTTTTGGTGTTGGAGATGAAGACACAGACATGTTGGTTATAATAATTGAACATAATGATGAAAATAATGAAATTGTGTTTAAAAGTATTAATTGTGAAGAATCTAGTATGGATGAGTTAAGAAATATAACAAATATTGATATGGTCAGGAAAATTTATAAAATAAATGAGTTTGAAATGAAATATGTGGACATCCTTGACTCGGTAGTTAGCAGAATAGCTGCTAAGGATTGTATGCTGTAATATGTATATATATATATATATAAGCAAAGAAATTATACAAAATGTGGATTGTATTGGTTTTTATTAATTAGTTAAGCAATAGAGGGTATTTGAAAGATTAATTTGTTTGAAATACTTTCTTACTAAAGTTGATGTTATTAAGTCTTCTAATCTATTTATAAGATTATTACCAAATTGTAATAGCAATACGATAAATGTTTTATAATCAATATTTTTCAGTTTTGCAAAGTTAAAATGGTGGTTTAAATCAATAATATATTAGTTACTTCGCACCTCGAGTAGAATTTCAGATCTAAAAAAGTAATATAGGGCTGGCATGTGTGATTTCATTAGATTTTTGGTGTCTAATACTAAGGCCTTGCGCCCGAGCAAGAAATTGGCAGATTACAAGCAATAAGAACAGACACTATGATTTTTCTTCTCACACCAAAGCAATACATATTATTTCAAAAATGTTAAAACAAGGCAATGTTGTATTGTAGCAGTATTTAAAGCGAAAAAATAGGAAACACGCGATATTCAATTCATCTATCACTTTCAGGTTTTAAGCAACATGGAGGAAGTACAGAGATTTAGTTAGTAATCAAGAAGTTCAGTAGCGTAGAAGTTTTTTTAACATATAAATATAAAGAAATAATGCGCTTTGTGACGAATTCTTCTTGTTAACTTTATAAAACAGAAAACATATCTCCGTTTCGCTTGTTGAGAGTACAGAGAAGTGCGCTTGCGTTATAAAATCCGGAATTCAGTGCTTACCTAGCGGTTATTATCGTGTCCATGTATTCTAGGCAATTATAAGTTAGGGTCTCCTGTTTACCAAAAAATAATTCGCGATATTGTTTTATATACAGCAGTAAACAACCACATAGTGGAAAAACAGACTAGTTTTCCCAAGTGAGTTTTCGTGTTTGCTGTAAAGAAATGATGGTAGTAACCACAGATTCTACAGATTTCCAAATGCGCAGAGAGGAAAACTGATAAACCTGAGTAAAGTAGTTAAAATTTGCACAATTGCAGTGTTAAGGGAAAATATTCCAGCCATGCTTATCACTTCTGGCATAATAAACGTTATAAAATAAAGAATAGTAATTTTAATGTATCCATTTCAGCTTATACTTTTAAAGTACTATATTTTTCAAAAATATTAAGTTTTAAAGGATGTTTTGTGTTGAGCCATGTACAAAGTTTAAGTCTTTGTTGATTATTCACAATTCATAGATAGTGGCTGACAAAAAAATAAATTGTGGCATACTTCCTATTACATAAACAGATAAATGGAATAAGATGGATACCAAAAATCATTTATAAAAAATAGTGTTCTTAATCCAATAACTGGAAATTCTAATACTGGAAGAATTTTGTATATATAAATGATACACTTACATTATTTCTTCTGTATTGTAATGGTTGAATTGTGCCAATACATCTTATTTTTAGTGATACATACCGCCGTCCTATAATTCACTTCGGTATATACATAAACTGCTGGACAAAATCAACGCACCACTTTATTTAATTCAAATAATTACATAAATGATACTTAAATTAAGCATATTGGATCACAAATGTAATGTGAAGAATGAAATTAGGTGTTTAAGAAAGAAACTAGCAAACATAGTCTTATTTTGACCAATTTTTTTACTTAAAAATGTTTTTATCTCGAAGACTCGTAATACATGGAAACGGAAATCAAATCTAATTAACCTTAAAAAGCCAAATTAGTAGCTCCAATGCAACCTCAATATTGAGTACGACCTCTACTCCTAATTACTGCATTCATACGTCTTGGCATGCTAGAGATTAAATTATGAATAATTTCTTGAGGAATATTCTTCCATGCTTCAACTATGGCTTTGATTGTTATTGATAGATGGTGTATGGTTGCGGACCTTTTTCTAAGAAAATCCCATATGTGCTCAATCGGATTAATGTCTGGAATATTAGGTGGCTACTCAAAAACCAGACTATTAACATCATTTAAGTAGTCAACAACTTGTCTAGTCACGTGAAGACAAGCATTATCTTGCATGAATAGAACATTAGGTTCTATAATTGGAATTACATGCCCAACCAATGTTTTCTAAGTAATAAACCACATTCATTGATCTTATTTGTATAGGGACCAACTCTCTACGGGTGTCGAAACAAATTCCTCTCCAAAACATTCCAGAGCCGCCCACAAAAGGGATGTTTGGAGAAATGTTGCAACTTACAAATCGCTCATGTCCATCAGGAGATTTTAAACTAACCCTCGTCTCATCAAAGAATAAACCCTTCCAATCGTCAATAGTCCAGTGTTCATGATTTCTGGAAAACCGCAATCTTTGAGTTTTGTACTCTCTGGTGATATGGCAACATTGTGAACAGCTAGTATTTCGTTTCCTAATATATTGTTAGAAGCTGTCCTATTTCTTAGAGTGTATTGGCTAAGAAAACGATCAGCCCATGCATTTGTACAGTTTTTTTCCTTGACCTGGTCTTCGAGAGTAAGGTTCTGTCTTGTTCAATCTTCTGATCAATTGACTTATGTTGGAAGGTGATCTCCATAACATATGAGCAGTATGACATGAGTGGCATGATGCATGGTGAATCCCTCTTCCAGAAAAGTGGTTGTCAGTACTGCCTCTTCTACTGATAAAGTCCTTTCACGATTCATTTTCTACTTTTTAAAACATTCCAATAACTGTAACAATATCGATGTGGTAAATGTGATATCGAAAAAAGCTTCATGGCTAATGTAAAGTAAAAATAAATCGCTTTGAATAAAAAGTGTCTACAATTGAAAATTGCTACTTTAAAACAAACGATACCTTGACAACAATTGCATTGAATGTTAGATAAGATCCAAAACATACTTGTAAGGATATCTGGTGCGTTAATTGTGTCCAGAAGTTTATTATGATTATTACAACATAACCTATAATAATGTTTGTGTTAAGCTAGGCGAATACCCGTTACAGAGAATAGCCAAAAGCGAAAGGCGTGTCGGCAGCTTTGACGTTCATGTGGTCGATTTCAATTCCTCGAAATAGTTCAGAAGTTTAGCTAACGCCATTTTGAAAGGTGCACATTTGTTCGTATTAATTGAAAAATATTAGAGTTTTGGGTATGTTAAAGGAATAGTATTTGCTAATAAGTTAAATCAGTGATCCATAACAATAATCGTATATTTTAATTTTAATATGCACACACCATCTCAAAATAATAACATCAATGAAGTTAGCCAAATATAACTGTCGTCGTATTTAGAACATGGTTCCCCTGCCATGGGCATACGGAATTTACCACAAGATTTTCTAAGATTGTTGCTTCTAGCTATTCTGTACCGATACGTAACAAATACGAATTTCTTTTCAAAAATGCAAATAATTGGTTATATTAGAAATCAAATATTGGTCGCCTGCTTTCATTCTTATATTCAACTATATTTTATACACACTAGATGACAGCACGTAGCAGAGGTCCTATCAAATTTGGCTGAATAACAATTTGATACAAGGATTGTATACTGACAAGGATTGCTACATTTTGAGAATTTGTTGACGTCACCTGGAGACGTGCTGGAGACCTAAACGCTATGTATTATACTCTGTTGATAACCTACTTATTTCATTGATGATTCAATTTTATTGTAATAGTGATTAACATTTATCAAGAATAATTGTACACATTGTAATTTTTATTTCAACGACAAACAAATGTAATGACACATAAAAACAAGGAAAGTAAAACTAAATACACTCGAAAACGTTTATAAACAGTAACAGTTTTTGACAGTTAGATCGGAGGCACATCGGAGGTCTCCAGCTTATGTCACTCGATTGGCTAACATTACGAGATAGGGATACAGCAATCCTGTTATGCATACTATCCTTGTATATGATATATAAACAAGGATTGCACAGTACAGCTCTCGCAATATAAGTTGGCGAGCGGTGGAGATGCGCCGTAAAGGTATTTAGGACACGTACCTCCCACCTGTCTGATTCAGATACTGCATAGGAAGTACCATTACGTTGCAGGACCAATGATAGGCAATCTATCCCTCCTCTATCTGCGCGAACTCACTCCCACCCTTCGCCAACTTATATTGCGAGAGCTGTAGCTATGGCGCGTTATAATACTTTTATTTATGGTAGATTACGTACCAGGTGAGACATCTATTGATAGCTACCGGAACTAACACTTCTTCCCCTCAAAAATTCAATCCCCACCACATAAGTCGCACCCATGAGTATGAGGATTGGATTTTTCGCGGGGAAAAAGTGATAGTTATGGCAATTATCAACAGATGTCACACGTGGTACCTAACTATTCATAAATAGAAATCGCTACTTTCAATGCGCAGAAAGTCTAACAATAAGTGAAACAAAATACAAGCGTCATTTCACTCTTCGAAACTGCTCAAAAATGCGCATGAGTAAAAATACATTCAAATTTTAGCGATATTTGGGAATGCTATTTTCTTATAACTGGAATAATGTAATCTCAATTTATACAGTTTGATAATATTTTCTATCAACTGGTCAATTTTGGATCGAAATGTTAATGGTAAATGATGTCAAATTTGTTTTGTATTTATTTCCATTTCCTACAATTAGATTGAAAATTTAAAATTGTTTCTAGGTGTTATAACTATGGAAAGAAATACGTACATAAGCTGCTTTCTAACTATAATAAAGTTATATAAGAATGTTTAAAAATTAAGCAACTATTCTCTCTAAGCGGAATAGGATTCATAACAAGATGATAAAAATCTAAAGTCTAATTCTAGAAATAATATATTAAATGTATATGTAAACTTAATCAAAATCTCGAAATGTTTCATAATACGAGTAAACCAAACTAAAAAATTAAACTAAAACTAGTACATATACACTTATTAATTATTATATAAAATTAATTTAATATATTTATGCCAAATCTTTTTGTGGTCTTACCCTCATAATGCAGTCGCACAGTTAAACAATACTTTAATATTAATGTAACCAGTTCCACACCCTGATTATCCAACACATTCTGCAACAGAATACACTTTTGCATACTTTCTGTGTTAAACGTGGAGGTCATTTTTAAAATAATTGTATTCATTAAGATGTTTACTATGCTAGAAGTAAGAGACAGTGCTGGAATATTTTCCCTTAACACTTTCTTTGCAATTGTGCAAATTCTAATAACTTCTGTACTTGGGATTATCACTTTTCCTCTCTGCGCATTTGGACATCTGTAAAATCTGGCATCTCATTTTTCTGTACAGCCAACACGAAAACTCACTTGGGAACACGGCAATCTGTTTTTCCACTACGTGATTGTTTACTTCTGCATATAAAACAATATCGCGAATACATATTTTGGTAAACATGAAACTCTAACCTATAATTGCCTATAATACATCAGAATACAAGAACACAACAACAAGCGCTAGGTAACGGCTGAACGCCAAAGCGCTGAATTCCAGATCTGATTGGCCTATATAACGCAAACGCACTTCTCTGTAAACTCAAAGCGAAACAGAGATATATTTTCTATTTCATAGTGTTGGCATAACCTAGAAATTTGCAAGTTGAAATATCGTAAACGATGGTAACCAAAAAATGTAAAAACAGGTTAACAATATCTTATTACCTACATATGTTAGTACTAATGTACTATTGCGGCAACAAAAAATGGGACACTTAAAATAATGTAGTTTAAATCTGGCTTTTGCCTTGTCAAAAGTTATGTCATTTTGAAATCATTATTGACATATGTATGTCATTATGCCGCATTTAAGTGCTACTGGAAAAATGGAAATAATTACATTACTTGGGGAAGGATGGTCCATAAGAAGACTAGGTAATAGATTTGGAGTGCCCAAAAGCACACACAACATTAAGAAATAAATGACTACAACAGGGAACTGTAGAAAGGCAAAGTGGTTCTGGTCGTAAATTAGTACGGAATTTCATGGAAGAAGAAAATCTTATTCAGTTTTTAAGGAATAATCCATTTGATACCGTGGTAAAAAATAACTAAAAATACTAGATTAATTTATTGTTTCCATTAAAAGAAGACTTGTTTCCAAGATTTTTATTTCAAATAAATGCATTTAACAGAATTTTCTTGCGTTCGTGGGTAAACTATTTTTGACATTAGACAAAATGATTGACGTGAACATGACAAACGACTGGTTTACACAGCTAAAAAACAGTCAAAATAGCCTATAAGACTTGTCCCAATTTTTGTTGCCGCAATAGTACATATTCTTATAATCAAGAATAATTATTTTTAGGATTTGGATGGAACCGAATTTCGCCAACGTTTTCGTATAGAGAAATGAACTATTAAAAAATCAAAGATAAAAATAGAGAATCAAATTAAATCTCCGGCACACAGAAATAATGTCTCGAGTCCAATCTTTTAATAATTTTATTCATTCAGACGTTTACTATGCTAGAAGTGATAAACAATGCTGGAACATTTTCCCTTAACACTTTCTCTGCAATTGTGCAAATTCTAATAACTACTGTATTGGTGTTTATCAGTGTTCCTCTCTGCGCATTTGGCAATCTGTAAGAGTCAGAGAAATATTTGACTCGCTGCCCGATATAAAGCGATAGATAGCGCCGCTTTGAACTTCTTTCGTTACTAGGGCCGACGATGAATACCTTACATGGCTTATACCCTATTGTCGTCAAATGAGACTGCTACAGCACAGAATAGACAAGGCCTGTCGGCAGCTTTGATGTTCATGTGGTCGATTTGAATGTCCTCGAAATAGCTCAGAAGTTAGCTAACGCCATTTTGAAAATACGAAAGGTGCACATTTGTTCGTATTAACTGCAAAATATTAGAGTTTTGGATATGTTAAAAGAATAGTATTTGCTAAAAAGTTAAATCAGTGATACACAACAATAATCGTATATTTTAATTTTAATGTGCACACACCATCCCAGAATAATAACATTAATGAAGTTAGCCAAATATAACAGTATCGTCGTATTTAGAACATGGTTCCCGGCCATGCGCATACAGAATTTACCACAAGATTTTCTAACTTTGTCGCCTGTGTCTATTCTGCCGCTACAGTCTCGCAGTCTGGGGGAAGATGAAATTTGTTAGCAAAGAGCTAAGGGGGAAGAAGAATATATCGTCTGTAACGAATACAATAATGAAAAATGCTCAAAATACATACACTTCTTTTTGTGGATATTAATGGTCGTCGAGGGACCTGTGGAGTTGCCTTAGTCCAGATTGATGATGTCTGCTAGACGACGGACCCTCCCTTTAGGGGGAGGGGTCAATCTTGGGGCGATAGATAGTTATTCATCGTCCGCCTTAAATAACAAATGCGCGCTTTCAGAAGATGCGCAATAGCATACCCATAGAACATCCACTTTTAGAACACTATTGATTTTCTTATATATCTATGATACTTTTGTTGTTTGCCAATGTTAACGTATCTGGACGTATATAATATCAAAAGTGTGATTAAAAACATTTAGTTCTGTAAAATAAAGTTTTATTATATGTCGTATGTACAATTTTATTTACATTTGATGCAATTTCAGTACGCACCTATTCTTTAATAAAATGTTTTTGTGTAATACAACACTATATATCAATCCGAATAAATACAAGTGTGAACGTCTTTTAGATTAATATGGATCCAGAAACTTCCAGGAAGTGGGAAACACGAAGAAACTTCCTTGAAGAAGAAAAAGAAAATCTAATTAGGGATAATTGCAAGATACATACATATCATAGGAAACAAACTGATACTGTCACTAAACCTAACGTATGGGGTGAAATGGCAGACTAGTATAATAGTACAGCGAAAACAGGTGTGCGGTGCTTTCTATGAAGCAAGAGCAGCACACCAAAAAATTGGGATTCGGGGATTATTGAAGAAAGAGAGCTAACAGAATTGGAATTAAAAAATGTAATTAGAAAACAATGAAAAAAATTTCTAAGGTTTTCTTTATACATTCTAATACCTTTTCCAACACTCATATTGTTATCTTCGAAGCATATCCAGGATCTTCGATTATACCATGCATACACCATATAATTTGTTACACATCGCGTACTAAAAGAAAATCGTAATTATATTAATTTATTAATTAATTCTTTTCGCTCAAAACTTGTTTTCTTTTGTAACTAAAAAAAAGACAACATCTGTGTTCACAGAATTTCTAAACAGTAATAAAACTCATGTACCCTTTTTTAAAAGAACTTTTACGAAGCATAACTGCATCGAATTCCTTTGCGACTTAAAAATCTCTATCTTTTATCATTCGTGCAGTTGTCCGTATTTTATTTTACAGCACACTTTGTCCTCCGGACGACCTTTTCGCAGTTTTGGGTTGTTTTCGTTGAATTCTACAAGAGGTTCGCAAGTTTGGTTTATTTCAGGCAATATCCACTGCAATGCGAGGAATTTTCGTCCGTTTTCCCTTTTACAGCCTTCTTTGTTCAAATTCGACATCTCGGAATAAAAAGGTTGTAGCCGATCACCCCCGCATGTTAGATTCCTTTTCTATTTTTTTCTCGCTTCTGCATGACCTAAATTGGAAGTTGTCCATTTGTCCGCTTCTGATTGGCTACAGTTGATTTCGATACTTCTTAAAAACCTTTTTGACTTAGAGAAGAAAAAAACTCTCAGAACATCTCTCGATCCTCTAACACGACTGAGGGTACGAACATGCCGAGTAGATCGCACATTACACATTGCACATGGATGTGAGCAGATGTGAGTGCGCATACCGGGCAGAGGGATCATCACCTCGCTCATGGTATAAATAATAATATTTACACCACGGCCATACACACACATCGTTCATGCTCCAGTTAAATTAAATTCATTAAATTCAATCCATATTAAGTGATATCAACAGACATAACTAGGCGCCAGACGTCCCCTTAAAATGTAAAACATCTTTCTTTTAAAAGTACTAATATCATCCCTAAAAGAATTCCATAAACCCCGACCAGAATGGTTTGTGGACAAGATATTAAATTACATTATACTACAGAACATAGAATCCGTATAGATAACTTGTATCTCTAGATAGGGTATAGACTTGCGTACGTTATATTCTATATTATATTCTTTTGTATTAGTTTTAGTTATAATTTTAAATATACTTTTAAAAAATCCTTTTGAGATTTCAATAAACGTAATTGCATAGTTTCGAAAAATGCACCAAATATATACATTGCCTATGAATCTACCAATCGGAGAACCCCGCACATCGATGCGGGCGATGTAAAAACAAACGAGCTTGTTTTTGAAATTCCATCGGAGTGAAGTGCAATGAGCGCTCTGCTCGGCATGCACAGGCTAATTCGTTTCTATGAGGTTGATTTTACTTAGATATCTCCTTGTGCGATGTGTGATGTGCGATCTACTCGGCATGTTCGTACCCTTACGCTCTTACGCTTAACTTTACAACTTCGGCATTTCGGTACTTCGTCATATACGCGATATTCGACCCGTTCTCTTAGCGAATCTAATCGAACGGACGCTCTCGATTAATTCAGTGTAGAACGCGAATTCGTGTAACACGTGTGCGATACAGCGGATACTCCTACTGCAGCTCCCCAGCGTGCCCATCTCAGCCCCATTGTTCGAAATAAAGGCTCCAGGACTTAAGGTTTGATTGTATCACACATTCTTTCTTTCAGCCGATTGCCGTTTGTTCCGACGCACACCAAAGGTCCCCCTGCGTGCCCGTTTTCAGTCCCAATGCTAGAGATCAAGGCGCCAGGACCAAGGTTACTCGTAACATACATTCTACCTTTCAGCCGATTACCGTTCACCATTTCTTTCGTATTAACCACTTTATTTCAGCTTCCACGAGGCTCGAGCGTGCCCTGGTTGACATCACTTATTACATTACTGCAATTAACCGTTATAATCGTATATCGAACCCCTTTTTATATTTCTCTTTTTATTACTCGCGTACTCGTAAATGCTGTAGTTATTAAATATAACCTTTAAGGACAAGCTCCTGTGTTTTTTTATAACCTTTTTTGCAGCTTCTAATAAAGTGTTTGCCTTTTGTTTGCCTTTTGTTTGTTTTTTTGTTTTTCTTAATTAATTGTGAAGGGGAAACTAGCCGGCGCAACACAAACCACCACCCTCAACCAACCTCCCTTGCTGTTAATAAATTATACTTTGTGATTTAATACTTCTATAGGAACAAATATTCTTCCTGCTATAACATTAGAAACTTATTACGATTCCTATTCAATACTATCAAATACAAAATTTGATTTTTGTCTTATTTTGTTAACTTCTTATAATAATAACATAATTACATTTCAACCGAATTTACACTTCTCTGTATTGTATATAAGATGTGTACATATATAACTAACATAAGTATAACGGATCTATGAAGGATATGTTTCGAGAGCCCTGTTGAAGCTCACACATCCATATGAGTAAATATTTATTTAGCTAGTTTTATCGATTTCAAAAGTTTTTGGAGCACTAACAGATACAGGCTTTTTACATGGCGTAGTTCCACATAACTGCCAATTTTCACCGAAATCGGTGTCTCCGCAAATCAATAAGAGCGAGACAGGGTAATTTTTTAAGAATAAGGGTTACTAATTCAAACATGTTTTAATAGTCTTCTTGATGCGCTATATGACCATATTATATAATTCCATAATACCAAATTTCGCGAAATTATTCGAAAAAGTGCTCTACTCCTATATCTACCATAGTACACAATCCTACGTTTCACCTAATCAACATGGATTTATTCCCCGGCGTTCTACTATCACCAATCTGGCTACGGTGTCACAGTACATCGGTGAAACTATGGACAGACGAGGTCAAGTCGATGTTATTTACACAGACTTATCTAAAGCATTCGACTTAATTGACCACGAAATGCTTTTGTCTAAATTGGGCTCCTTTGGACTCGTTCCTGCCTCTATTTGTCTTCTTAGGTCATACTTGCAATGCAGAAAATGTTATGTAACCTTCAATGGGTTTGCCTCACAGGAATTCACCCTCACATCAGGTGTCCCTCAGGGATCGAACCTCGGTCCGCTGTTGTTTGTATTATTTATTAATGATTTGCTACTTAAGATCGATTGTCCGATTCTTGGATATGCAGACGATATTAAAATATATTCCGAAATCTCTTCGATAGATGATGTAAATAAACTTCAACACAATCTAGATACACTAACCAATTGGTGCGACCTATTTAAGCTTAAGTTAAATATTGACAAATGTTGCATAGTTACTTATACTAGGTCCTGTACACCTTGTATGGGAATTTACACTGTTAATGGCAACAACCTAAACCGCGTAACAGAAATTAAGGATTTGGGAGTACTGTTTGATTCTACTCTATCCTTCAAGTCACATATCACTAACATGTGTTCTCAGGCCTTTAAATCACTGGGATTCATATTACGTGTTTCCAAATACTTTAAAAACATATTGTCAATAAAATCACTATATCACGCTTATGTCGTGAGTAAGATTGAATATGCATGTCTGATTTGGTATCCTGTATTTGCTTGCGATTCCTTGTCAATAGATCGGGTTCATCGTAAATTTCTAAAATTTCTCTCATTTAAAATCGATGGAATATATCCAGCGAGGGGTACTCCTCAGGATGAACTGCTAATGCGTCATGAAATGAGACCATTAAACGTAAGACGAGATGCTATTTGTGAGAAGTTTCTGAATGGAATTTTGGAGAACAAAATTGACTGCCCATTTATATTGAAGCGTATAAATTTTTCTGTTCCCCGGATTAAGTCAAGATATGAAAGTACATTCATAGTTCCATTTACCAGAACAGCTGGGATGAAACGAGTTCCAACATACATCCTTTCCAGAATTGGAAATAAACAACCGGGTAATACATTCAATGAAACTTGACCTTTTCTTTTCTTTTTTTTTCTCCCTTTTTGTACATGGTGACACTATTACACTGTGATTGTTATTATTATCTGTATTATGTATTTTGTATATCCTGTAATTGGGCTTGGCCTGTTGGATATTAAAGGTATTATTATTATTATTATTATTATCATATTTTGAATATTTTCTTCGATAAAGATTTGCCTTACATACTTACCAAATTTCATCGAAATCGGTGTTTCCGCAAATCATTGAGGGTGGAATGGGATAATATTTTTAAGAATAAGGCTTACAAATTCAGACATGTTTCTATATCCCTCTTAAAGTGCTGCGTGCTCATATGTTTGGATATTTTTCTTGAAACAATTCCAGACTAATTGGCGAAAAACTGTCAGTAGGCCAATTTTCAGGGACGCTTTCCACTTCTTCGATTGCTTTAATCGCAGAAACAGAAAAGCGGCGTTTTACATAGTCCTGTCAGCTCTACATAATTACCAAATTTCATTCAAATTGGTGTGTGCGGGTTGGGAACCGTTCCTTTGTAAGTGCACAGCCAGTACTCGCCATTCGACCGCAGGCATAACAAACATGATCAGACCAGCCCGGAAAGCCCGGAAATACAAATCTCAGCTTGAAACGTTTCACGTTTTTTATGTGATACCTTTTCCTATCTATCATCACGGACCTGTATCCGGCATTCGGTCACCGCCGAAGATGAGGGGTAATTTAGAATAAAAGCGTCATAGCAGAAGCCTAGCCATCACAGCCTGAAAAGCTTAAATACGAACATTTTTGTTGGAGAGCGTAATCATCCTAATTGAAGTTTGAAAAATAGGCATTTGCAGCATTTTATTTTTTAAATTTGAATTTAATCGTTTATCACAACTGAAAATAATTTTGCACATTTTCCATTAACTGAAGATTAATAGAAAATGGTAGAAGAAATTTACTGAAAGGGAACGTCATTTTTTAGTAAATAAATCGCCAAAAATCTTACTCCAGTTGGATCTCCACGAATCATATACCGCTGCGACGGCAAGTTGTTGGGGAGCGCCATCTTCAATTGCTGGACGGTCACTGTAAACTGACCGAGGAGCTCTTGAAGTGCGACGACGGCTTCGTTAAAGTCCAGCTGTGCAAGTTCTTCCTTCTTCTCCTGAGCGCGGGGTTTTGCGGTCTTTCGGAGGGATTTGGATCCATTGGAGGTGCCGAAGGCTACTGCGGCGTAAGTCGTCGGATGATCCATGGTTGCGCAGCAGAGGGCAGTGGAGGTTGTGACAAATAAATTGCTGGGTCAAAGACTCTGGCCGAAGAGGCGACCGGAGTGTTGAAATGGAGGTGTTTGGGCAGTCTACGGGAACACCTAGGACATCCCCGGTAATTTGCGAGATGTTCGCCACCGCAATTCGCGCAGGAAGATTTTGCTTCCTTGTAGCGGGTGTGGTCTAATGCATGGTGCTGACCACCGCTTTTCACGCATCTCAATGGCGCTGAGCAACGGGATTGAGCATGTCCATACTGCTGGTACCGGAAGCATTGGCCTAAGCCGGGCTTGGATCATAGGGACCCAATCTTTACGTCCAGTGAGAAAATATTCTTGAAACAGAAGATGTCTTTCTTAGTTGTCGGTAATTTCGCCATAATCAAGGGCATGAGATTCTTTGCGCGGTAGTAGCGCAGACGTGCGACGCCTCCCCTCCGCATGGAATCCAAGATGTTTGAGTTTGGGTTCTTCTCCAAAGGAATACTATACGTATGATAATAATAATAATAATAATAGCTTTATTGTTCAACGGCTAACCATTTACAGGATAAATTATATATAGTATAACATACCTACATTATTGAAGATACATAATTAGAAATATTATGATGTGCGTGTAAATGAAATGAAATATGATTAAAACAAAAGTAAAACTAATGAAATTGATTAATTGTATTGTAGAAAATATTGGAATATAACAAATCTGCAATACGACCCATTGATGTAATAGGAGATGAATATAGTAACAGATTCGTTCTAGGGAAGGGTAATGCAAATGTAGGAGAGGAACGAGAGGAAATACAGGATACAGGGAAATTAGTACGGGAAAGTAAATCAGGCAAGTCAATTAAGCCGTGAACAAGTCTCCACATAAATCTGGCACTATGAATTTCTCTGCGCTGTCCTAAGGACCGGACACCATGTCTTTGCAAAAGCAGTCCATAATCCATGCCACGCTCCGGGTATATCCCATCCATTTTAAATGATAAGCGTTTCAAAAATCGCCTTTGTATTATTAACAGCAAAGGGGTTGGTTGTGGTGGTTGTTGTTGCGCCGGCTAGTTTCCCCTTGACAATTAATTAAGAAAAACAAAAAAACAAAACAAAAGGCAAACACTTTATTAGAAGCTGCAAAAAAAGGTAATGAAAAAAAAACACACAGGAGCTTGTCCTTAAAGGTTATATTTAATAATTATGCTATTTACGAGTACGCGAATAATAGAAAGAGAAATTTAAAAAAAGGTTTCGAAATGCGATTATAACAGTTAAATTAAGAATAAAATAATATGTAATGTCAACCACGGCACGCTCGAGCCTCGTGGAAGCTGAAATAAAGGGGTTAATACGACAGAAGTGGTGAAAGGTAATCGGCTGAAAGAAAGGTCGAATGTATGTTACGAATAACCTTGGTCCTGGCGCCTTGATCTCTAGCAATGGGGCTGAAAACGGGCACGCTGGGGAACCTTCGGTGTGCGTCGGAACGAACGGCAAACGGCTGAAAGAAAGAATGTGTGATACAATCAAACCTGTAAGTCCTGGAGCCTTGATCTCGAACAATGGGGCTGAGACGGGCACGCTGGGGGACTGCAGTAGGAGTATCCGCTGTATCACACACGTGTTACACGAATTCGCGTTCTGCACTGAATTAATCGAGAGCGTCGGCGTCGTTCGATTAGATTCGCTAAGAGAACGGGTCGAATATCGCGTAAATGACGAAGTACCGAAGTGCCGAAGTTGTAGAGTTAAGCGTATGAGCGTAAGAGTCGTGTTAGAGGATCGAGAGATACTCTGAGAGTCTTGTTTTTCTCTAAGTCAAAAGGGTTTTAAGGAAGTATCGAAATCAACTGCAGCCAATTAGAAGCGGACAAATGGACAACTTCCAATTTAGGTCATGCAGAAGCGAGAGAAAGAAAAATAGAAAAAGAATCTAACGTGCAGGGGTGATCGGCTGCAACCTTTTTATTCCGAGATGTCGAATTTGAACAAAGAAGGCTGTAAAAGAGAAAACAGACGAAAATTCCTCGCCTTGCAGTGGATATTGCCTGAAATAAATCAAACTTACGAACCTCTTGTAGAATTCAACGAAAACAAACAAATAATGCGAAAGGGTCGTCCGGAGAACAAAGCGTGCTGTAAAATAAAATACCGACAATCGTACGAGTGATAAACCAGAGATTTTTAAGTCGCAAAGGAATTCGATGCAGTTATGCTTTGTAAAAGTTCTTTAAAAAAATGGTACATGAGTTTTATTAGTGTTTACGATTCTGTGAACGCAGATGTTGTCGTTTTTAAGTTAGAAAAGAAAACAAGTTTTAAGCGAAAAAGTTGAGCGAAAAGAATTAATTAATAAATGAATATAATTACTATTTTCTTTTACTACGCGAAGTGTAACAGTATCTTTCCTAAGGATAATTGTAGGTAAATATAGTGTGGCGACCAGACGGGCGAAGCACATTCCAACTTTGATACCACAAAAGCGAAGAACATAGTTTTCAGTAAGGATGTATTATGAAAAAACTTGCAGGTGCGTAAAACAAAACCCAAAGCCTTTGACGCAGAAATGCAAATATTGTTAGTATGAGTAGCAAAGCTTAAGCGGGAATCAAAGAAAACACCCAGATCTTTAACAATATCAACTTTTTAAGAATAGTTATTAATATTATAAATAGAATTAATTAAATTATTTTTCCTTGTAAAGGAAACAAAGCAGCACTTATTGACATTCAATTTTAATTTATGTGTAGAACACCACCGAGCAATCAAATCCAAATCGTGTTGTAGGCAATTGACATCATCGCAAGTTGCAATAGGCAGATATATTTTCAAGTCATCCGCATAAGCCAGTACCGGACATATTATAGATGTTAAGAAATCGTTAATAAATAATATGAATAAGATAGGTCCCAAATGTGATCCCTGCAGAACTCCTGATGTGTTGCTTAACCTTCCTATACTCACGCATACGGTCTGTGAGACCGAATTATATATTATGGTATACGTCTTTCATTTTGACGTGAGTATAGGAAGGTTAAATAAGATTTTAGAAGCAATAATAAAGAAGTGCTCAAGCCTAAAGACGATAATTTGGCAAGTGGAATTCCGTTGTCGATAATATCAAAGGCACATCCGTGTAAATGACGTCGACTTGACCACGAGCATCAAGTACCTCGCCAATGTGTTGACAAATCAACACAAGGTTCGTAACTGTAGATCTTCCGGAAACAAAGCCGTGCTGATAATTTGAGATATTTGATTTAGTGTTGTAACATACACATGAGTATATGATACTTTCAAAAATTTTAGCAAAGTTAGACAAGATAGATATAGGTCTACAATTATCCCCGTGTGTATTATCGCCCTTTTTAAATACGGGGCTTATTCTTGCACGCTTCCAAGCGGTCGGAAAAGTAGAAGCTTTAATTGCAAAGTTTATAATGAAAGTCAATGGTCTTCCAAATGCAATCCTTGCATCGTGCAAAAGAAAGCTCGGAATCAAATCATCGCCCGAAATGTGTCTGTGGGAACCCGGCCATTAACCTGACTACCTCCTCCTCCATAACAGGTAATAATGTAAAAGAAATATGATTGGAATGTTCATTGTTAAAACAAGAATCGGTGCTGGTAATATGTATAGACGAGAACACATTGGCAAATACATCAACTATGTGCGGTGATTCTAGACGGATATCATTACGAAATAAAACTTTAGGAATGCGTGTAGTCCCTTGCTTGGCACGAATATATTGAAATACATTTTTGGGTCGATTTCTATAGATTCCTCAACCTGTGTGAAATAAGTGGAGTAGGTCAAAGCAATATCAGTCTTGCAAATACTCCTAACTCTTCTAAATTCATTATAAAAGTAATTATTATGTGTAGATTTCCATTTACGTCGCTAGTATTCCTTCAATTTCAAGTTAGTAATTATACCATACTGGATATTTAGACTTTCTGGAGGTGCTTGAAAATTTAGGAAGTGATTTATTAAAAATATTATAAAGAAAATTATAAAACTTCTCAAGAGCACAATTGATATCAGTAAAAGTTTCCAAGAAAGACCAATCAGCATTTAAAAGATCATTATAAAGCTGATGAAAATTTGCTTTGCGAAAATTATATCGAATGTTTATGTTAGAAGGAAACACAGTTGGATTCTTAAAAGACACATAAAACGGCAAGAAAATAGATAATGGTGGATGATACATATCAGCGGGAAACAAGTGGAAAATTTTCAAGTGAAACAACAATATCAGAATTGAAATTTCCAGTAACAAGGTCAAGAACTCGATTGTTACAATTAGTAATATTATTAAATTGTATTAAATTATGAAGACCACAAAAATATTTAAAGGTGCAACATTTAGCGCAGGACAAGGGATTGATTAAAAACTTTGGCAAATTGAAATCGCCAATTAACTCGTTTATCAAGCAAAACAGTTTCCAAAATATCAAAAAATACTTCGAAATCCTGGTGGGGAATATTAGGTGGAATATACACAACTATAAGATAAAAGAACATTGAATTAAGTTTACAATTACAAATAACTAAGTCAATTAAAGGAACAAGAGAAGAAATTAAACTAGTATCAATAATTTCAAATAACACTTCATCTGAGAAGGCAATAAAAACATCACCATCTGTAGATTGATTAATTACATCAAATTGTCTGTCACAACGGACAACACTATAAGACGGAGGTAAGAATTCAGAATTGGAAATCGAATAATCAAGCAAACTTTCAGTAATATCAATTATATCATAATGGGGCTTACGAACAGCCTTAAAAAATGAATGAGCTTTTATTTTCAAACCACGGGCATTCTGGTAGTAAACATTAAGTGTAATAGGAGTACCGTTGGAGCTACTTAATTTAAAGAACTAACAATTGTGAGTATACCTTTAATATACTTAATTTTTAAGTTTGATTCGCCATTTTTCAAACGATTGTTCAATTCAGCTTTAGCATTTTTATGGATTTGTAGCTGCATTGGTGTGCGATCACGATATATAGCTAATTTCGAAAACTTCGGCATAGTTCTTAATTTGGAAGTATTTCGCATTACGACGGAGACAGAAGAATCAGAAGAAAACGAAATTCTGATTGGACGAGAGCAATTAGTAAGAGAGGCATCGAATCTACCGAGTCTGGAAACCTTTAGATTAGTGTCATTAATTTCTAACGAGGAACAAATTTCACTTATCATGTCAACGTCAACAGCAATCTGGTCGTTATTATTCTTGCACGCTATCTCAGTAGACCCAAATATAACAATGTTATTCTTACGCTGATCGCGTTCCTGAACATCTCGAATGATACGTTCAGTATCAATAAGAGATCCAGACGAAGGCGACTCAAGAATTGACTCTCTCATAATCCCTAACAATGTCCTGAAGCGCAGCTAAGATAGATTTTAGACTATTCAAGTCATTACCGTACTTCAAACAGCTTTTACATGTCCATGTAATACAAGAATTCAAATTTTAAATGGCTTGTTACAAATACAGCAATTCACAAATTTATACGATTCATCAGCAACCCTGCAGCAAGTACACTTAGGTATTTTGAACAGCCAAATATATTAGTATACGTTATTTGATTAAGGGCCGGCTTTTTCACCTCTCTATAAAGTTTCGTTTAACTATTGGAAAGATAAATTTATTGAGAGGTCTTATAGAGAGGATATATTTTATATTGAGAAGATATTTTGTTAGTAGTAGTAGTTGGCAGAACTGCTTGGCACGTAGCGACTCCAAGCGATTATGTACGAGTGAATAAGATATATGGAAGTATGTACACATGCAACGGAAATAGCAAATATAGCAAGCATAACTTCATTATAACCCACTTATAACCTATCATTCTGTTTATATTTGTGCAGAAACACGTTTCGCATTTTTATGTATATATGTATACAGTGGAATCTCCCATTGTGGACACTTCCCTTAAGAGAACACCCCCTTTGGACGGACACTGTTGGCAACGTCCTATAAGAAAAGCATTGCAATCGCTCTCCATTGAACGGACTCTCATGAGCGGACGCGGACACACGTTTGACATAAAAATTCTGCTGGACGGACATTTCGTTTGTTTTTGTCCGACTTTTTCATGTCATAATTTACAAATAAGCTTGTGAAGTCTCTTTTAACTTGGTCGCTTTAACAACAACGATCGCTTTGTCAGCAGAGCCATATATTTACTACATCACATAACATACTTAAATGTGGGTATGGTAAATCGTTTTTCTCATATAATGTTTTCAATGTAACGTTTTTTTACCACAACTTCTACCACGCTTCTGCTTCGGAGAGTTGAAAATACTAATTCTTGCAATCTTCGTGGTGCGTACGTGTGGTGTACAAACTTATTTGACTAACAGTTTGTAATCTATGCCATTATTTACGAGATTTAGGGAATTCCCCAAACAACAGATGTGATTTGTAGTTTGGAAGGCAATGCTCATTGGTTTGTATACATTAGTGCGCGCGTGATCTCTGAAAATGGATAAAAAGAGGTCTGTATTAACACTGAAACAAAAAATAGAAGTGATTGAAGTGTACAATAAAAAAAAATTAAGTGTGAGAAATTTATCGAACTGATTTAGCATTAGTAAAACTCAAGCTTCTAACATTATAAAGAAAAGAGAATTGCTAATAAAAAATGGCACTCAAATGCAAATTTAAATGAAAAAAGAAGCTTTTTTAATGCTGAAGGACTGACAATTGATCAGTTGTCCTACGAATGGTTTGTTGCAGCACGCAATAAAGGAATTCCATTAACTGGTAAGTAAATTAGGTTTCGTAATTCTATACAAAGGATTTGCAACAGGTTGATTCTTATTATCATTAATTTACTAAATGGACGCTGATTGACTAATATGTTTTATTCCAATAATTTTACTTTCCTCCTTAGGTCCATTGATACGAAGCAAAGCTAAAGAAATAGCTGAATCCTTGGCTAACAACACTTTCAATGCCTCGTCCGGTTGGCTTAACAAGTTTAAAATTCGGCACAATATTACGTTCAAAGCGATATGTGGCGAAGCCGCCTCTGTTAATCCTGAGGATGTAGCATCATTCATGGCAAAACTGCCTTTTCTATTAAAAGGGTACCTAGCAAGAGATATTTACAATGCTGACGAAACTGGGCTTTATTTTAGAGCATTACCAAACAAAACCATGACCTTAAAAGATAAAAAATGTGTGGGAGGAAAATTGTCTAAGGAAAGGATAACAATATTGCACTGTGCGAACATGGCTGGAGATAAAGAAAAGCTGCTGGCTATTGGCAAGGCATCTAGACCAAGAGCTTTTAAAAATTTAACAAAAGATAAATTACCGGTGACATGGAAATCAAACGCCAAATCGTGGATGACGTGTGAAATTATGAGTGAATGGCTAGAAAATTTCGATCGAAAAATGGGAGCACAAAAGAGGAAAATTTTACTTTTCTTGGACAATGCGGGATCGCATCCAAAAAACAGCAATTTTAAAAACATTAAAATACATTTTTTGCCGCCTAATTGTACTTCAATCAGCCAACCACTTGATCAGGGTGCTATTAAAAATTTTAAGCATAATTACAGAACTTTGATACTGAAGTACTTACTAGCAAACATTGAAATTTCTAACACAGCCCATGATTTAGTGAAACGTATAAACTTATTGGATGCAGTTTATTTTGCTAAAAGTGCGTGGGACCAAGTTACTTCTGAAACAGTTCAAAATTGTTTCCGTAAGGCAGGGTTTACGTTTGAAAACCAAGAATTTCCGTCAGCATTTGATGTAGAGTTTGAGCCTGAAGATGAGTTGCCATTAAACCTACTTGCCGAAATTCAGAAAAATATCTTGCAGGGGTTAGTGAGCAAAGCTTAAATGATTTTTATGATGTCGATGATGATTTACCAGTTGAGAGATCACCTTTGGACTTATGGGTACCATTACAAGAACGAATTTCTGAAGTTCAAAAAATTTCTGATGACTCAACAGACGAAATTGAATCTGTAGATTTTGAAGATGCAAGAAACAACATCTTAACATATAAAGAGGCTTTGGCTAAAGCGCATGATCTTATAGCGTTTGTGAAATGCCAAGGTGATACAGAAGCTATGAATATACTTTCATCGCTTCACTTACATTTTCAAGATATTATTGCCAAGACCAAAAGACGCCAAACTAGGATGGAGCAATACTTGTTGAAATAATATGGTACTCATAAAACATTTTATACTTTTATTACATATGGAGATACATATTAATGATTTTGTTATTAAAACCAATTGCGTTGTTAATTTTTTTAATAAAAGTATTTTTCAAAAAAACTAACCATCTTTGACAAATTTTTCTGATTTAAATTTGTAGTTTTCTCTTGACCGGACAACCCCCTTGTACGGACACATTTCAGTGGTCCCTTCGGTGTCCGCTCAAGAGAGATTCCACTGTATTAACTTATTCATTCTATTGTTTAAATAATGGATATCGAAACAAAAAAAACGAAAAAGGTCGAAGAATTTTACCGCGTTGGAAATTAGATTTTTAGTGGATATTGTTATACGATACATAAAAGTAATTGAAAATAAAAAGACAACGTAGGTAGTTCCAATTTAAAAGCCAAAGTAGACGGCTACTAGCATAATCTACTCCTTAATAAAACTATACTCGCGTCTGTGCAGGAGGAGTAATATCTGCTTCTATTCTGTTTAAAACATTTTGAACAGTTACTTTAGATATCCTGAATCTCTGAATAAATTCTTTATCATCCCACATTTCCCAGTTATTTACTGTAGGTCTCAAGGTATAACGTTTTCGGTCACGATTTACAACGTTAACGATGTTATACAGATCTTGATCTATCATGACATCAAGTTCTTCGTTAAACATATTATCCAGCATCGTGATTTGGTCGCTAAACGCAACAGATGGCAAATAAACACTTTCCAAATTTGTGGGTTATCTTGCCAATAACGTGTTATTGACTGGTTGAAGTAGCCTTTAAGTTATAGATCACATAGAAGTGTTTATAGAAAGGATAAGTGTTATTGGATGATGAAAAGACAGTTTTTTAATTTATCGACTACTTAAACTTATAGATAACTTTATAGAGAGGTGAAAAGACAGGCCCTAAATAGGATAAGAGAGGGACACACACTTTACGCCAACGGTGCCCGTCGAGGCGACTTTCTTTTTAGAAGACAGCACAGGAAAAGATAGACAGCGGTAAGGTACTCCGACAGAAACAACGGTCAAAAAGGAAAAATAACGTTACAATACCTATAACCAATAGTGATTATCGACAGAGACTGAAAAACACGCTTGCAAAAGGGGGAAAAAGTGCCGAATAAAAAGTTACTAACGTGATAGAAAATAACGTACCAAAGAAATTACTAATCAACACAACAACCAAGTGGGATAAAAATATAGCACAAGAAAGACAAAAATTTGCACTTTGTAATGATACAAATTACTATATTTAAAACTAACTAACAACCACAAAATAAGATAGAATTTACTAGTCAAAATAAATCTGCATGTATGCAACAGACACAAAATTCACAGTGGATAGGGAATCTTAAGGGTATCGAGAAGCTTGGTGGCTCCTCTGAAGTCTTTCTCTATGGCGGGGTAGAAACGGATTCCGTTACGGATGTTCCGAGTCTTGGTAAGATGGATTGGGATCTTTGCAAAGCGGAAAGTTAGTTGCTTCCACACTTCCTCGTCTCGTAGGGCCATCGGAGCGACTTTCGATCATGAGACGTAAGATTTAGTGGCTTCCTTTGGGATGACCACGAGGGGGAGAGGGAGGAGGGGGGAGAGGACCCTTTTACGGTGTTTTCGGTCGCTGCTGGGCCTTTCTTCACTTTCTTCGCAGCAGGTTTCGGCGCCTGCTTTGCTTTCCTCTTCGTACCTGGTTTCAGGACGTCAAAGTCCTCCGTAGACTCATTCGACGGGCGTTCTTTATTGTATAGGTCTACCTTCAATTTCTATTTTGCATTCACGGACGCTTTGCTGCTTAAAGTTTTCTCGGTTCTGCGCAAGGCGAGTTCAGCGACTAAGTTCTTGATGAACAACTTAAAGTCTACATCAGACATCGCAGCATAGCTTTGTGAACTTCCCGTAGCCTGTTCGTCTTTTATCAGGAACCTTTCCTCGAGATATTCAAACTCGCTCTCGGTTTCCTGCAGTTCCATGCCATCGTCGCTGTCGATTAAATCATGGTTACTTACAAGCCGGAAAGCCACGGTTTTCCCGGCCTTTTTCACAAGATTACTAAAATTAATGCAAATTTTCAAGATGTTCTCAGATAATTTAACACATTAAATGATAATTGAAGCGGTCTCACCAGGACAGTGGTCATCAAATCGCGGCTGCCAGCCCGCATGCGGCAATTTAGCGACTTGAGTGCGACTTGGCTAGTCGGAGCAGATACTGGCAAGCTGCAGATCTCACGGTTAGTTTTGGCATCAATTTAATAATAATAATAATAATAATAATAATAATAATAATAATAATAAATGGCTTTATTGTGCGATAATTTTTTACATAAAGAGGAAAAATAAATAAATATGTATACATAAGGAGAAAAGAATTATATATATATATATAAAATGCAGATGCACAACCGAGGGACGAGGCCCAGTTACATGTACTATATGTACCTGGTCTTACCTAACCCCAAGTAACAGTAACACACTCAATAGAAATTATGATTTTGCAATATGATATAATGAACTAATAAAATAATATAGTGAAATAATAAGTAAATGCCTAAACTCTAAGTAGCTAAAAACTAAAAAACTAAAGAACTTAAAATTGAAACTACAAAAACTAAAACCCTGCTAGTGTGATTCCCGCCCCAGATGATACATAACAAAATAATTAAAAACAATAGAGCAGAACAGTAATAAAAGGAAAAAAGAAAAAAACAAAAACAAAAACAATGGTTTGCACGACTATCCAGCAAAGAGAAAAGATCATGATATTAAATTAGAGAAGAGTACAGAGCGGAGCTTCTGTTTAAATTGTGCGACAGAGGTACTCATTTTTAAGATGTGTTGGCAACTCATTATATATATTATAAATACAAAATGAGAATGATCTCTCATAAAGTGACGAACGGTGAATGGGCGGAGAAATCAAGTTATGAAATCGGGTGGTGACACTGTGAACATCCGTCCGATATCTTATTTTTTCATACAAATAAGGTGGCGACTTTAATAGTAAAATTCCTTGAAATAGTGTTAGCATTTGTAGTTCCCTTTGACTCTTCATATTTAACCATCCTGCATCGGATAGTTTGTGCGATATATGTTGGAATTTTCTTATACCATAAATATATCTCAAACAGGAGTTCTGAACTCTGTGTATACGATTAACCGTGATTTGATCTAAACATGGATGATATAATTCTGAGCAGTATGTAAATTTAGATAAAACAAATGCATTACATAATGGTTTTCTTGATATTGGTGGTCAGAGTCGAGCGAAAGGGATACAATTTTTTAAGGTTTGCATATGCAGACTGAATATAGCCACTGATCTGGTTTCTAAAGCGAAAAGTATTGTCTAGAGTCAATCCGAGACTCCTCGCTTTTATTACTACTGGTATTTGCAAGTCGTTAATTCTGATGTCAACAACATCATTAAGATGTTTGCATACCTCTTTGCCCCCAAAATCAAAATCTGTGACTTTACAGGGTTAAGACATAATGAATGAGCAATCGATGTTTTAAAAAGAGCCGCTAAATCCTCATTAATTTTACTGATATTCATGTCCAAGTCGCACAGTCTAAACGAAAAATAAAGCTGGATATCATCTGCGTATAAATGTGCTTTCATGTATTTCAAACCATCCAAGAATGATGACGTGTATAAAGAAAAAAGAATAGGGCTCAATGTAGAGCCCTGAGGGACACCTCTCGACACTCCCAGAGACCCAGACTGAACGCCATCAATTCTGATAGATTGGGATCTATGCGACAGAAAGGACGCAATCAGACGCACAGCACCACAATCAAAACCCCTGCTCCACAGCACATCAAGCAGTACAGAGTGATTAACTGTATCGAAGGCTTTCGAGTAATCTAATAAAACCAAAATTGTAACTAAGCCTCGATCAGTAGCAGCTAAAATATCGTCCGTTACACATAGCAGGGCCGTAGTACAGCTGTGACCCGCCCGGAAACCAGATTGCACATCTGGAAGAAGTTTATTTTCATTTACATACATTTTCATTTGTCCCTCCAGAATACGTTCAAGTACCTTTGAAAGCGTCGGAAGAAGACTGATTGGCCGCAGATCTTTTAATTCACGAACTTCTGGTATTTTAGGAAGCGGGATCACAACAGCATGCTTCCATTGCTCAGGAAAAATACTTGCCAAGATACAAGAATTAATAATATGCGTAATATATGGAAAAATGTATGGTGAACAAAGTCGTAACATATTGACATCTATTCCATCGCTATCCATAGCAGTTGATTTCAGATTGTTAAACATTTTTGTGATCGTATCCGTACATACAAGTGTAAAAGAAAACCCTGCCGGTGAATTACAAGAAGTCAAAGATGGCGCAGGGTGATTAGACCCCGGATTGACAAAGGGAACGCTATTAATGAAGTAGTCATTGATAGTATTAGGATCTTTTAAATCAGGTATACTACTTTGTTTCCGCTTCCCTATGCCAATGTACTTTAATTGATGCCAAAGTGAACGGCCATCATAAAACTGTGAAATAAAATTGAAATAAGATCTTTTCTCCATCCTAAAAGTTCTATTTGTTAAATTTCGAAGGGACTTATAAATAATATTCCCAGTCATTAGGACTATTAGTCCTATGTAAATATCCCGCCGGTGATGCGAGGAAGAAAGTAGTTGAGGAACTTCAGAAGAGTCAGAAAAATCTTGCAGCAATGTGAATATTGCCAGCTTTATTATCTGCCAAGAGATTGCAAAGTGAGGTAAACCATACACAGATGGTGAATACATTACAAATTGTTTTATAAATGTATCTGAAGAGCTATTCCGGAATTTTAAGAACAAGGAAGAAATTCTTTAAAAAATTAAAGAGTTACCACTGTCTGATAAAATTATAAAATATAGAACAGTCAAAATTTCTTCGAATGTAACCAATCAGCAAATCGAAGTCTTAAACTGGTTTCAGCTTTGTCATTAGCTGTTTACAAATCTTGTGACATAAATAATACAGCGCAAGTTTCACTTTTTGTGCGATTTATTTCGTTTACGGCTCTTAAAGAAGAACTTTTCGGATTATTGTCACTGAAAGGTCGAACGCGTGGGGACGATATTGTAAGTGCTGTCATAGAATGTATGGAGAAACATCATATTCCGCTCGAGAAAATTTCAACCGATGGGGCAACAAGTATGACAGGAGTAATAATAGCTTTTGTTTGCATTTCGAACGACAAATACCTAAATCACGAGATACTTGTTTACCATGGAATCATTCATCAAGAAGCGCTTTGTTCGCAGACATTTCCAGAAGAAATTTTCAATGTTATGGAATTGGTCATCTAAATTGTCAACACAATTGTAGCTAGAACTCTTTATCATCGCCAATTTAAAGAATTTTTGGGTGAAATGGGGAGTGAATACGCAGCTATCCTGCTCCATAATAAGGTACGTTGACTTTCAAGAGCAAATGTTTTAAAACGATTCGCTTCCTTATTATTAGAAATTGACCCATTTCTCCTTGAGAAGGATGTTGACTATTTTGAACTAACGGACAATCAGTAGATCCAAACATTTTATTTCATGGTAGATGTTACGTCTCATCTAAATAATCTTAATCGTAAACTACAGGGGAAAGGAAACACATTTTTTTGTGTCGGAAAAAGTCATTTAATTCGAAAACAAATTGTCCGCTGAAACATCGCCAAGAAAATAACTCGGTAATTGACATTTGCTATTTCAAAACAACAATTTTAAATATGAGGGAAGCTTTTCTACGGGTGTTTCAGGAATTTAGAAATAGCATAGTGACGTTAGCCTTTGTTCAAGAACCACTCAGTGCTGACGTAACAGAATTGAATTTCTCTCCCTTTACTATTGACTTTTGGAATGCAATTGCTGAAGTTAAAAAAAAACAAAGAATTATGGAGTTCCAAATTTGAACGGCTTAATGCCAATTTGGAAAAATTAGAGAAAAACAAATATTATCCCAGTTCACAGCAAAAGTGGTCTGCTTTGATAGACCTGGAGAAGGCAAACATGATAATTTTCAATACTTTGAAGAGTATTCCTGACTCTTAGTATCAGTAAAGAAAACTAGCGTTTGTTATTCTTTCACTCTTTGGCTCTACGTATTCATCCTGTTAATTATCGGGGGTGTGGTTGAATTGATTAATAAAGAGGGTGCGTGGTTGATTGTAGGGTGTTTAATTTGTTGAAAAAGAAATGATTTAGTTCATATTTAATTGAGGCTAGCTTGACACCACCCTTACGTAATAACATTAATAAGATTTTAGTAAACGGTGAACGCGGAGGAGTGCTATGTAAAGGGTTAAAATAAACCAAAACAAAACATGTATTTATTCCATCGCTAAATAAAACAAACACTGTCCTTTGAGAACGTATATTAAAAATATTAGTTAATTCGTTAACGACTAAAGCAAATGTAATAGAAATTTCGAAAGAGCGTGTGTGAGTGTGTGAGGACTTACTTAGAGGCACTAAGTGAAGTGTCGAGCGTGTGGGTGTCAGCAAGTGACGCCCGAAAAATTGGCGCGATTCGTTCGTAAATGCAGCCGAAGGGTGCGAGGGGTTAACTAACGGATCGATGAATTAGAAAGTGTACATGATCAGTTTCTACCTCTTAGGGTATCAAACGGTTGGTAAGGGTTCACTGTCACAAAACGTACTATCCAAAACCATAAAATTGCAAAACTGAATTTTAAAATAACTTTCCTTCAACCGAATGTAACACACAGATGTTGGCTAATATATTAAGAAAAATAATTCAATCGCGTAATTAAAATGAAGGAATTATTTTGATTAAACGAAGTGTAACAGTGCGAATAATCATTTTCAAGCAAGAAGAAGAAGAATTCTGCTTGAAAATAAAAACAACGACATATATACCAGACTTATCAAAACTCTGCCAGGAAATGCTAGGTTCACATTAAATGTGCGTTTTGTTTTTTTTTTGTCAATAAATAAGATTATTATTATATCTCATCATATCATCATAAACCAGACTAGAATTAGAGAGATTGTGAAGATTCAAGACATAAACGAAAGAATCATGTATGCTCAAATAACCCTTAACCCCCTTACAGAACAAGAAACTACGCTAGAGTAAGAAATGAAAAATCGGAGACGTTTATATGTCGAAATGGACTAAAGCAAGGCTGCGCGCTGAGCCCCTTATTATTTAATATAATCTTGGATGAAGCGATTAAGAAGTGTAAACACCAACTGAAGCCATATAATGTAGGATACTGGAAAATGGAAAAAATACAAATAACTGAGTTAACATATGCGGACGATATGGTGGTATTAGGAAACACGGAGAGACATCTGCAAGAAAATGTCAATATAATAAATGAACAATTAAAAGAAATAAACATGGAAGTTAATATAGACAAAACAAAAACAATGGCAATAAGCAGAGAAAGTCTAACACATAACATAAAAATAGAAGGACGTAGAATAGAACAAACTAACGCGTTTAAATACCTGGGAGGGATTATTAACAACGAGGGGTCCTTAGAAGATGAAATAAATGAAAGAATATCAAAAACTGCAAAACTTTACAACATGAGAAAAACACCATTCTTAAACAACAAAGAAATACCAGAGATAGTAAAGGCAGAAGTGATCCGCAAGGTAGTGAAACCAGTACTGACACACTCATGCGAGTCATGGACTACAAACGAGAGACAAAGAAGTAGGATGAACAGCGTAGAAATGAGGTTCCTAAGACGAATAAAAAATAAAACTAAGTTGGATAGGATAAAGAACGCAGAATACAGAGAGGAGCTCAAGATAGAGCCAAGCCAAATAACAATACAGCAAGTGCAATTAAGATGGCTTGGCCATGCTATAAAAATGGGCCGAGGAAGACCGAGGAAGACATGGGAGCAAGAAGTACGAAGTAGACATATGAGGCAAGGGGAGAGAAATGGGAGGATATGAGAGCAAGATGCAGGGAGAGAGAAGAGTGGAGACAAATATGGAAGAGGGAGCCAGGAAACTCAACTCCACACAACCCGACACTTCACGGTCAAACGGGTTTCAGGATTAAGTAAGTATTATTATATCTGGTTGTATTTAATGTTTAATAGCTAGCTTAAACCGACTCCGAAGAAACAGGTTTCTTGGCAGGTTCTTGACTTTTTGACTCTCAAATTTTAATCGTCCTGCTGTTGATTCTTGGCTCATTTGACTAATGAGTTTGCCGTCCATTGCACCAAGAAATGCACTGAGATCTTGTCGTATTCGCCCCCGGTTAGAACGAATTCGTTGATTCTTCGATAATGTGGAGATACAGCAGACCACCTTCGCCTGTAACCAATACTCGATGTCGAATGTCACCTGTGATGGCTGTGATCAGACCACCTTATTGTTAGGCATCTTCAACAAAGTTAGAGGCAATGGCGTAGAGTAATGGGGGCGGCAAAATTTCACAATAAATACTAGTAATATCTTGTAAAAATTTGAACTATTTAATTTCATATTTTTGTCGCACCTACGATTTGGCCCGATTAGAATGAGCACGAAATTTTTCATTACTTAATTAACTGGGGAATCCCCTTTCTTTAAATTAATGTATAATAGTGACATCTTGCTCATTGTAGCTACTGGCAACACCGTCTGTGCTGACTTGCATGGATTCCCTGTGTCTTATTTTGTGGTTGAATTGTTTATAACTAAGATTCAGCGAGAATTTCTGTCATATAAACAAATAGTGTTCAATATTGTATAATACAATAACACCTGCAAATTACTGTTACGATGTCAGCTACACCATTCATGGATATAAAGCGTGCACGTATGCATGTACCTACATAACAAAGAACAACAAGAAGATGTTACTACTATGCGCAACCGAAAGACCTAAAAATTTTAGACATTTACCTCGTGTTCTGTGCTGTATGCAGTGTTGTATTTATGTATTTGTTTATATTGAAGGATTTGTTATTTGTGCAAGTGATTGTACAATTTTATGCTTTCTTACTTCTTACTACTTGTTAGTGATTGCTGCATGTATATTTAGTTCTTACATTTCTTGTGTTACGGCATTATATTACGAAGATAGTAACGAAGTTGATCGACGCTCCTTTCCCGAATGAGGTGCCGCGAATGTTCTGCTAGCTTCAGCGTCATAAATTTCAGTAAAGTAGGTTATATTTTTTAAATTTATTAGTAATTATTTTGAAATGTTCTGCGATACTTTCGTTTACGAATCCAACTCGTACTTTTATTATTTATTATAAATGTCAATAATTGTATACATTTTTGTTTTAGCATCAGTAATGAAAAGAGTAAAACATACTGGGGCATCTTACTATAATAAAAGAAGAGCTAAGTTCGAAAATATTAGAAAAATGAAGGAGCTTTACTTAAATACGTCAAAAGTCCTATTTCTGAGACGTCAGATTCCACGTTGGGCTTAAATTCATCCAAGACAACTGGTCCTTCAAATCCAGAACAAGCTAAAAATTACAACAACTTGACACTGTTGATCTGGTACCTGTTAGAAACGTTGACATTGTTTCTGAAGATCAAATTTCAACAACATCTACTCAACTAGAGTTTGCATCTGTATGTCTAGAAATTGACCTCGATAGCTTAGAAACAGAGACTGATACAACATCGGCATTGCTATTCAATATCGAAACTTGGACGATATCGGAAAATGGCCTGAACACATAGATGAAAATATGCGATTGCATCTCATTCAGCAAGGCCAGGAAGTGGTTCAGCATACCAATACTAACTAGATTCCTGTTCTTTAACATCAAAAGGAGAGAGAAAACTACTCAGAAATGGTTTTACCGCATGCTAACTAACAGCGAAAAACTTTTACGTACTTGGATTGCTTATTCTCCTTCCACAGCATCATTATTTTGCTTTTGCTCTCTCCGAATGGATCAACGTTTTGCTCATCTGATGGATGTAATACTCGGTGGAAATTAAATCCTAAGGTTTCAAGTCACGAATCAAGTGCACTAAACAACCAAAATTATTGCAAATGGAATGCGTTGGAGACCAGACATTAAAAAGAATGTTTGATATTATAAAATTCCTTGTCAAACAAAATTTGGCTTTTCGTAGCCATACAGAAAACGGCGCGACGCCTGGAAACCTTTTAGAATTAGCGCATTTAATTGCTAAGTACGATCCTGTACCTTGTGAACATCTTGTAAGATCTAAAATGTGTGACAAATCACGTATGTCACTAGAAATCCAAAACGGATTTATTGCAACTTTGAGAAATAAAGTTCGCCAACATATCATCGGACAAATAAAAAAGGCCAAGTGTTATTTGATTATATTCGACAGTACTCCAGACATTTCTCATAAAGACCAAATAAGCCAGGTATTAAGATACGTAGTGACTGAAAATAAGGAAGTACAAATAGTGCAATCTTTTATAGATTTCATTGAAACAAAAGATAAAACTGCTGAAGGAATTTCAACAATGATTTTGAGCAAGCTTGAAGTTGATGGCCTCGATCTAAGCAACTGTAGTGCCCAAGAAAATGATTATCCTGCTGTTATGGCTGGAAGGCATTCAGGAGTTCAGCAAAGAATTAAAGAAATAAATGCCAAAGTTGAATTCGTATCTTGCCCAAATCGTTCGTTAAACCTGGTTTGTTTACGCGCTGCCTCAGTTCAGGCGAGTTCAGTAACTTTTTCGGCACATTCGAATGTTGCTATTGATTTTTGTTCATGTCTACACATCTTTGGGAAGTTCTGATAGCAGCTACAGGCAGAAGTTAAAAAAGGGTTCAAGATACGCGGTGGAGTGCGAAAGGCGATGCCATAAAAATCACATTGCATCATTACAAAGACATTCTCGTCGCTTTGAAAAACAGACAGACAGGGCTTACACACAAGTACAGATGCAAGAACTTTGCTAGTTACGATGGAATCATTTTCTTTTCTTTGTTTCTGGGGCCTCTGGCAACCGGTGCTACATGAAGTGAATGATGCACAGACATATTTACAAGACTTGACATAAGACTTGACATAAGATTGTGCGCTCAGAAAGTAAATGCTTTGCAGATGGTACTAATAGAGAAACAAGAGGAATGGCTAGATGGCGGTGTAAGTTATGCTAAAATACGTGTGATGAACTTGGTATTTCCCTGGACCCTCAGCGGCGCATAACGAGAAGGCATATTTTTGATGACGCAACGAGAGATGCCAACTTGTTTTGGGAAAATGAATTGAGACCGGAGTTGTTTTCTTCGTTAGATATAATAATTCGTGAACGTTTTTAGCTGTTACAGAATTTGGCGGATAAGTTTGCTTATGTAACGCCGACTATGTTACTAGATTCGGATGATAGTAAATGTTATCTAGACTACGCATCTGCCGAAATTGATGAGTGGGACTTCAAGCTGGAACGACTTCGACTGCGGACAGGCAACGAAAATAAATTAATTAATGCGGACCCACTTGAATTATTAAAATTTATTGTGAACTCCAAGCTGGAAGATTCTCTGCCCAATATTATAATAATGCTCCGAATATTCCTCACAATTGCCATAAGCAATACTAGCTATAAGAGGAGTTTTTCAAAATTGAAATTGATCAAAAATTATTTAAGATCAACAATGAGTACGTTAAGACTAATCAATTTGGCTATCTTGTCTATTGAGCAAAAGGTATGTGATGCTACAGATATTGACAGTGCAATAAAACACTGCGCTTCAGAAAAGTAAAGTAGACGAATAAAGGTTTAGTTAAAGACAGAAGATTTGTTTTTAATTCTAACCATTATATTATTTTTCCACAATAATATAAATAGTAACGGTATCGTTCTAGTTCTAATTGGAAGTCGATTTGTGTTTCATATTCAATTCGCTAATAACTTAATCTTGTCAATTGTCAAGGTAAAAGTATGTTCTATACCTACCGTGAGATCTTTAATGATTGTCCTGATCCTACCACAGTTCCACAGTTCCTACATCAATATTTACTTCCATTTTTCTACCTGAAGTTAGTCTTTTAGTAACGTTTAGTGGATTTCCCCATATCTACTGCCGTGGTTGTCGCTTACCCTTCATAGGTGTACCATCTCTAATTGTTGGGTTTAATATAAACAAGTTTTTTCGTTTGCCAGTTTCTTTCTCAAGGCTAAATGTGTTTGCGCCTTCTATTCCGTTACATACTTAAAATAACCTCAATATTGTAGATTCTATAGTTGTAATATAGATAGCCAAACCTTTTACATAGGCGATGTGTACGATAAGTTGTGTAATCATAATTTGTCTAAAAGACACCACGACACTGCTAAACATTTTATTTAAATGGAAGTAAATATTGGGGCGAGGACTGCGCAGAGTAGTGTAGGATCAGGACAATCATTAAAAATCACACGGTGGCATACGTGTAAGAATTTTTGTAATAAATGTGATTATTATATTGTAAAACATATATACATGACTTTTTTACTTGTAACGTGCACAATATACAGTAATGATAATTGCGCCGAAAAGTTCTTTAGAATTACTGTATACCCGCATTTTTGTCCTTTAAATTGAAATACCTAAATAAGAGAGAGGCGAAATTTTCCTTCGCCCGGGCCGACTAACAACCACGCCACTGGTTGGAGCTCTAATATTCTTAAATCGTTATACTACCAGATTTCTATTCCCGACTAAAATACGAAGTCAATTACTAAGAATCGTGTAAACCCGCGTTCACATCTGAACACGAACGGGAACGAAGCTGAACGAGCGTACGTATGTGGACGTGTAGCCGAGGCGAGGAAACTGGCTCGCGTGCGGACCGAGGCAGCTTGAACGCCATCCGCTTGGAGTCGGTACTTCAAAGAGAATTGGGTTCGTACGTATACCGTACGGCTGTATTGGAGGTTTGAACTCATTGTCAGTTGGAATCTACGTTCGTTCCTTGATATAAAAAATGAATTGGGATAAGGAACAAATACTGAAGTTGATCAACGAATATGAAAAGCGTCCTATTTTATAGAGAAAAGACCATCCAGTTTACTTTAATGTCGATAGCGATATTTTTGTAGAACTCGACGTGTTGAAGAAAAAGTTAATAGTATCCGCGGTTCGCGTCGAAGAGAAAAAATCGGACATTGAAGAGAGTAATTCGTTTAATACTCTGTAACTAAATTATTCTGAGAATAAATAGTTACATACCTTCACATATTCAATCAGTTTTGCAATTATCGATCTGCATATTTCTGGTATGATTCTCGAGATCAACTGCTTCGATACGTTGAACATCTACTGTAAGCTCGTAAATGAATCACCGGTTGCTAAATATCGTAATGATATAGCTAATCACTCTTCGACAGTAAGCGCTTTTCGAAATCTTGTATCGGCTTTTGAAATTTTATCGCGAATCGAATACAATAAGAAATTGAAGTCAGCTGATGACATCTTCGTGAAGTTTTGGAAATGGCTACTTTCTTCTTCTTGAGACATATTGTTTAGTAGCAATTGACCGTTATTGAACGACCTATTTCTATACATGCTAGTCATCCACTAGCGCTTTCTTTTTCTTTTTAACAATGACTTGTCATTACTAAAAATGCCGCACTACCCACAACCAAGTCGTCGTCCATTTCAACGAACGAACGAATTCTCGTTGTGCTCAGGTGTGTACGCTACTGAATAGAGCCGTACGGTACGCGTGTGAACATGTACGGACAAAAACGCCGCCCACGGTGAACCGAATTCTCTTTGAAGTACCGACTCCGGGCGGATGGTGTTCGAGCTGCCTCGGTCCGCACGCGAGCCAGTTTCCTCGCCTGGACTATACGTCCACATACATACGCTCGTTCAGCATCGGCTTGCCTCGCTACCGTGCGTGCTCAGATGTGTACGCGATTTAACCAAAATACCCACGAACGAGGCATCCGTTCGGACTTGCTTCGCCTCGGTACCGTTCGTGCTCAGATGTGTACGCGGCTTAGCATGACGCAGAGAGTGTGTATAGTGCGAGGGTAGATTGACAAGTATCCGGAATCGCTGCTAGGGGGTTGCCATTTTTCCAAATACTTTATGTCGTTCTATTGACAAGTTTTTGATATCAAGAGACTGCAAATATTAAATCGATCTGTCAAATAATTTGGTTTTGATAAGCATTTAAGTCAAGTACCAATGAAGTTGAGTGGTCATCAAACTTTTTATTTGGAAAGGAAAACCGCAACGAAATTCAAATCAAGATTAGATGCCGTTTTTGAGGATGCGTCATCTTTATTTTCCACCGTGACTTTTTGAGTTTCGGAAGCGTGGCCGCATGCAACAAGTGATGAAACATGTTCAAGACGTCCGAAAACAGCTACCACGGCAGAAATTTGTGGAAAATATCCATGACATGGTTTTGGCACATGGCCAAATAAAAGTGCGTGAAACGAGTAGTTCATATTTTACATAATTAATTGGAAATAGAAATATGGAAACTGTGGCTAAAATAATATATAAATAATATGTGACCTTCTCCGAGAAAAGGGACCTAGTGTGTGAAAATGAAGTTTTGAGAAAAATGCATTTAAAGTTTCATAACGCATTATCACTTTGAACACACCTTCAGTTGGGAGATGCGATTTGGTATGGTTAGTTATGATTGGGTGCCGACTTTGGTGACGTCATGCCTATGTGGTGATGTAGTTTTTTTCGCTTTTATTGTGACAATACCTTTGCTATTGTTGCTGCTCTGTACCCATTGTAAAAATAACTATAAGAAAGGAAAAGAATAAAGTGACGCTTCAGTCTTGTGCCAACTGTATAACGAGTGTTATCAATATCTCAAAAGTTGTTTCGCAATTTTGGTTCTTTTGTAATTTTGTTACTAACCTGATGTTAATTTGAAGTAATTTTTATAAAAATGGATATTTCTGACAGTTTTGATGCTGATTTAAGAAGACTAGACTCGGTTTATGGCGATGATGAGATCGATATGACGTTATCTGAAAGTGTCGGTGCTAATACTTCGGGACTAACTGAAAATCAAAGTTTTTTGCATGATGTTTCCGAATCCAATATTATATCCGAATTGGAGGAATCCGTTGAAGATATACAAGAGTCGATGAACATCGATTTGATATACGGAGAAAAATCCGAAGCATGTTGTTCGAAAGAATGTAATAAGATAATTCCAGAAAATCCTGCTATACAAAGCCGGCAATTTTTCCAGGAATTAAGTAAACCAGAACAAGATTTAGTCCATTTGAGCCATTTGGAATTTCATCGACAACATTTATCGCTTGAAAACGTTTATAATACTGAAAGTCGGAAGAAGTATGGCCAAAGGGTAAAAAATAAATCCAGAGTTGATACAATGTACTTATTTCGTGGCATTCATATTTGTAGAAAGATGTTTTGTTTTATTTACGATGTTGGTTTAAAACGTTATAAAATTTGATTCGACATAGTGATAATGTTGGCTTTTCTGAACGAAAACATGAACTAAGTGGCAAGTCTTCAAAACGGCAATCGCGTGTGTTATCACCGGAATCGCTTACTCGTATCGTTCAATTTATTCAAAATTTTGCTGAAAAATTCGCAATACCTCTTCCTGGTAGAATGCCAAACTACAAAGACTGTAAAGTAATGCTGCTACCATCCAGTGAAACAAAAAGTGCTGTTTATCGTCGTTTTGAGAAAGTTTGTCTTACTGAAGGGAAAATCGCAATTAATACTTTTTACAAAATTTGGATGAAGTACTGCCCTTACATCTCGCCTATGAAACCGAAAACTGATCTTTGTGACGTCTGTCAACAGAATACTTTGATGCTACGACGAGTTTTGGAAGAATCTGATTCAGATACAAAAGAAGCAAAATTACGAATGGCTGTTACTCATCTTGACCATGCGAAACGCCAGCGTGAATTCTACCAAGAATGCTGCAAGATGAGTTATGCTTATTCTACTCTTGTAGTGAGTTTCGACTATGCACAAAATATATCTTATCCATCCAGTCCACAACAAGTCAGAACGGCATATTTCAAAGCAGCTCGTAAATGTTCAATTTTTGGTATTCACAATGAATTCACTAACGTTCAGTCGAACTATTTATTAGACGAACAGTTCGAAATAGGAAAAGGACCTAATGCTGTCATTAGCCAAATTCACGATTACTTCACGAAGAATGCCGTTAAAAATTTAGTTTTATTTTGTGATAACTGCGTAGCACAGAATAAAAATAATGCAATGATGCATTATTTGGCCTGGCGAGTGGATTCTCGCTTAAACGAATCGATATCATTAAATTTCCTCCTAACTGGCCACACCAAGTTCAGTCCCGATCGCTCTTTCGGATTAATGAAACTAGAATATAGTCGCTCAAATGTAGATTATTACCAAGATTTTGAAGATGTGGTCCATAGATCTAGCAGTAATAAATTTAACAACGCTGTGAATGGAAGCGAAGTAGAGTGGCGAAGATGGGATACTCATTTCGGAGGATTTTACAAAAGATTACCAGGTAAACTGTCGCGATTTTGTGATTTTAATTTTTAAAATTCATTTCAATTAATTTTGTAAACGTTTGCATTTTAGGTATTACCAAGTACCACCACTTTGACTTAAAAGAAAACGAAATTGTATGTAAAGAACTTGTGGACTCGGAAGAAGAAAGATTTAATCTGCGATTAACGGCTGAGCTACCAAACGAATTACCTCCGCTCATTGCACCAAGCGGTTTATCGTTAGATCGCAAATGGTATTTGTATGAGAATGTCAGGGTCTTATGTACTGATTCACAGAAACGGGATTTTGTAGCTCCTAAAACCGAGTGAACCCAAAGCGAAAAAAAAATCGAAAAATAAATCTGAACGTGCCAGCAAGAAAAAAAAAATCGAAGCACCGGATCACGAGATAAAGAAAGGTGAAGTCAAAGCGCCGAAAAAGAAAAAACTGAAATTGTCAAACGGAAGAAAATCGAAGTACCAGATCACGAAACATCGAAAAAAAGTCCAAACTCCAAAAAATTCGAAGACTGACGAACAAAAAACAATTTGAAACCAAAAATCAAAAAAATAAAATTTTAATGTTTTTCTCATTTTTATCGATTTTCTCAAGTTCGTTTTGTACGTTTTTATGCGGTAAATAAATTTTTATCAGAAATCTAACTCATTTCATCTTATTCTACACCCTTTAGGTACCAGAATCCACTCTTAACTCCAAACCCGTTTTTTGATACACTAGGTCCCTTTTCTCGGAGAAGGTCACATATAATAAAATTGCCCTTGGAGTTGAGTTTCGATCGGTAAAGAGAGCGGTTGTCCGGCGTGTGCGGCGATAAGTAACTTCGTAAATCGAGCCTTATCACAATAAACGCGTCTGACAGTTACTGAAAACATCAAACATTAAAGATACATAAAACAGTGGTGAAACAGGGAGGGATTTAGCTTCCGAGAAGTCGATTCGAGCGACGTCCCTGACGCTGTGCTTCTGATATAGACACAAGACTGGAACAAATACACTCAGAATAAAAAGTGATAATAAAAAAGAACAAAATAGTAGTAAGGAAAGAGATACAGGGATCGGACGAAAAGTTGGTGCATTGACGGGAGAATATGGAGAGTGATGACAATACGTCTGAGGATTCCGGTAGAAAGAGGGGAAAAGGAAGGGAAGACTCAAGCGAAATATTCAAGAGTAGTAAAAAACTAATAAGAACACCGCAGAAAGGGAAAGAAGAGGAAGGCAATCTAGTCGCTATGATGAGAGAAATAATGAGAGATGTAAAGGAGATGAAACAGAACCAGAAAGAGTACCAAGAAGAACTGAAGGAGATGAAAAGGGAAAATGAAATATTAAAGGAGGAAAAAGAAGAAATTAAGAGACAAATGAAATCCATGGAGAGAAGAATGAATAGAATGGAAAAATGAGCATAAGGAACAACGTTGTAGTATCGGGAATGAAAGTATCAACGGAAGACAAATACAAGCTGAAAATAGGAATGGAGAATTTTATGAAGAGTAACATGGATGTGGGAATAGAGATAAGGGAGGTGATAAAAATGGGGGAGTCAGTGTATAAAGTGATTCTAGAGAAGGCAAGACATAAAGAGGCAGTGATGCTGAATAAAAATAAGTTAAAGCAGATAAAAGAAAGAGTTTACATAAATAACGAAACGACCCTAGAAGAAATAGATATACAGAAGAAATTGAAGCAGATAGGAGAGAACGAACGTAAAGAAGGAAAAAGAGTTAAGCTAGGTTATCAAAAGATCATAATTGATGGAAGAGATTATAAATGGGACAGGGAAAGAGCGAGGTTGGAAAGATACGAGAGAGAGCCCCCGAACAGAAATTCAAAAACTGATAATATTAGGAAAGAAGGGAACGACGACGACAACCATGGCAAAGAAGAAGGACACGATCGAGGGAGGTGCAAAGCGGTAGAAGGGTGAGGATGGTAGAAGGGAAGGGCTCGAAAAAGGGAAGAATCTTGGGGAGCAGCGCTGGAAAAGGGAAAGCGGAAATACATTCGCACTGGGGGTAACTCGACCCAAGAAGGCGACTCAAAACTTAAACAAAACACGAGGAGGGGAAAACAAGGGGTTTAATGAAGACAGCAAGAAGAACAAGATAAAAGAAGTAGGAAGGCAGTATAGCACACTGAGAGTGGCTACGTGGAATGTGAGAAGTGTGAATGGGAAGGAGGAGGAGTTAGCGATGGAAATGGAGAAGCATAAGATAGAAATAATGGGAATTACGGAAACGAAAAAGAAAGGGAGTGGCATGAAGAGAATTCACAAGGGATACTGGATGTTCTGGTCTGGAGTTAAAGAGACAGAAAGAGCAAGAGGCGGGGTTGGATTGGTAATAACGCCAACTAGATTGAAAGACATGATGAAAGAAGAATATATAAATGAGAGATTGTTGAAGGTAGAAATTAGTATATTGGACGAGACTTAGACACTAATAGTGGCATATGGGGTAAGTGAGGACGTTTGTAAAAAAGAAAAAGACGAGTTTTTGTAAGACTCCAGAAAACAATAGACGAGGGAGGAGAAAATATTATAGTATTGGGAGACCTCAATGGCAGAGTAGGAAATCTGAATGAAGGAATCGAGGATATTATGGGAAAAGAGGGAGAACAAACAAAAAATAACAATGGAAGCAGAATAATAGAAATTTGTATTGAAAATAATCTAGTCATAGAAAACTCGAAGTTCAGACACAAGGACATTCACAAGTTCACGCGAGTCGAAGAAAGCAGGAGAGAAAAATCAATTATAGACTATTTCTTAGTAAGCAAACACAAAGAGGAAATGATACAAGATATTAAAGTAACACGCAGTGCAGAGATAGGAAGTGACCACTACTTGGTAAAAATGGATATGAGAGGGAAAGAGAAAAGAGAAGAGGGAAGAGAGGACAAAAGAAGAACGAGGATACAAGAAAAAATTAAGAGTTACAAATTGAAAGAAAGAAAATATAATGAAATATACCAACAAATATTAGCTAAAAGATTTGATGACCCGGAAGGAAGCGCAATTGAAGGAAAGTGGAATCATTTCAAAAACAGCTTATTGGAAGCAGCAAAAGAGAGCTGTGGAGTTAAAAAATATCAAACAAGACCGGAAAAAGAACAGAGTGGTGGACCACTGAAATAAAACATATTGTAAAAGAGAAAGGAAACCAGTTGGAAAAGATATCTTGAAACAAGAAACCTGGACGATTTGGAAGAATATAAGGAGAAACGCAGAAAGGTCAAAAATGAAATTAAGAAAGCGAAAAAGAGGTCTTGGATAACATTTGGAGAGAAAATGACTAATAATTATAGAGAAAATCAAAAATTATTCTATGGAACACTCAAACAATTAAGACAGAAAAGAGAATATAACATGGTAAACATAAAAGATAAGTATGGTCGTATAATTACAGAGGAAGAGCAAATAATGGAAAGATGGCGGCAACACTTCCAAGAGCTGACAGAAACTAATGTCGAGACAAGGGAAAAAGAAGAGGAGACAGAGGAAATACAAAATATAGAGCCAATTCAAGAAGAAGAAATAATGGAGTTCGTAAGGAAGCTAAAAATAGGAAAGGCTCCAGGAAGAGACAACATAACACCAGAAATGATCAAATATATGGGAGAAAAAGGGATAAGACAAATAACCAAGCTAATGAACACGATTATACAAGAAGGTAAAATACCGAAGAAGTGGAACTCGGGAATAATATTGCCCATTTACAAGAAGGGGGACAAGAGGAATTGCAATAACTACAGGGGAATTACACTAACAAGCGTCCCAGGTAGAATATTAGCGAGTATTATAGAAAAAAGAATAAGAAAAATAACTGAGGAGAGCATAGAAGTCACTCAATGTGGATTTAGAAAAGAAAGAAGTACACAAGATTTAATATTTGTGATAAGACAAGCAAGTGAAAAGATGATTAACAAGAAAAAGAAATACATATATGTTTTATAGACTTAGAAAAAGCTTTCGACCGGATAAGAAGCGAAGACATACGGAATGTCCTAGAAAAGAGAAATATAGACAAACGAACAATAGAGTTAATAAAAGAGATGTATAGGAATAACACAAATATAGTAAGAACCAATAACGAAGAATCTAAAGAGTTTACAACAAAGATTGGGGTAAAACAGGGCTGTGTGCTTAGTCCATTGCTGTTTTCTATGGTACTAGATGAGGCCATACAAAGTGCTAAAAAACAAATGAAACCACTAAAAATGGGTCACTGGAAAATGAAGGAGACTAACTTGTGTGAGCTGATGTTTGCGTATGATATGGCAATTCTGGCTGAATCAGAAGAAGCGCTACAAAGGAACCTTGAAATCCTAAATAAGGAAATAGAGAATATAAACATGAAAATAAACATCGAAAAGACCAAATCAATGATAATAGCAGGAGAAAGGAAAAGACATAACATCAAAATCGAAGGGAGGACAATAGAACAGGTGAATAACTACAAATAATTAGGAACAATAATTCAATGGGATGGAAAAATGGAACAATAAATTAATGGAAGAATGAAAAAGCGGCAAGAATGGTTTATATGATGAGAACTACGTTTCTGGGGAAAAAGGAAGTGCCAAAACGGATTAAAACGGAAATTGTGAAAAAGTGATAAGACCAACAATAACATATAGTAGTGAGTCCTGGACAAAGTCAGAAAAGGTAAAATCGCGGGTGAACGCCATGGATATGAGATTCCTAAGACGAATAGAAAACAAGACCAAGAAAGACTTGTGTTATCTTGATAAGAAACGAGAATTACTGGCAAAACCTAGGAATAAAACCCATATGGAGAATAGTGGAGGAGAGCCAGCTGAGATGGTTGGGCCATGTGTGTCGTATGAGTGATGATAGACTGACAAAGAGAGTGTATGAGACACGAGTGATAGGAAAAAAAGGAAGGCCAAGAAGAAGATGGAATGACGATATCAGGGAGCAGCGGCAGAGAGGGGAATTGAGTGTGAGGGAATAAAGGATCAGACCGGAGACAGAAAACGGTGGAGAGAATTATATGGAAAATAGGAAACTTGACCCCATCCAAGCCTTACACCGAAGGTAGATAGGAATATGATTAAGAAGAAGAAGAAGAAGAAAATTGCACTTACCACCTTCGCACACGTACTTCGGCAACTAAGTTGCCATTCTCATTGGAATACTGGGGAATTCAGTATCACAAGTGAATTAGGCTAATGCCCAAGACAAACACTACACAACGAACATTATACAACACTGCACAATGAACATCACACACTGAACGCGCGAAACATACCAAAATACTGGTGAAACGGTGGTCGTGTTCGTTTCAGACATTACCCGAATATCGCTGGTGATACTGAATTCTCGTTTTCCACTGAAGATGGCAACTTAGTTGCCGAAATACGTATCTGGATTGTTTCCAAAAGGTGTGGTAAGGGTAATTTTATTTATTTTATATAATGAATTGGGCATTTTCTCAATTCGGAGCAAAAGCGGATTCGAGGTCGAACCTCAGTTTGTTTGGAAGTGGTTACGAGGAACCCAACGGATTTTACCAGACAATTCGTGACCATGGATGAGATTTGGATTCATTACTACACATCAGAAACAAAAATGCAATCAAAACAATGGATTGCAAGCGGTGAATCGGTTCCGAAGAAGGCAAAAACCATGCACTCGGCTGGAAAGGTGATAACATCGTCTTTTTGGGACGCAAAAGGAATTTTGCTAATTGATTATTTTGAAAAAGGTAAAACTGTTACTGACAATATTACACAACACTTTTGGATCAATTGAAAGCAACGATGCAGGAGAAACGCCCGGGAATGATTAAGAGAAAAGTGTTGTTTGACTACGACAATGCGCTACCTCATTCAAGTGCAATCGTTCAGTAAAAATTTCCAGAATTGAAGTTTGAAATGCTTCCAGATCTACCGTATTCGTCTTATTTGCTCAGTCAGACTTTCGTCTGCTTCCGAAACTCAAAGAATTTCTGGGTTGAAACAGATTTTGGTCGAATAAATGACTCATAAAGGCTGTAAACGATTATTTTGGGAACCTCGAAGAAAGTCACTTCCGGGATGGGATCGAGAAGCTAGAAAAACATTGGAACAACTGTGTTGAGCTACGAAGGGATTATATTCAATAATAAAATAAAACTTGAAACTATATTATTTTGTTTTCATTATCATTCCGGAAAGTTTTCAACCTAGTACCTGTTGAGGTACATAGTGTTATTTTAGTTATGCCGGTAAAACAGATACAATCTTTCTGTTTTCGAAGGTTCTGGACAGTTCTACTATATTTTTAATTCATGTATCAATAGCAGTATTGGGAGCATCGCAATACAGCAGTGTAGACTATTGTTATCATCATCCTTTATTTGACAACAATCACATCCAAAAATACAGTCTACTTACAACACTACCCTAGTATCCACTTCGAATCATATACGATTTAAGAACTATGGAATCGTTTTATGACATCTTCATACTTGAAGCTCTATGTTTTGTGCATAATAATATCAATGAATATACAGTTACAATTAATCATACCCACAATAATAGACAAGTTTCCTATTTGCTTCCACCAATTTAGCATAAAGGAATTTTTCAAGAGTTTGCAGTATTTTGGATGTGCTGTATAATGTATTGTCAAACAATATCAAGTTAATTAAACAATATCGATTATTTAGGATTTCAGTAAAGAATTTGTTACTTATTGTTAGTAAATGTTGTTATGCAATACAAGGTTTTTTTTATTAGAAAATAGATATTGTACTGTATGCTTATATTGGTATTGACGTTTTCTTGGGTATGTGACACATCTTTTTGTTGTCTCGTATATTCCTTGAAATAAAGATTATTATTCAGGATTATTGCTTGATTTGGTTTTGGATTTTGTTCAGTGCCTTCATATATCGTGGATCTCACTTCTAAAATGGAAAGCACACGACCGCTGAATTTTTGTTAAGATCTATAAAATTCTACTACAGTGTAACAGTTGTGAGGATAAGAATTGTAATTGGATTGAGGACTAATTAAAATATTTTACGTCAGAGCTCGAGGGGAGTAGTAGTTTCGGCGACAAATATTTTGCTCATCGCCGTTTTATCTTTCGTGAGGTGTGCACATGTACTTTTGATGGCTAATACAAACCCATCCATTTTGCCCTGCAAACGCGCATAGAGAATGTTCCGACGGAGTGCTCAAATACCAGGCAGAGTAATGAATTCGAGTTGTACATTGTAGCTGATGCTTCGTGGGGTCGATTTCACTAACTTTTCACTAGTACTAAAGGATATCGGTTACCTACAAGCAAATTAACCCGATCATCTTAGGATTATATGGAAATTTAATCATCTTGTGGATCGGCCTCAGGACAAATGGAGTCAGATGCATGTGCGAGGCTCATTGTTCGAGGCTGTCCGTAATCTCTTTCGGGAACGTCAGAAGTCGGAGTTCGGTTAAAAAGCCGACCAGAGACAAGGCGGTGGCTATTTGGAGTGTGGTGGTTTATTGTAGTTTTAGATTTTCAGCAGGGCAACAAATGCTGAATATGGAGAACCGCGTTAACGATACCACCGCCTCTGCAACCCACCGTCTGGTTCGACGCTTAATGTAATAATTTGCACACGGAAAGGAGGAAGAAAGAAAATATCGTTGTTTCGGTATTCTTTTATATATTATACCACAAACATTCCAGACGACGACTGCGGATGGAAGTGGCACTTTCTTCCTTTCTGCATCTTTTATATAACTCTTGGATTAGTTACTATATATACCATTAGATACATTATATATATGTCGATAAATTAGGTAGCGATATAGATTATCTGTTTTACAAACTATTACGAACCCGACCCCTCCCCTCCTTACGGTTTTACTTCCTACTTGAAGAGAAGGCAGGCCTAAGATTGTTGTCTGCAATTAAAAATCATTTGTTTGGGTCGCGTTTCAACTCGCGACCTGCAAGTTACTATTCTATCGATTCCGGTGATCAGCGGCGGCTAGTGATGACTAGCTGATGACTAGATATGCAAAAAAGTGAAAATATGCGCAAAATTATGCAGATGTTTTGGCTTAAATATGCACTTTCTTATGAAAAATATGCAGATAAAAAAATAGGAGTAATGCTAGAGAATATAATACTATAGAAAAAAATATTCTATTATGTTTACTACAAGTTTATTTATAACATTTTACAACATAATTAACTATGGAAACAATTTACAATTACATATTTCTCAAAGTTTTCAATAGAAAAATTGTGGCGCTTGTCTGATAACATTTATTTATATATTGAAAAGGTTCGTTCTACGTCCACGCTTGTTATAGGAGCATATTTAAAATTAGAAATATCCTCTGTCAACTCAATATTTTCTACTGACTCACCACACAAGATTTTAGCAATATCCTTTAGCTTTTTAAAACCCTCATTCTTTTCTATTACACTTAACAATTTTTCATACACGAATTTTCCCACCCTTCCTTTAACATCAAAACATAACTTTTCAAATTTGTTTATTATTTCAACGCTCTCAATTAGCGACATAAATTGTTTTTCCAATTGCAATATAGAAGTGGAAATAAAACTGTAGTTGGCTTTAATAAACGCCAACTGTTGAGGTATTTCTTTACTCGAATACACCTTTTGGGCGTCTAGCACAGATTGTGTATCGCTATCAAGATCCATAATAATTGTCTTTATTTCTTCATAATGATTTGCATGAGAAATATCAGCTTCCAACCACGTTCCCCATCGTGTGATTACTGGCTGAGGAGGAAGCGGAATACCGGGTAGATGTTGTTTGTAAAACTGAACTCCTAAGGGAGCCTTTAAAAACACTTTCTTAACACTATTAATTAAAGTATTTACCAAGAGAAAATGGTTTCTTACTTTTTCTGCAACACGATTTAGTCCGTGCGCCAAGCAAGTTGTGTGAATTAAATTTGGGTAAAAGATTTTCAAGTTGCAAGCTGCCTTCACCATGTATGGTGCGGCATCCGTTAAAAACAATAGAATTTTTTCTGTTGGAATCGATTCCGGTAAGAAAAAGGTTGCCAGTTCTTCCTGTATAAACATTGTTATTGTCAAATTATTTTCCTTATCCAACTGTTCGAATGAAATTAAATAAGATTTTACTGGAACCGATACGTTAAGGATACCTATCATTAAATGAACTATGTATAGGCCCGCACTATCAGTAGTTTCATCTGCGCATATGTAAAGGTAATTGTCTGACATAGCCTTCTTAATGCTACTCAATGTTTCTGCATAGATACGGTGAATATATTTATTTCTTAAGGTGCTCTTGTCGGGAATATTATATTTGCTGGTATACTTTTGCAAAAATAACTTGACATTTAAATTGTGTATTTTATGTAGTGGAATATCTGCCGACACAAACATTAAGCACAAATTTTCATTAAATTGTTCTTGTTCGGAATTTTTGGAGCTTGATGGCAAACATTGCGGTTTTGCAGCATGAGATGGAGTTTTAATGTGCTGGTCGACTTGAACCTTTCTCTCACTTGTAACCTGCATAAAAAATATCACATCATCAGCTGTTTTCTTATAAAATAAGTGTTAGTAAAAGATAAAGAAGTAATAAAAAACTAATGTGTAAAGAGTTTGCGAAGCAATCGGAATAAACGACATTTAATAAAATAACCAACACAACGCTCCCCCAAATAATTTTATTTTAAAATGATTTTTATTTAAAAATCATCAGCAGAATACGGAATATCAGATATACCGTATTGTGCTGATGATATGCGAAAAATACGCATGAAATATACATCTCATTTTACCCATTTTATTTATTTTAAAATAAAATTATTTGGGGAAGCGTTGTATTGGTGGTTTTGTTAAACATCGTTTATAAACTATAGATTAATAAGAGGAAATAAACTTAAGTTTTACTTACAATCTTGCAAAATACTTTTCTCCATCCATACGCAATTCTGAATAAGGTGCAATCCATCCAGGCACAGTCGCTATTTTCGGCATTTTTGCTATTATAATTAATAACAACCCACAAGTTTACATTTCGAAAAACCAACGTAAAATGACGCTTAAAATAAGTAAGATTGCTTTCGAATATGGGAATAAATTTCTCCGAATAACAAAGAAACACCTGTGCTCCTAATTTTCTGGTAAAATGTATTTTTCTATTTATTTAGAAGTTTCAGGGAATTAGCTTTTCCTTGAATTCTGTCCCGGTCTAGATGTATGCGAACAGCATTAATAAATTTTTGGAAGCGCTTATTGGAAAGGTATCGAGAAGAGGTTTCATAGAATGATATTTTTAATTTAAAGAGGGCTATTTAACTCTTTGTTTGTTACAAGCACGACATATTTGTAGTAATGTCTATCCTATAATAAATTACATCCAATAAATAAATAAAACTCGGATACTTCAAATATGCTGAATTACTACAAAATATGCAAATAATATACAAAATGCATATATTATGCAAATATGCAAATTTATGCAACTGCATATTATCCGGCCTTTAATGATGACTAGTTGGGCGAATAGTCCAAACACAACATTACCTTAATGTGCTAGTATGAGAGCGCAACGCTATCTACGAAAAAGTAAATGCCACCGATACGAGCATATTCTTAGGACTATTTTGTGACTCTTCACTTAATACCCACCTGGAGGTAATGCAGTATTTTGCCTGGTTTCGAATCGAATGAAGTACGTGAATATTTGTGTATAAAGCGAATAATATTCTTAAAGCATCCACCTCTATTTATTTTCTTTGAAAACCATAATACAATCAAATCAGTAATGCTATACTTTCTTTTTTACACTCTAATATCTAAATTTATCTGTATACTGTTGGTAATACACTTTGAGCAAAGTTAGATAGATAGTTAAATACTAATGTATATCTCTTTGAAATAAAAAACATTTTGTATATGACTAGAACTTTACATCATTAAACATCATTACAACCAAGAAATATTGCATCCACAAAATTATTGCAATAGATTTCGAACTGAATAAATATAATATTCGGCTCTCTTTACAATGTGTAATAATTAGAGAGGATACAATTTTAGTCAAACCCAATTTGATACATAGTAAATCTATAGATAAATTTTGTTGTTTTATTGGACAAATATTTCTGAAGTGCAGTTTTCTTAGATACGACTACAAATGATAAATGTCTTGACCGAAATATGCTGCTGTCATAGCGAAGACATTAAACTATCATATCCTAGTGCTACAAATAATACGTATAAAAGATTTCGATGTTAAGGTTTTTATGATACAACGCTCAAGTGATAATTAGTGATGGGTGAATCGTATGACATTACCATTCGCAATGTGTAAGCCAGTGATTATTCTATACCACAGTCGAAACCCTCTTACTGGTGGTTGCTTACTAGCACAGAGGTTATTCCAGTGCGCAACCAGCATTCCTATTTCCGTTGACCTGTACTCTAATGATATTTTAATTAGAGAAAATTGAATAATTCTGTTGAGCGATTTTTTACAATCGCTAGCGGGGGTATCTAATATACATATATATACATGATGTATTCGCTTCCACGTTACGAATTAAAATTTTATTCCATACGTCCACCACTAGTGATAATGGTCTGAATATGGTGAAAGCACGTCCTCTTTTGAACACCTTACGGCACAATTTCCTTTCCTTATAATTTCACACCGTAGTATACGTTTATTCATGCACCGTCGATTAGTGGTCAATGCATGTAGGGGACGGCAGGATATGATGAAGAATGGGAAAAGATAACGAATTCAGTTTTTCTCACATTTTATCACCGATAGTAGCACATCCCAGCGTGCATAATAGTCCGCTAGTGATGGAAAATGTTAGTCACCAAGAAAAATTAGTGTGCATGCGCGTTGAAGTAAGGTTTGATAAAAAGTTCATGTAGAGCGTATTTCATTTTAATTTTTGAGGGTCAAAAGGCAGGGATATTCTGAAAGTACAACTCAATACGTAGGTACCCATTATGAATTAGTAGTAATTCATAGGGGATCCATTTCTTTTACAATAGTTTTGGTGACCAGAAAGATCGTAGAAGCTTTACCTCGTCATCTTATCCCGCCTTCCCTAAGTACTATGACTTATAGTACCCTGATGTGTCGGTAGCCCATTATTTGACTAACAATAAGTTCTTTATATGATGAGCCTTAGATTTAATGTACATACACATACATACATGCATGAATATGTTCCTAAATGAAGTCGTTATTGATCTTGATACAAATTTGTTACAAGACGGTTCATGGAGCAGATATTTATAGAATTCTTGTATCAATGTTATCTACTTAATTCGTTTAATCTGTTCTTTCCTAGACGGTAGTGCCTTAGGACCGCGATACTGGATGAAGAATTTTGTGGCTACAGTAGTGCGATCATTGATTTATATGAAATCATGGAATAGGTTGCATATTCATACATATACGTTACGATCCGTAAGGATAACGTGCAACCAACTGACGTGACGATATCGTAAACACAGAGATTCACATGTAATGCCATAACGTCTCTCTAGATGCAAATTATGAAATTACTCAATAATCATATCAAAGAGAGTTCTTTAGGTTGGATAGTTTCTTCCTAAGAAATTGCAGCATATTTCGGGGAATCCTCTCTTGTAATATCGTTGCAATAATTATTGCTTATAGTTAACAGTTGGAGCATTACCGCGGTATTCTACAATACACTTAAAGTACTTGTATTTCTTTCGGACGGATTGAATTTGAAATCCTACTGACCAAATAGCATTTAAAAATACCTACATTTATTTGTATAACAATTTTAGATATCATATATTTTCGTATTCACATTTTAATGTACAAACATGTGTATATCTCAGATTTCTTGGACGGAAGAATTACAACAGTGCGTAATTTATTAAATTTTCGTGTAATCTAAAAATAAAAATATCGATAAAAATATTTAAGAAATATAAATATTGTAACATCACAAATAATAGACACTGCGAATAATTGCAACTAAAACGTATGTAATCGATGCAGTACAAACTGTATTAATATTAATGCTATTAAATTAACTTCCTAAATGAATTTAACTGTAATGTTGCAATGCACACAGTGTAACACAATAAATATACGAAGTCGTGCTCTTCTTTAAGTTTAAGATAATTAATTCCTTTTCTAGGCATATATTTTTCCTCTTTAAGTAAGCTTAAGCTCGGGAAAAGACTATTAAAATTCTTCAATTGATCAAAATCAACGAAATGTTGTAATATTATAAATAAATGCAAATTTTGCTGAGAAACAATGCGGTCAAGGATAAACTATAACTGTTATACCAACTAAAGGGGCTCTTACCAAGAATATTATATCTCATACAATTTTTCAGAATTGGTAAAAGTGTCGTGCTAACCAGATAAAAAATGTAAATACTTAAAATTCATTTTTCTTATATATAAACATTTGCAGAAAAGGAATATAGAGTAATTAAACAGTGTGTGATTCATTACCATAATCACTATCGAATTACATACTCATAGACTTCTCACCGTTTGTATTTGGCATGTTCTTACTTTCATTTTTACAAGGAGTCCAATAATGAATCTAATAATTCCAAGTGACACTCATCCCACCCATTTGACGCAAGTAAAAGACCCGTTAATTCGTCTTCTGGAATCATTTGATTTACTGGTTCAATTATAACACTTTGGTTAGGCATAGAAGATGGTACTAAAAGCTTAGGTGCCTCATTCTCAAAACTCAAGCTGGCATTTTCATTATTCAGCTCTTGTTTACCATCTTTAATATACTCTTCGCAATGTTCAATATCTGTTTCACCACAAATAGATATGTTTGACAAAATATTATGTTTTCTTTCGCCTGGGATAGAGGTTGGCCGATATCGTTTTGGTTTTCGAATAGGTTTAAGAACTTGTGGATGTCGATTTCTAGGTGCTCTAACAGTTAAATTTGACCGTCTCTTGGACCTTCTTGATTCCTCAAGTCGCTCCAAGTCCAATTTCCAGAACCCACCCTTACCAGGTTCGTCTTTGGAACGTGCCACCTTCACAAAACATTTATTCAAAGATAGATTGTGCCTTATAGAATTCTGAAAAAAGTAATTTATATTAGTCTAATAACTAATGCGAATTATTTGTGCATTATTCTTATATATTAAAGTTGAAAGAATATATATATATATATATGTATACATATATTTGAGCGGAAGTACATCGACCGTACCAGTTAGGAAGTTAAACAGGATTAATCGGGTCAGCGTCACTACAGACTGCTGACCCGATCCTGATATAAGTATATATATATATATATGTATATATATATATATATATATATATACATATATATATATATACATATATATATATATAATAAATGTTTTAGTTATATTCGGTGAAACCTCCCAACACCTGTTACTAATATGAAATGTTAAAGCGGAGAAGTGTAAAAATTGACCACTATTAAAAGGATTATACTACGAGTATATGTAATGTTCTTTTACGTTTTACTGTAGAAGCCATTTTTCTTTCTCTTAATTTTTTCTGCGTATTACTCATTTAGAAGAATTATAGGTCTGTGTCGATACTTTGAAATTTTGCTAAAGTGTTTGAGCACTTCATATACTGGAATATTTTAACCAACATAAAACAGCATCTGTCACCTCTTCAGGATGGATCTATTCTATAATCAGAAGCAGATTGGTGTGATCTACACTGATCTATCTTGTGCCTTCGACACCATAAATCATGAAGTCTTACTCCACAGGTTGAGTGCTTTAGGAATGAATCCTTCTGTTAATAAGTTATTAGGATCTTATTTGGATGGAAGAGCGAATTATGTATGCTTTAATGGATTTAACTCACAGGAATTCATCTCTGTATCTGGTATTCCACAAGGGTCAAACTTGGGACCTTTGCTATTTGTGGTTTATATTAATGATCTTCTCCAGACTCTAGAATGTCCTATTCTTGCCTATGCAGATGACATAAAACTCTATTCAGTTATTAATTCTGTAACTGACATTAATCTCCTTCAGTCTAGTTTGGATGTTTTTGTTGGCTGGTGTTCTGCTAGTTCTTTGACCATTAATGTGAATAAATGCTGTTCAGTACCTTACACTCGCAAACATACCCGGTCTAGTAGTATGAAACCGGAATTTCCTTATAGATGGTGCCAGCGTTCAGTTTAATCACCATAAGACCCCTGTTACATAGCCATCGTCTTCTTCTAACAGCTGACGAAGAGTGTCAACAAACATTAACCCACGTTCCGTACACTAATATATTTTTCCTCAAACCTCAAACCTCAAACATGTCAAGCTTCGAGCCTAATAACTATGATTTGCGGACAGCATTAATTTTTTGTTACCATTTAAAGAAAACTGCTGCAGAGTCGCATAGAATGCTTGTCGAAGCATACGGTGAACATGCTCTCGGTAAAACACAGTGCTTCGAGTGGTTCAAAAGATTCGAAAGTGGTGATTTTGAGGTTAGTACCAAAGAACGTGGAGAACCACCAAAAAGTTTGAAGACAAAGAGTTACATGCCTTATTGGATGAAGACGATGCTCAAACTCAACAAGAACTCGCGGATCAATTAAATTTATCTCAGAAAGCTATCTGCAATCGTTTAAAAGCTATGGGAAAAATTCAAAAAGTGGGAAAATGGGTTCCGCATGAATTGAACGAAAGACAGCAAGAAAACCGAAGAACCACCTGTGAAATGCTGCTTAACCGGTTCAATAGAAAATCATTTCTCCATCGAATCGTGACAGGTGATGAAAAATGGATTTATTCTGAAAATCCTAAGCGTCGTAGATCATGGCTGAATCCAACCGAACCATCGACATCAACTGCAAGACCGAATCGCTTTGGAAAGAAGACGATGCTCTGTATTTGATGGGACCAAAAGGGTGTTATTTATTATGAGCTGCTGAAACCTGGTCAAACCGTCAACACTCAACGCTACCAACAGCAAATGATAAATTTAAGCCGAGCAATAACTGAAAAACGACCGGAATATGCAAAAAGGCAGCAAAAAGTGATTTTGCTACATGATAACGCCCCATCTCATACAGCAAAATCGGTCAGGGAAACAATTGAATCGTTCAATTGGGAATTACTACCGCATGCGGCTTATTCCCCAGACTTGCCTCCATCCGACTATCACTTATTCGCATCGATGGGTCACGCTCTCGCTAACCAACGCTTCAATTCGTACGAAAATGTACAAAAATGGCTTGATAATTGGTTCGCTTCGAAAGAAGAAAAGTTTTTTTGGCAAGGCATTCATAAATTGCCGGAGAGGTGGGAAAAATGTGTACAATCCACTGGAAGTTATTTTGAATAAAATATTTTTTATCACTTTTGAATAACAATCGTTTTATTTTTACAAAAAATTCCGGTTTCATACTACTAGACCTGGTACTTCTCTGTGCTCTTCATATAGTATCAATGATTGCACTATAGAAAAGTGTAACAGTTTTAAAGACCTCGGTGTGCTAATTGATGCTTGCCTTACATTTTCACCTCATATTGATCAATTTTGTTTGCGAGCAACGAGAAATTTAGGTTTTGTTATGCGCTAAATATTTTACTGACTCTTCTACCCTGAAGTCACTATATTGTGCCTTTGTTCTCAGCTCTCTGGAATATGCGTCTATTGTTTAGGCACCTTATTATCTCTGCTATCAATTGGTAATTGAACGTGTCGAATGCAAATTCTTGAAATTTGTTTCCTTCAAAATTGATGGCATGTATCCTCCCAGAGGTGTTGACTACACATCGGTCTTGGATAGGCATAATATGACATCGTTATCTGAGCGTCGTAATGCACACGGTGCTCGATTTATATATAAGTTGCTTCATGGTGGCGTCATTTGCTATCTCTCATTGGCTTTGAAGTGCCTCGGCCATCTGCTCGTATCTCTGTGACGTTCTCATTAAAAACAGCTAAAACGAATGTTTTGAGAAATGCACCGATGAATCGGATGCTAAATATTGCGAATTCATACTTTGAGGATATTTTGGTTTAGTTCTTAAGTTCTGTATTTTTGTATATATTTATTATTATATATTTGTTTTGTTTAAAATATTTTTTTTTCTATTTACAATAATATAATTTGATGTTGGTACCTATGAGAGTTAAATTACGAAATTCGGCCATAATGTACTAATTCCGCATTTTTGCAGCTATATGATTCTACAGAAGAGGACAACTTGTTTTGCAACAAACTCTTGTAGTAGTTACAATCGCGCATTCGGTTAGCCCGCCGTGGGAAAATTGTGCTTAATTAACACTTCTATAGAAATGAAAACTACTTCACACAGTCGCGCTGATGAGCGGTATGACCGCGAAACGCGCGTCTGCGAATAGTGAAAGTAGTTTTATAATGAACCACAATAATATAATTAATTTGTTTAGGTTATTCTTTCTATTGGTATGATTATGTTAATACGTGTAATCATTTCTGTTAAATTACACTGTAATTGGTTTCCGTTGGGTAATAAAGTGCATTATTATTATTATTATTATTATTATTTAGATCACAAACTATTTTAAATCTTTCATACATTTTTGGCCATCCAATAACCATGATAGAACTTACAATTATAGTCAGTTAAAATACTTTAATTACATAGGAGTTAAAGAGGCAACTGTCGGCTTGTACTAATAATGTCTGATAAAAGTTTGGAATATAGTTAATTTGCTCATCATATGTTCACAATATTAATTTAATGCTAGCTGACCAGTTGACGAATGGGGACATATAGATACCTCTAGTAACACCCCTAGCCTCATATCGTCGTTTATTGCGAGATTAAGTCGACCGTTCCTTGGAACACACTTAACATTACCCATTTTTTTCAAACATTTTAAGGTTTTACTGGCAACCGACTGAACGATTAGTTTCGATTTCGATAGACTTCATTAGATAGACGTCCTATTGGGTTCTCGTACGATCTCCATTACCAACAATAATTAAAAGCATAATTCGTTCCTTTTCTAATAAATAAACCATTTCATAGTAGCAATTATTTCTAGATATTATTGACGGTTAGACACTATGGTTATAGGCAACTAAGGTGGAAGGTGAACAAACTAGATAGCTTCTCATCTGTTTAGCTACCTCTTAATAGCATTCTATTTACACCAGTCAACTTTTTCAGTAAAAGCTCATATATCTCCAATATTATTAATTGTATACTATTACATCCTGATACCACTTAAAAGATATCATCAAGAGTAATGTAAACACGTCGTCGCCTACGGTGGGGTCAGCAAAAAAGGCTTTCCACTTAGGTCAAAATATACGCAAGATGTTGTTAAATAACTTATTTAGAACTTTTATTAATATCTCTTGCATTAAAACGTAGTCTTTTAACTTTTTTGAAACCAGAATGTATACTAATTTTATTATGCATCCAATTTTAATTTTTAAGTAATTTTAGATGGAATTTTATATACCCAGTCTAACTTCTATTTAACAAAGTCGATGAAAGTTCGTAAATTTTAACATGACGTTAGAAATTCGTTGAAATGTTTTGACTGAAACAATTTATTATTGATCAACAATTTTAGTCTTTATATAGTTACAGAACTACTACTTTAAACTATTTTTACGTACTTTATAGTTTGACACGAATTAAATATTCTCGTTTATATATTGCACTTAAATAGAGTTTTCCTCTCAAAGGAAACGGTTTCGGAAAAAGAGCGGGGAAAGAAGACCCCGTTGAGCGCATTCCGGGGAAGTTCAAAGAATTCTATTTAAAAAATTCTAGTGTTTTCCCAAGTTCTTTTTATATTTTCGTTTGTTAAACAGATTTTTATTTCGCAAAATAAGGAAAAAATTGTCTGGAAAATATATGTATGTATATATCTACAATATATTTAGCCAAACCATTTATTCGTAAGGATTTCAATGATGTAGTACTGCGCAGTAATAATCCCCACCCTTCACGAGTAAATAGTTGTATGCGCCCTCGCAATATAAGTTGGCGAGCGGTGCGGATGCGCCGCAAACGTATTTAGGACACGTGCCTCCCACCTGTCTAATTCAGATAGTGCATAGGAATTACCATTACGTTGCAGGACGAATGATAGGAAATCTATCCCTCCTCTATCTGCACGAACTCACTCCCACCCTTCGCCAACTTATATTGCGAGAGCTGTACCTATATATATTTTTCATTAATCCCTCCACTCTGATATGCATCCAGGGACTGCATGCGGTTTTTCTTAAACAAAATTTTATACACTAAGGTTACATGTAAGTAAAATCCTCGCAACTGTTTCAAAATATTTTACATCAGATTCCTTTGGCTGACCCGTGTATGTTTTTATACTTACTTACTTAATCCTTGAGCTATGTACCTTTCGATGTCGGCTGAGTGGGAGTTGTCATTTTTAATAATTATTTATTTTTATGGATATTCATTACGAGTACATATTTGTTACACGTCTTTACATGGTTTACATACAAGTGATGACATGTCACTGCGTTGATATGTCTGGTTAGGTTTGTTACCAACCTAACGGAAGCACTATTTCTAACAGTCATTTGATGTCATCTATATGTCTATCTGTTTCTTACCTAATTTACTCTTGGTTAATTCATTTTGTTGCTTTTTGTTTATAAGTTCTAATCCAACCAAATAGTGAACACTGTCTATTTCTAGCCCTCTCTTTACTTAAACATCTTTTATTTGTTTCCACATCGTAGAGTTCACTATAAAATAATCTATTATCATTTTCTGTTTATTGTTTGGTTCTTCTATTGTAATTTTGTATATTTCCTTGTGCTTGGACTTCATATTTGCAATTACGTCATCATATTATTTTCCCTACAGTAATCTATAATTCTAGTTCTGTTGCTATTTATTGCTTCTTCGCCTTTCTTTCGTAGCCTTGTTTTTTGCCGCATTATTATTTCTTCCAACTCTTTCATTTAGGTCCCCCATTATTATCAGATCACCATTTTCTGTTTTATCTATAACTTACAGTTCATAAAATTGTGATTTTCTTCCGTACTTTCATTATCCTTTGGGGCATATACTACTACAAAGTACCCCTTTTCTGGTTTAATCATTATCTCCAATGTTAGAATTCTTGTGTTTATGATGTCTATTGTATTATCCTTTTTCTTTACTTACTAATATCGATGCCTTTGTTTGCTACTCTATGTTTTTATTAAATGAATTATTTTTTAACGTTTCATCTCTTTTATTTATAAGTTGGCGAAGGGTGGCAGTGAGTTCGCACAGATAGAGGAGGGATAGATTGCCTATCATTCGTCCTGCAACGTTCCCGTATCAGTTTCCGTATTCTATGCACTATCTGAATCAGACAGGTGGGAGGTACGTGTCCTAAATACGTTTACGGCGTATCCCCACCGCTCGCCAACTTATATTGCGAGAGCTGTATGATAGTTACTACCCCGTCTATGTACGAGGGCGGATTGATATTGAAGCTACCTAAGTAGGAAAAAACATTTTTTTCGAAAACCATTTATTTCTCAACATAGTCTCCTTTTAGCTCAATACACTTAGTAAGACGATATTCCAACTTTTTTATACCATCTGAATAATACGATTTTGAGAACCCCTCAAAATACGCGTTAGTTTCAGTAATCACTTCTTCGTTTGAGATGAATCTTTTTCCTGCGACCCATTTTTTCAAGTTTGGAAACAGGAAAAAGTCACTAGGAGCTAAATCTGGACTATAAGATGGATGATCAACCAATTCGAAGTGTATTTCACGTAATTTTAGCATCGTATCTAATGCTGTGTGAACCGGTGCGTTGTCTTGAAGAAAGAGCACTTTTTCTTCTTTAAATGTGGTCGTTTTTTCTTGATTGCGTCAATCAATTGATCCAATAATGCACGATAATACTTTCCTGTGATTGTGGATCCTTTTTCAAGGTAATCGATGAGCAATATTCCGTGTGCATCCCAAAATACAGTGGCCATAACCTTGCCAGCCGATTTCACTGTCTTCGCCTTCTTCGGAGCACTTCCACCAGCTTCCACCCATTGTTTCGATTGATTTTTGGTTTCAGGTGTGTAGTGGTGGACCCACGTTTCATCAACAGTTATTAATCGACGCCAAAAATCAACAGGATTACGCTTTATAATGTCCAAACACCGCTGTGAAGTGGTCTGTCGAACTTTTTGTTCGACACTCAACAAACGCGGCACCCATTTTGCCGATAGCTTTTTCATATGCAAATGTTCATGCAAAATGTTGAACACACGTTCATATGATATGTTTACCATTTCAACAATCTCACGTAACTTGACTCGGCGATCATTCATAACGATATCGAGGATTTTCTTGATATTTTCTTCAGTAACCACCTCTTTTGGCCTTCCTGTTGATGGTATTGTTGCAGTGCTTGTTCGGCCGCGTTTAGATTCTGCAATCCAATATTTTACCATGTAATCTGACGGGGCAGACTCACCGTAATGTTTATCGAGCTTTTCTTTTGTCTCTTTCGCCGTTTTCCCTTTCAAATAATAGTGTTTAATCACTGCACGAAATTCACTTTTTCCATTTTTCAAGAAACACAAAAGTTGCTTACTTCAAACGACTACAACAACTAAACTAATAGATGAATTTGGGTGAAATTTTAACAGCTGACGTTTGACAGATCGCAATTTCTAAAAAAAAAAAAAAGAGTTTTTGTGTTTGTGCTGCCATGTAGCGCTAGGTAGCTTCATTATCAATCCGTCCTCGTATTTAAAAATAAAATGTACTTAAAAGCTAGTTCTGGGATGATTTCATGGATCCATTACAATTGTGGCAACTATTGAACCATAAGGGCAAACCTATAAGTCTGCAAGTCCGTAAATAAATTGTTATTAAATGAAAAATAGCCATTATTAAATTAATTAGAATAAAATTATCTGCCATACTTCTGGGAAACTAATAGGTTATCGCTTCAAATACAGTATATAAGTTTTAATTCATGTATTAGTATCTAAAGAAAATTTAACATCGTGTGATTTTTGCTTTGGTTAGGACACCCATCACTTATTGATATCAGGGTTCTATACACATTATAGCTATTACTGTAATTAGGACACATCATTTGTTCCTTTGTGCGCTTGATATTGATAGGTATAAATTGCGGCTTGATTTAAACCTTAATCTAGAATTCCAAGTACATAGTATCAAAGTTGTCGAGAAAAGAACACGGCGTTGGAGGGAATATGTGGTAGTTCAGATTTTGCATGTAGTCGAAGCTTAAACATGTTATTTCGCCTGCTGCTGCTTTTGTATTATAAACACTTTTTTGGTGTGAAATGTTTCGGCTTCTCTCAGATGGAGATGGACTTCTCTTTACATGATCTTATCAGCTTTGACCCTATTAGTAATATTGGCGTTACTCAAATTATATTGAAACTGATTACAGTTGCCGTATGTATTTGATCGAGGTTATATATATATATATATATAGGAATACATGCCAGTAGGTACATTTTTTAAGGAATGTAAAAGATACTTTCTAACAAAAACTTTATGCATATCAATAAAATAAAATCTGGAGGACTGTGAATTAGGTGCGTTAATCGGCAGCTATCAAGTAACTGCAAAAGCTTACAAAGTAAGGACAATTTGCATATGACAATAATCCGTGAGGGAAAATTGTCAATCGCAGACCGCAACTGTAGGTAATTACTTTCGTCCTTCTTAGGACTCATCAGTACAGTATATCGGTCTGCGATTGAAAACTGATGATTCTCCATGTGATGTAACCGGGTATCTCAATACTTCTCCTACTTGGGAGATGGAGTCACAACTGTGACCATTTCCATCTCTACGACTAACCGACGTCACCTGGAGAATTATTGTTTCCTATATTTATGTGAATGAGAATGGGAGGTTAAGGACATATGTTGGAAATTGAATGACTAGATTGTTATTCCTGTGAATCCACTATACCGCGTGCTTGTAGAGCTAATGAAACTATTTTCCTTTTATCGAACTGGTTGAAGCTGTGCGAAAAGAAAATTGAGAAAATAACCTTGGCTAATGGTACTCGAATATTCGAGAAATAAAGTGGGGGAAAATGACGCACCAAAATTAAGGTAATGGTAGCAGTAAATGGAAATATGGTGCAGCATGTCTTACAAGGTTCATTCACGTCGATGTATCCAAAATATAGAAAAAATGTTTAATCCTGCCACGAATCATTTGTTAATTGACTTATGACTTGTTAGTGTGGGTAAAACATGGAGAGACAGCACTGTTGATCAACCAGATGCATGGTCCTACTGGTTTACTTTATTATGGGATAATTTCATAGTTGCAAATAATTCATTGAATTTAAGACTGGTAGCACTAATTCACAAATAGAGGAGTAAACAAGATATAATTGAATTTTATTTTGAGAAACTTTTAGGTGTAAAATGGCGGCTTGTTCATGGCTCATAAAATAGCAGATGTTGTGACTATTTAGGTCAGTTATCAAGATATACGAAACCAAATTAACTGTTATGCATTGTATGCAAACGCTATAATGGACCGTAACTTCTATATTAAAACATAAAAAATTATAAAAACAAATCTTGACTACTACAACTTTTTAATAGCACACGCACACTACAATGTTAGTCTTTTCAAATCCCTAACATGCCGGCCTCCGTTGAAATAAGGTTTCAACAAAGTCTTAATCTTCTACAGGTAATTTTATAAGTTTAGACACTGATTTCTTTATAGGCACCATTACAACCTTTAATGGTAACTAGACGCACTTTATTGTCGTTTCCGGGATCCACCTCTATTATACGGCCCAACTTCCATCTTAGCGGTGATGTAAGCTCGTCCTTGATTAACACAACGTCATTTATCTCCAGGTTAGGTGATTCTTGGATCCATTTTCTTCGTTGTTGCAGGTGGTGTAAATACTCTTGCATCCATCTCTTCCAAAAGTGTTGAAACATTTTCTGCACCAATTGCCATCTTGATAGTCGGTTTATTTTCAAATCTAATTGTACTAGCTCACTATTAGATATATCCTTTAGGTTTTCTAGTAGTCTTGTACCATTTGAAGACCACTTTCGTAGATGAAATCCTACTTTTTCAACAGCATCATTAAGTTGTTTCCTATGGTGGTGGTTTCTTCAATAGTATTACCTCCTGTTAGAACGTCATCGACGTAGAAGTCTCGTTTTAGAATTTTTGCTGCCAATGGAAAGCATTCTTGTTCGTCATCTAATCGTTGGTGCAAAGTACGTATTGCTAGATACGGTGTACTAGGTGTGCCATAAGTAACCGTTTGTAACTCAAAGGTTTTTACCTCACTGTTCTGATCATTCCGCCAAAGAATTTTTTGATATTTCTTGTGATCTTCATGCATTTGAATTTGTCTGTACATCTTCCCGATATCGGCAGTAATTACGTATTTGTGTAATCTAAATCTTAGAAGAATAGCAAATACATCTTCTTGTATTGTAAGATATCATTAAGGGATAGTCCGTTGTTTGTTGCCGCAGATGCGTCAACACACGAATTTTTGTGCTTCAACTAGCTTCTTTTAGTACTGTATGATAAGGCATATAATATTCTTCCGCGTAGTCGTCGTTTTTAGTTTTCTTCATGTAACCTAATATCCGTTTCCGTTTTATTCGAGACGGGGAGAAGATCGTTGACGGTAGTAGAGTGATCACGTTATGCGAGAAGTAAAATTTCCTTCAAGTATAGTTCTGAGGAACTTCAACTTTGTGTTGGATATTCGGGGAAGTACTTCGTTTCCGTCATCCCTGTGTTGGTCGATACCGTAGGTTGAGGTGAAAGGGGCGGAAGAACCGATGTGTTCGGAGTTATCGTAGCACGTGGTCCCGTCGCCATTTTTTTTGAAATTAACCCTGTTCGAAGAACGGTAAGCAATGTTCTCCATCCTAATCGTATTTCAAGTTTCTTTTCTTAGGGGTTTTCTTTTTTCCTATTTATCTTCTGGTTTTGTACGGGATTTTCCTCATACATGGTTGATGTTGTATCGGATCTGGGATACGAGTTTCCTTTTTCTGAATCCGGCTTCTACAGTAGTCCGGGACGTATCCAGTCAATCATATTAACGCTCGGACAGAGGAGAACCGTTGACCGACTCCATCAGTTACCGTCCGTCGCCGACAGCCGCCGTTAGAATTGCCGCCGGGGATAAGTGTGAAATTCCATCCTTCCCAAGTTTTCTTTCTTTTTATGTTTTTTTGACCTTTCGCTTTCCATATTTAAAATTTTGTTTAGAGTCGAGTCGAATATTTATCGAAATGTATATTTAAAATTTTATTTAGAGTCACAAAAATTATAGAGTCGAGTTGAATATTTATCGAAAATGTATTTTTAAAATTTTATTTAGCGTCACAAAAATTATAGAGTCGAGTCGAATATTTCTTTTTTACTTAGGCAAAGTGATATTTATTTAGTAGGTACTTATTATTGTGGTTGTATGTAAACGACCGCTTTGCCCAGAAGGTATCGGACTTTATTGGATTAATATAATTTTTCTTAAAAATTTCACATTCACATAGTTTGTTGTTTTTTTCTGCTTACCAAGGAGCGCACAGGAGGGGTGAAGCAGGTGGCGCCCTCATATCATTTATTCCCTTTTAACCACGCCCTCGCCGACGAGCCGGCTGGCGCCTGTGTGCGAACGAGTTCCTGGGGGTAATTGGTGGAGTAGGCAATTTCGGGCCTCGATTTGTAGGATTTAGAAACGAGGAAGAGGTGCCAAAAAAAAACCGTCACATATTCTTTAATGAATTCTTGATATTGATGTTCATATGTCTCAGCTTGCTTGAACTTTCTTTCAAGGGCATTAACACGTTTTAATGCTGTAGCGGCAGACTCTCCAAGCTTTGGAGTGAATACCTTGATCGGTAATTTAACTACATAATGTCCTGACTCGTCCCTACTTATATTTTCCTGGTAATGTTGCCCGCAGGCTTTTTCTTCATCCGACCGATGTTTGGTATGATAGTTTCCTTCAATTTCCCAAAACCTTTTACTTGATCAGAAAGAAATTCCGTTGATAGTAAGCACACTTGACGGTTTGCAATTAAGAAACAATTTTCAATTTTATCTGAAATAAGGTAACCAAATTCTGATTTTGTAACAAAGGAAAACCTTTTTCCAATTTGTATGTGCCAGATTTCAGGATATTTAGAGAAACCTCTGCTGCAATAAGCATATCTATTTGCGCTGGTATATTGAATGGTGGATCTGCCAAATCGATGTTAAGTGCTATTTTCCAACTGTCACAACAAAATTTAATTGCCGGTAAATTGCTTGTGATTTTGTCCAAAACTGCGAATTCTAATATCGTGCTATATGAAACTATCCGTGATGAAATATGTAAGGTGACAGATTTGTTTACTTCAGTACAGACTTGACCTATGGCACCAATTGGAATGAATTTATCTTCTGTTTTAAATCCTAATCTTTCGATAAGCTTGTTTATAATGAAATTTTGGAGGGTAATTATTCCCATAAGGAGAAACTCGATATACTAATATGCTATATTTCGTTCTATAGAAATTGTGCAGAGGCGTAACTTACAAGGGGAACACAGCTTTCGATTTTGACGGGTACTAGATATGTTATAGAAGGACCTCTCCTGAGTATCTGGTTAACGGCTTAAATCGCACTTCGCTCTGGTTCGGCTGATTTTCGAAAAAATATACCTGCGACTACCCGGAATCCCTCATATATTAATAACGTTAGTTATAATTCTCGCATAGCAGCGTAGCGCAGCGGATGAAGTGCATAGGTACCACATATAACATATCTAAGACTCGTCAAAATCAAGAGCGGAGTCGTCTGGTGTTCCCCTTGTTAGACAAAAGACAGAAGTCAAATTAACTCACAGAAGGCTGGCATCTAACTTAAAACCATATGGTTCCTTCACAGCACTTGTGATATTTACACAGAAACCATCCAAGGACAAAAAAGATAAACATTGTGCTATTAGCCGTTACCTAAAATCCAGAAACATGGATAAGGGACACCGAGCGTAATACTGGGATGACAAAATCTACGGCACAGTTAATGCCGAATAAACACAAATTTCATTCCTACAAATTTAGAATTTGTTGACAATTGAGGCCTGCCGACTAAACAAGACGTACATAGGTCTTTCTGTAAGTGGTACACTAGAAGATCTCAGCCTGATGAAATCTTTCAAAATAATTTGGTCGACTAAAAGAATGTTTACTAATAACGACCTCTTTAATAGCCGAAATACCCATTATTGATTCCAGAAAAAATTGCATTTGCAGAAAGAGTCCCAAAATCAACATCGTTTTAGTTTTAATATGTGGGTCGGAATTTTTGGTAGAAGGATCATTGGTTCTTTTATGTATAACTATTCGCTAAACGCTGAACGGTATTTAAACTTGCTCCAGCATAGTATGCCAAAGCCTTTAGACAACCTGGGGCTTGGCATGTTGTAAGACTACTGGATTTAGCAGGATAGTGAATAAAACCGAAAATGGGCAAAATTCAATTCTTTAAATATATCTCCGAAACCGTCATGTATGTACTCTCTTCGCTGTGCAACTTTCATCCTATTTAACAAATGCCGTAACTCTTACCATTTCGCTGATCCGCACGCTATTCATTCTTATCTTTGACATAGTGTATACATAGAACCTTCAAGTTTTTCTTAACAGTTAAGCTTCTTTTATTAATGAATATCTACTTCATCTCACTTGTATATTTTCCTAGCTCAGAATCAGTCAATAATCCGATTTGTGTTTCACTAACACAAGTATATAATTATTATGCAGGCCAATAAAAACAATTTCAAACGAGCAGTAGTATTCAAGATGTCACAGATGACAGTTTCTTCACGGTAACTGCACTGACAATCATTTTGCGTAGTACTTTGTAATCCGTAGTAGTTTAACAAATACATTCACAGAAAAATATTATGTAAATACGTTTTTGTATTATTTGGTGCCTCAATGTGGAGGAGGAAACTATGTTGAATTTTAGGAATTACAATTACCAGCAGCACTTACCTATTGCATCTATCTTCATTATTGCTTGTCCTTCGTTTGTACCTTGGCTTCATATAGTATAGGTTAGATGTATGTTTTATGCCATAAGATTTTCAAAATAATTAGGTTAATAAAAGCTTTAATGTAAGAGTATTAAGTATAACACCACCATATGTTATATGGCGATAGCGGAAGAGAAATTTAAGTATGTCGTTGAAATCGGCCAAGATATTGTCAGATGAACCAAAATGATTGTCGCTAGTTTGAATTTGGCGCGCTCCAATATTGTGTTCTTCATCGTCTTGTATTGGTGACAGTGTTTGACAGTTCGGTATCCTGATATCCGGTATTTGTACATGGACGGTCATTGGTTGATTTCTGTTGGTTTATTTTGTTTGCTTCGTTTTACTTCCGTATTTCTGATAATTTTAAACAAATTTTTTGGAGCTAGACCCGTTGTTCTTTCTTTTAGGTCAGATACTTAACTATATTCATTTAAAGTTGAACTGCAACATGATCTTTTGAGGGAACCATGCCTCTCACACAAGAGCAAGAAGCTTTAATTATAATATTATTATTTTCGGAGTAACACTCGCAACGCAGATACACCTGGTGCTAGTCTTTGCTTTTACATCAACCAATTCCATAAAGAATTTCCGAATATGTATATTTCATACAAAACTTTTACCCAGCATAAAGAAAGATAAGTTAATAGCTTTCAAAATAAGCTATGCATCTGTAAAGGGAAGTCATCTGGAAGTCCCATTGTGATAATATCTATATTCAAAATTGAATGGTACAAAGGATGGAACAATTGCACAGACTGCTAATGATACTTGACTAGTCCCCAGAGCTATTTAACGAGCATATTCTCTAGATCTTATACCTAGAAATTTTTATCTGTTGTAGAAAACAAAGTTTTTCGAAATCGTCTTCACAATTTAAACGGATTACAAGAAGCAATCGAAGGCGAGGTTACGACTATTACGGGTGGATTTGCAATAGAAACTGCGCTCTCTAATAGAGGAGCTGATGCAACGATAGTAAAATGGGTCAGCTGCATGCTGAACCAAAGGTTGATTAGAGCCTCACTCGGATCTATGGACATGAGTGTCATTGCGGTTCAGGGATGCCCACAGGGTGGGGTACTATCTCCCCTTCTATGGTCGGTTTTAGCTGATGACCTGATTAGGGTCCTTAACCGGAAGGGACACAGAACCATTGGCTATGCGGATGACATCTGCGTAATAATTAGAGGTAACCATATAGGGACGATTGCCGATGCAAAATGCCCTGAACACAACATGGGAATGGTGCAGGCTGGAGGGGTTATCAATTAACCCAGAGAAGACGACCATCGTACCATTCACTAGGAAAAGAGGGATAGATATCCCCACCTTAAAAGTAAACGGCATCGAGGTCGTCCCCAGTGATAAGGTGAAATATCTGGGAATTATCCTGGATAAAAACTTACCTGGGAACTGCACCTCGAGTCAGTAATAAATAAGGCCACAAAAAACCTTTGGACTGCTAAACAACTACTAGGTAGATCCTGGGGTCTGACCCCGAAAATGACCTACTGGATATATACCCAAATGGTTAAACCCACAATACTGTACGGTGCTCTGGTATGGTGGGGTAAAACCAAACAGAAAACAGCCATATCGAGGCTACGCAGGGTGCAGAGACTTGCGTGCCTATGCGTCACAGGGGCTATGAAATCAACCCCAACGACGCGCATGGAAGTTCTTCTGAACCTGACACCGCTAAATGTGGCCGTGCAAGAGGAGGCAGCTACGCAAGCAATCTCCATCTATAGAAAAGAAAAGCCTAAGGCAGGGAACCTTAATGGTCATCTCACTATCCTGAAGGAAATCGAAGACATACTTTGTATGTCTCTAGCAAGGGACCACATGGATTCCATGCTTTGCTTCGATAGGAAGTACGGGGTCGTTTTCCCGACAAAGGATGAGTGGTGCGCAAACCCGAGATGGTTACGGGATGGATCGCGAAAGTGGTACACAGATGGGTCCAAAACGCTCTACGGAGTGGGGGCAGGAATAGTGGGGCCTAGAACACACAGATCAATAACTTTGAGCAAGGACACCTCAATCTTCCAAGCGGAACTATACGCAATCTTGGAAACAGTAGGAATCCTATCCGAAAGGGGACACAGGGGAATACGAATTAAAATATTCTCGGATAGTCAATCAGTCCTTAAGGCCCTGAACAGTTGTACAATTACGTCCAAATTATTATTGGAATGCCGCAACATGCTTAATGGCCTGGCCACTCAGAACCAGACTACCCTGGTCTGGGTGCCAGGACATGAGGGGCACGGGGGAAATGAGACATCTGCGCAAAGAAAGGGGCTGAGAGAAACTTTACTGGACCTACCCCACCTTTTGGGTTTAACAAAGGTCTCCTTAAAGGTAAAGAAAGATAAAGAAATGGACAGCGTCCATTACAATGAAACACTGGAATGAGACCAGCGGGCTGGAACATTCCAAAAATTTCTAAGCTTCGACGCTAGGAGGACGGACCTCGCCCTAAAACTGGATAGGGGAACCTTAAAAACACTGACAGGGGCACTCACGGGCCACTATACCTGTAACAAGCACCTTCACAAAATGGGCTTATCCAACACGGACACTTGCAGATTCTGCGGTGAAGAAGAGGAGTCAATGGAACACAATGGATCACTAACTGTGGGGCACTAGGCCACAGGAGATATAGACTACTACATGCATATACGCTGAGTGAGGAGGACCTATTTACACTCCCATTGAAGGAGCTCATCCTGTTCCTCAGCGTATTAAATAAATAAATAAAACAAACAAGAGGAAGCACAATAGATCAACGTGGTCGCAGTGCAAAGGGCCATTTTGGGCCAGACCCCACCTCATTACAATACAATATATAATATATATTACGGGTGGATACAGTGCATTCAGCAAAATACCACGAATGGAATATTTATTATCAGTTTTTCCCATAACTTATTACTGACACTGAAATAATTAAAATTTTAATAGTTTATTTTTATTAAAACTACGTCTTAACTCTGAGTTATATTTTATTCTACGCCGTTGGATGAGCTAGTTTCATTCAGTATAGACAACTTAGACTATTAAAATGTTGAGTTCGAGAAAGAGCTGTAGTTTGAGCTAACGTTAACGTGCAGGTAGTAGGGGGCGGGGAATGAGGGGGGCAATGCTGTAGTGCGTAAATTGGTAGACAGCGTTGTCAAAGTTGTCAGCCTTCAAGTTGGAAACGCAAGGAAAAAGGAAGGTGGAGACTAAACGTTTTGGTTATCCTTCAAATGAGTATTATTAAAAATAATCTTCCTAGCAACAGTTTCAAAAGAAGGATCTAGACCTCTCGCTGATAAAGTTGCCACGATAAATAATAACCCGGTCTCCCAGTCAGCTCGTGAGTGAACAAGATTTCTTGGTATGATTTTCTTTCACCGTCATTTTCTGGCATACAGTCCACAATCAGTCCATTCTTCACGAACTCCATAAAAATCCATCCAATTATATTGTCGTTAACGATATTGCATTTGCACAACCGACACAACATTGTTGGTTTGCCCTTCACCTTCCTCACTTACTGTAGATGCTTCTAATCACGCAGTAGACACACCCTCACTGAACAGTTTGTAAAACACTCAGCTTTTTCTTCAAACAGTTCAAAGTTCAAAAGTAATTAAATATTTCCGATACCTTCTGGAGGAGAAGCCCTTCCAAATTTTCACCGATCATAAACCGCTAGTATTCGCTTTCGATTACAATGTACTTCAAAAACATCAGCTTAGCGACACCGAACTTCAGGATATCTTAAAAATTCGATTCAACGTCGCTAAATTTGCAGCAATGCACCTTTAGCGATTCTTCAACGCTAATTAATTGCGATATTAGTCAATTTCGTGTTCATACCTAATAATTTCCACCATCACATTTTCAAGAAATTTAATTACCTGGCTCATCCCGGAATCAAAGCAACAGAGAAATTGATTTCGTTCCGACATTACTAATTGGAATGAAACTTGTAGAAACTGTCACAATGCAAAAATAAACAAACACACACACATACACTACTTCAAAAATTCGATATCCCCGATGAATGTTTCAAGTTCATCAACATCGGATTAATTGGCCTCTTACTGCCGTCAAATGGCTATAGGTATTGTCCGACTTGCATAGACCTTTTCTCCTGTTGGCTCGAAACGTATCCCTTGACTGACATGATAGCGGAAACTGTGGGTACCACATTCTATTTCAATTGGATTTGTCGTTTTGGAACAGCTCTACGATCATTACCCACCAGAGGCGACAATTTGAAAGTTTATCATTCAATGTATTAACTAGCATTATCGGTTGCGAACGAGAACCTTAGAAAGCTCTATTATGGCTTATGCAAGTTTTCTCTTCATATTGTATTCGCACATTTTCTTTTACTTTTCATTGTATGCTCAAATATTGTTTTATAACTTTCTTTAGGGCGGGAGTATTGCAGTGTGTAGGTTGGTAGACAGCCGGGAGTTGTCAGTCTTCAGGTTGCCAACGGAAGGAAAACAGAAGGTGGCGCCAACAAATGCTTAGCGCGGGAAGCGTGTAGTATAGATATACAGAATATATCTTTGGTTATCGTTCAAACGAGTATTATTAAGAAATAATCTTTCTAGCAACAGTTGGGGTAAGAACAGGAAGCACATATCAACAACACCTGCCAATACATAATCCAAAAGATGCGAAGTGCATCAGTGACCGCGTCACATAACAATCTTGGTAAACACTAAACAGAGCTTCCAAATTCGTGAAGCCCTTATAATTTCTATAGATAAATCCAAATGTTTGATATCTTTTTATGATTAGAGTATTAATGTGATTAATAAAGGATAACCTTGTGTCAAAGAATATTCAAAGATCTTTCATGTTGTTACATTGTGTTAAAGTTTCACCGGCAAACAATAAGTTTTCAGTTTTTGTGGATAGCTCATCACATTGAATCCTTTTAATGTTAGACGATTATTTAGACACCATCGATTAAAACCCATTGATTTGTAACTGTAACAATGTACAATGTGCTACAGAATCTAGGCTAAGGAAAATCCCTAGATCGTTCAGATGAAATGTTGATCAAACTTAGGATATCTTACATAGTCGATAGTTGATAACATCAGATAGACCCCCTTCATGTGAGCAGGAACTAGGCAAGTATTCTTCAACATGCTTGGGAATAATTTTTTAGGATGAAATTGTTTAGGCGATCAAGTGGAGCTGCAAATATACTAACACAGTTAAGCCAAAGACAACTAGAGATTTCGTCAGTTGCCGCAGTAAACGTAAAAGTTTTAACTCAGTAACACTTTTTTCCGCAGATATGTTAGAAATGAAAACAGTTGAAAAAGTGCTGCGAAATAAATTACCAAGAGTAGTTCAATTAGACTTTAAAAGGACATTATTCAAATATTGATCAAATACGTTTAAAGAAATATGATATAAGTGATATTATAGCGATGTAGAGAACAAAGAGAATAACGTCTTGAAGTTAAAGCTGTAATAGATTATTCAAAGAAAGAAAGTTGTTAAATTAGGAGACATATAGAGATAAAAACAGAACTACAAGAAACTAAGAAACAATTTAAACATTAAGGGTCTGGAAGTAAATGAAAAGAAGAGTTAAAATAAGGAGTACTAATATAATAAAGACAAGAAAAAATAGGAAATTTGCGGTATGATCAAACAAAGGTCTTTAAAGAAAAAAATAAACACCAATATAGTAGATGAAGACAGAACAGATAAAGAACGATGAATACAGGGAATAATAATAGATAAAGCAGTTAAAAAATTGACTACCTAAAACTATGAAGCAATGTAAACATTGTATAGCAATGATTTCGGTTCTTTTCGCATTCCTTCCTCAGTTAACTCATATGATAGACATCTTTTCATATCATTCTCGGCGCCCTTCGTAATACACATTCTTTGGAAATGTAAGAAAGGATTAATCGGAATTGATACCGCGTCGATACGAATGCTGTTATTCATTGTCCATATAGGGAGCACTTCTTGTTTCATTTTAAATGACAAAGAGCCATAATTATACTATGAAGCAACGAAACAAAGTCGTGGGCATGTTAGAGTCAAAAACTAGTTGTAGGGTCGGAGGAAGGGGCAACGAATAGTGGAAAAACCCTATGGAAATCGATAATTAGAAAAATTAGAAAATTAGAATAGGATCCTAGAATGTCGAGGCTCTGTTAGCATCAATAAAGGTAGAAGAAAGTAAAAACGAGTTAAAGCGGCATAATGTTGATATTACAGGATTAGAAGTCAGATGGGAAGGTTATGGAAAAATTGGCATGCTATGTAGTATGCAGAAGAAGTGAATCAGAGATATGTGGAATGACATTAGCAGTTTAAAGAAAATTAAAGATCAAGTGAGTTTAAAGCTATTAATGGAAGAATACACATTAAGATTAAGTATGTGAGTCGAACATTATCTCAATAATAAATATAGATATACATGCCAACAGAACAACCGAAACAGCCTTGTTTGCTAACAAGAGACGTTTAAAAGATAAAAAATAAGCAACAACAGTAAAATTATAATATACATTGTAAGAAACTACGCACTGACAGATATGGAAACACATTAGCCGTGATATCGATAACATTCTATTTGAAAAATAGAGACATACACACTATTATCGATAGTAACTGACGACTATGACTGACCGCTCCGTATTCTTCACATGCAACGTTAGTGATTTAACGCCTAATATATTTTGCATATGTGTCCGTACTGTCTTCTATTGTATAAGATGAATAAAACTAATAGTGACATATGCGCTAGAAACCACAGAAAGAAGATTGACTAAATATTGTTGAAAGAAAAGTAGTCTGATCAGGATTTTGATGAATAATAGACTATAATTATTATTGAAGAATGAAATGATTGTAAAATTCTGCAAAGCACAAATCATTAGACGATATGGGCATATACATATGTAGAGGAGAAATGAAGTCGGCAATCAGAAAGGTAACAGAATCGAACCACAACAGACAAGAAGTACAAGAAGACGGAAAATACGATGGAATTAGAAAGTGGAAATAAAAGATTGGAAAAATTAATAAGTAACAAAGAATAGAGAAAAATTGTAGACAAGGTAAAACGCAAGATGTACGGATTATGTACATAGATTGATTATATTAAAATAATACCTATACCTACATATCAATCGTTTTTCAGTTATTTTAAATTACTCCTTCTTCTGTATTTTGACAGTGGATGGTTTAGAATATATCAGCTAACATTGAAGCAAAGTTCCTTGTACATGTTATGCGTTTAATTTCAATACGAAGACATGGACACATATTTACAAGTGCAAAAGGCACAAGTCACTCAAGTGTTTTTAATGGAACGTATATTATTAAAATTAGAATAGTATGAAATCCTATTAAGGTTCTCTATATCTTTCTCCAGTACTAATTATTAGCGGCTTTTTGCTATATTTTGCTTTATCGGCCGAAAATGTGTTAATGATAGGCACCTAATCTCTTAATCCCAGGGCTTACATTTTTTCATTAAAAGGGCGGCAATTAAATAACGAGACATTTTTGTTTCTACTTTAGATGGCAACACTGACGCGCTGTCAACTGTTTCACTGCTTTCAATAGGCCTTACGAGGGTGGGTGTTGCAAACTTCAAGGTAATTGTTTGTGTAGTTTCCAATATATTAAATTTTGAGACTGTGATGTTGAATACCCTCGGCCTAAGAAATTGGTGACGGGAGAAAAGAGCAACAAGACAACATCAAATTTCACGTGAAATTAGGCGATAACCTAGTCAAAATTTTGCGAAAATTGCAAGCCATCTACGACGAAGAATATTTATCAAAAGCACGTGTTTACGAATCAATCCAGTCATTATATACATTTGGAAATGGAAAAATTCCGAAAAATCCAAATTTTTTAATTTTGAATTTTCGACCGTCTCGGCCCTGGGCTTCGTCCGCCATCTTAAAAAAGAGGTGAGTTTTTGTTTCTGCCATAACTCTTTACCCCTTCGAGATATAGAATTGTTGTTTAGTACTTTTTGTTTCTCTTTCGATGCTCTTCAATTTAAGTCACAGGGACTTTTCCCCTATTATTGTTAGTTTTCAGTAAAGAGGATATTCATATTCCCCTCCTTTTCGATGGCCCGAGTTCTCCATACTCTTCCTCTTCAGGATTCTCTCGGAGACGTGGAGAATATTCAACTTCGTTTCTTCCAAAAGTGGTATCCTCATTGTCCGATTCACTGTCGTTTAGGGCATCGAATCTGGCGGCGTTGTTGCATGTGTCTCCACTGCAATGTAGGCATATGGTGGAACATGCGATGCCTGCTTTCCTGCATCCGCCGGCAGCTTCTCATTCTGTTTACATTTGCACGATAGAAGCTTCAGGAGCTCAGTTGGCGCGGCCTCGGCTGTGCCTGTAATCGCTTCCACTCCTTGTTGTGTCCTCCGCCAGTCCCACTCCTCTAGATCTTTGTATGACTCGAGCCAACTTCGTACTTGATGGTAACTACGGAATACGTGCTGCCGTACTGTGTTTTTAGTGCGGGTAGTGATGATAGATTGAATCTATTTCTCGAGATAGATTTCGCGAAGCGCTGGTACCGTAACGAATTGATCGACTTTTCCTCTTTTACCCTCGTATAAAGCGATCAGAAATCTTACTCCCGTCGATGTTAAAATGTCTGGATCCACATTCTTCCTCCTGAACAGCTCCACCGATGACACCAGCTCTGCATGTTTCTCTAAAGTTTTAATAAATTTGCAATTCCCAATATTGAGAAACGGCGACGTCGTGTGGCAACCGCTGAAAGCGTGTAGGAAAAATATGTTATCTACGCTGTTTTGCCGTGCGTTACACTAGTTGGGGAGTACAGAGCTGCGTTCGGTAAGTAAAACCAAAAAGTCGGTGTCTTCACCTATGATTTCAACAAAGTCATACCTATGTACTTATTTTATTGCTGTGGCCATGACTAAAACGTCTGCGCCTTCGAATGCCTGATTAACGTGAACACCGGCATTTGTTAAATGAACATGTAACATTTTAATGAAGTTTTCTTTGTTGATGTTATTCCCGAGGAATTTTTCTTGGCTGATCATTCGTGATGTACTTTCGTTGATATTGAATTGCAGAGATTGATTTTTTCTAGAACGCCGCATCCTTTCAGAAGTTATCGTCCCAGCAATATCTATCTCATGTGGATATCCATAGAATATGATTGTAATGTTCTTCCCAAAATAATGTTGAACATACATCACGTATTTTTCGCAGATAAGGCCGAATGTTACTGCACGACCCCAAACAGCTTTGTGTAGAAGAAAACCACCGTCGATCACTTGCAAATGTCTGTTACCGAAATGCATATTGTCCTTCAACGGTTCGTAAGCATTGTATAGCAATGACCTCGGTTCTTTTCGCATTCCTTCTTCAGTGAACTCATATAACAACATATATAACAGTGAACAACATATAAAAATTTGGGTTTCTCGGAATTTTTCATTTCTAAGGCCTATTTTTGGATATAAGACTAGACTAAATGGATGAAGCGTTTCAAAAATGGCTGAAAATCCGTTTATAATGTGAGAGAAGGCGCATAGTAATCGTCGGTTACTGCTTCGCATGCTATCAGCAGAGCTCAGTATTAATGCGAATCATGCTGCATGACGATTTAGGAATGAAATCTGTGCATTGCAGCCCATTGATGCACAGGGGCGAACTGGTTAGGAAAAATAGTGACTGGAGATGAATCGAGAATCTTTCAGTACGATCCTAAGACTAAAAGATAAAGCTGTCAGTGGGTGGTGGAAGAATAACCGCACCCACCTCGAAGTTTTTTAGCATTTGAGAGGGAGGGAATTTGTTGAGAAAGGATGATTGCTGCATCATGACCACGTGTCGTCGCATTCAGCGTTAACTATACGGGGATTTTGACTGGGAAAACCATTACTATGCCATCCCACTTCTTTCTCTTCCCGACTATGAAAACTTAGGTATATTCAAAGGGTACCAAGGGTGTTTCTTGAGTTGGGAACGTTGTTGCAAAGCGGCATTGAGTTTGGAGGGCCCTATTGTGAAGGGTTATAACCTTATTTTCATTATATTGCTTAATATATGCTGGTAAACAAAAAAGTTTAGTTATTTAATTGCTATACCAGGTAGCGTCATAATAACCATTTGCGCCATTGAACATTAAGCGGGGTCAATTGAGATACCTCTCTGTGCTTCTCAATTACTCTACTTTAACTGAAAAATGGATAAGATTAACGATAACTACTCTGATTTGGAAGCACACACAGGTGTTAATTGATGCTGCCGAATGTTCTGAAAGCCAAAAACAAATTATGTCAAAAATGCAAAGCCTACTATTAAAAGATTAGGTACCATTCAAACATTTCAAGATATAGTAAATCAATGAGTAAAAAGTTTTCCTAATAAAAGTTAATTACAAAATAACAAGAAAAATATTTGTGTCATCCTGTTCATGTCTTCGGGCTGGTACTGTTGATATGAAAAAGCAATGCCCCTGACACACTATGAGCGGGGGACTAGTATTTCATTACCAGAGCACCGACATCTGCTACTAATGACTCATAGATCAGGTACGGCTGCTGAATTCAAAACAATGAACCGGTCTGTTATTAAAGAATATGCCCTTGCGAAACCTGGAATGTACAGCTGGGATAATCGATAAGAAAGTCAGATCATTTACCCGTACACGCCTTAAATGTAAGGTAGGTTAGTTCGCAAATGGTCTTAGGCGATTATTTTCACTTTTTAGTGTTTTTAGAAGTTCTTCAGTTTGTGTTTTGTGACTGACTATTAGAAGGAAGTGCAGAATATAATTTCTTAACACAAATACTATTCACAGATGAAGCTAATTTGTTTAGCAAAGGAATTACTAATACGCACAATAGACATCATTGAGTGGTGGAGAATCCGCATGCTACATGGCGTATTCATTACCAACAAATATTTTCTCTCAAGCTATGGTAAAGTAGACCGGGAAACGTTGTCCTCCGGAGCACGTTGTCAATATGCCTTTCTATTTTTTAAAAAGCCATATCTAACTATCTGCCAGAGCGCGACACCCTGCACACACTCTTTGTCGGTTAAGAGTATGATGATTGAATAAGTTGTCATAACTTGGGATCTTGTGAAAAATTTTCGAGACGGTGAGTAAATAAAATAAAAAGTAGCAGCTATATGCTCCATTATCATAATTCAGAGGTTGAAAACTAATTTCTTTTTCTGAAGACTTACGGCCACTTGATAAAGCAGTACCAAGAAAAGAAATTTCGAGCGGACGGAAAGAAAGAAAATCGGCGATTTTGACAGATTCACTGGTAAAAGAGATGTTGCGCGAAGAGAAAGAAAACGAAAAAGAGAAAATTGATAATGACCGACAATAAAGCTCACAAACCAGCAAAAAAATGATAAATTCTCCGAGAAAAACAACCAGTTGAAAATATACGAATCAATCGCCCCAAAAGAAATGCGGCGGCTAAGCAAACCTACTGCGAATCAACAGATGAGGATTGTTAGTTAGTCCAAAAGGCTTATTATACTTTTTTATTGCTTATTATATTGTTCCAATGTATTTCAGATTACTTAGACATTAAATTTCTCCTAAATAGTTATTTTAAATTTTCAAAGACAAGTATTTCCGATTATTTTGTAACCCAATTAACAAATAAACATTTTTAGTATTCGTTAGTATCTTATTATATCCTAGTGCACATCACTTTACAGCTATTTGTATTCTATAACATACAAATAGAACTTTACACGAAACTGAGATTCCGGTGACAACTTGGCCCGATCCATGTGACAACTTGCCCCGTGGTCGGGGTAAATTGTCACAGTTGACCTCCTCTGGGAATTGTTTATTATTAAGAATAGTTTCATAATTCAACGGACTATGAATTTGCTTAATTGCAGTCTAAGGTCTACTCTACAAAACTCTCAATCATTGAATTCAGGGAATACAAAAATCATCGAACCAAATGTGTGATAACGTGCTCCAGTCTCTCATACGGCATAATACGTAACTTTTTATTGGACCAATTGTGCTTCCGAATCATCTGAATTGGCAAATTTATTTAGGCTTCCTACAAATTGAGTTACCACCATTATTTGAAGAAATACCGCTCAATATTTGACAACAGATATGGTTTATGCACGATGAAACACCTACACATTTCCGCGTAGACGTTCGTTCGCCTTTATTTAAACCACACATACAAACACCGTTGAATAGTCCGCAGTTAAATGATCGTTTGGTCCCTTCGGTCACTCGACCTAATCCTTCTGGACTTTTTCTTGTGGGACCATCTAAAACAGTTAGTTTATACCACCGAGGTAAATGGCCTAGAAGAAGTAAGGAATCGCATAAATGCGGCAATAAATACAATTCGTCAACAGACTCATTACTACGGCGAGCACGTTTTTGTTTTTGAGGTTAGTGGCAGCAATTTCAAACATTTGTTATCACCGTTTGAGAACATTGGACTGGATTTGATTTTTTTATATTAAAAAAAAATTAAAATTTGTTTTGTATTTGCTTTATTACCGTAAATGCTGCATATTATTAAAATTTCCATGGAAAGTTGAGGTTCACTGTATATAGACAACCTTAATAGGATTTGATACAGTGTACTATTCTAATTTTAACAGTGTACTGTCTGTTCCAATTAAGAATCTTGAGGTTTTTACATTTATAAATGCAAAAACTGGAATCTTAGTTTTGAACACACTATGTATATATAATAATAATGATAATATACATAAGTAGATATAGACTATAAAATAAAGAAATTAGTTTACACTAAGAACTTCTCGTATGAGTAGCAGCACTTATTTAGGAGGTAAAGTTTCAGGGAATTTTTATATTTAGCAATATAATACAATAATATAAATATGATAGAATGATGTCTTTGTCAGACGTTGATGTATTCATATATGGATTAAGCGCATAACACCTATAAGTTTGTTTCAATGTTGGCTGAAGGAACTAGTTCTAAACTACCTACTGTCAACACAGAAAAGAGTAACTTCAAATAACTGAAAGAGTTATGTAGGTATAGGGAAATATCTTCTTCTTAATCTTTTACCCTTTCTACCTTTCGGTGTAAGGGTTCGGAGCCACCGAGCCGTATATGAACACGCATATACCGTACCGCTCCTGGCCCACCCAGTGGCATTTCCTTCATTTTCGCAGCTTATTAGAGGTACCAGATCCATTTTAGGATTTTAAACTGCTACGCTCTGCCGCTAACGGGTCTCGAACGCCGGCCCTTCGCACTGTGAAGCGCGAGTTTTACCACTCAGCCACTGAGGGGGAAATATATATATAGGGAAATATACTAACATAAATATCGAGTCTTTTTAGTGCATGGAATACAAAAATGCAATGAAAACTATAGCTATTTAAAATGTTATAAAGAATACCGACACCGAAAAATAAATGGTAGAATATGGATAATCTCTAATGAACTAGAACTACATACACAGCCCTTTTCACAACTTATGCAACCAATTAAAACAAGAAAATTCATTCAAAATAAAACAAAGTCTGTAAGAGAAAAACAAATTCTATCGCAGGACAGCTGAAATGAGTTTCTACAATTCGAAATATATTTTTAAAGATGTTCAAGTGGATAGGTGCAATATCATGACTACCGCGCTAGCCCGCTTTAAATCCGATCGAACGCCGAGCGACAAATTATTGTTATTGTTACGTACATATGTATGTTAAGTATTTATCGACACTGGCGGGATAACTTCGAATATCTGTTGCGATAAATAAATCAGTACACCAGAACCAAATTTTTTAAAAACCACGTTTTCTTTCTTTTAGTCCTATTGAATGACTTTTGCTTCATATAATGTTAAATTTGGCGCATTAGTTGTGAAAAATCCGGTGTAGTTATCACTTATATAAACATTATCTTACCTGCCAACTTGGATGAGCTTTTCTATAGTATAAAAAATTTTCCCTTATCCAGTGATATATAGCACTGAGAGTCATTTTATTTCCATTTTTGCCCATCGCCATGCATATTAAAGTCGCGTATGAGAATGGAGGTTTCTTTTCGCCATTCTTTTTATAATAATTAATATTTATAGTAAGGTCCTCTGTATTAGAACTTGGTGGCTTCTTCTTTGCTTTCGGAGACATTGGAGGTGTAGGTAAATTTGGTACTGCCATTATATTGGTTATGTTGTGAAGCCAATTTAAACTGGTTAAATCAGTCTCGGATATGTTGTCGTCTTCGCTTTGAGGACTAAGAACTGAAATATTTGTATATTTTGGGGATAGAATAGTGTTTTCATTTTGAAGAAACTCCATTTCGCTATCTCTTCCTTCTGATTTTTCAAAATTCTGTTTCTGATTTAATGGCGCGTAAGATACCTGTTCCTCGTACAAATTTGACTGTATATTTAAACCAGTTGTGCTTGTATTATTACCGTCTATATTCAGAATACTTTCGTTTACGATATACTCCGTATTAATAATGCCTTCTGCATTTTCATATTGAATTTTTACTATCTGATTTCCTTGTATACTTATTAAGTTAGCTGTATCAACTTCGAAGCAGTTCTGGACATCATCCAAATAGTCATGCTTTCCTTCCTCTTTCTCCTGCCTGATTAGAGATTGATTACAATCATTTAGACTTTTATCTAATTTTGGAATAATCATATTGCTGTTTGTTTGGTTTTTGTCTACGATTTGTAAGTGTGTAATTGAAAATTTTGTTTCCATTTGTTGCTTTGCATTACATTTCAAACGTTCATTATTATTCTTAATATTTTATGTTTGAGTCTTCGGATTTTGAGTAAAGACTGTGTACAAATCATTGTAGTAACCTGAAAATAGAAAGAGATACATTATGGTATTGAATTAGAAAATGAATTATCTACGTGTGTGTGCGCCTGCGTATTACGAAACTTTGGTACGTATCATAATAAATAAACCCTATAATTATCCCACTCCTGATACTGCATCTGTCTCATTCTCTCGCAGTTTACTTTTCTGAAGTTTCACTTTTACCGCGTGTGAACTGCACGCATAATTTTTTGATAGAATAACATCGATGCTGTTAATATGTATATGCAATGTTTTTCTAAATGTCGTAGTAGCCCTTCGTGCTAATAAGAGGATATTATTATAATCAATGAAGTAAATAGGCAAACAAGATCTGAGGATCATTCAAAAGATTAGAGCATATGTAGATTGATGTGGCACAAAAAAATGACGATAATAGAAGCAGTCATCAAATAACGATACCTATCTGCTGTGTATTTTATGTGCACACTGTATAACAGATGATAATTTATATTCACCCATATTTATATAGCCCAATATTTAATATGGCCGTAGGACAAGCGTGTGATATATGTATTGGATACTTTGAGGTATTCATCAGCAAATCCTTGTCATGCGACCAAGAAGAGAAATGTTTAAAAAAGTATTGACATTCTTCGTAGCAATATCTACGTTCGTATGGGTTAAAATCATCATAAAGGAAAAGCTGAGTTCGAGATTAAGAGTGAGAGGGAACTATAATTTTAAAAGACGGATATTTTTTTGGATAATCATCATAGATACTCTACTTATGACACCACATACCACAAGTGAAACGCTTCATTATTTACAAGACCACTTTAACAATAGGGTAATTAGTCCTGATGGTCTTATAGATCACAAGACCAATTACACCAATAAATTTTTATCTTTTTGGGGAATTCAAAAATTAGACGATTATAAAACCTTGATGAATTAAAAGATGCTACAACAAAATATTAGAGAAATAACTGTTGAAGAACTTCAATGTGTGTTTGATAACTTGAAAAGAGGGTAAATTTATGTTTAGAGGATGATGCACATGTGCAATTTATTGTAAATGTTATGAATAAACTAGGTGCACGATTAGGAAATGGATATTGTCCTGCTGTCACTATTTTCTCTAAAGACAGAGCCGATAGAAAACAAATACTAACAATGAAAGATTGTTCGTCGAGAGATTGTATTTTTAATAGTGGAATACCATAGTGGTCGAAATTGGGTCCTATATTCTTCCTAATTACGTTAATGATTTGTGCGTAAATCTACAAATGTGTCAAACAATAATGTATGGTGAGGACACAACGTTACTATTCACTGCTCCCACGGATGCGGAATTATACAGGAAAGAACAAACACTAAACCACATGACAACAGGTATGTTAAAATATTGGGCGTATACATAGTTTCAGCTTTTAATTGGAATAATCATATCGAATACATTTGTACCAAATTAGAAACAACGGTTTACTAGATACGCAAAGTGGTTTATCCAACAGAAACCGATTTATTATTCAAGATTTTATTCGATCTGTAACACCATCCTATTATGGGGAAGTGCAAGTCACCTAACAAAGATTTTTAAAATTATGAAACGATATGTAAACGCTATTGTAGGTGCTAATGCTTCAGAGCATTGCAGAACTTTATTCAAAAGGCTTGGAATTATGACGGTTCCTTCTCTGTTAATTTATAAATGTTTGTCATTAGGTAAAACTGAATCGAACACACTGGAGTTACAGGCAGACATTCACAATTATTCCACAATATATAATAAACATTTCAGAACATATCATATCATATAATATGACGCACACAACAATTACAAAATATCATGCAATAAAATATGATAATAGGTTAGACAAAAGTACTAAAGAACTGCCACTTAAAACAATTACAGCAGAAATTAGAAGATTTTTAGTAGATAAAGCTTATTACAGTATTGAAGAGTTCTTGGATCTTGAAAATGTACAAAATTTATTATTATATCCTTGTTTTGTATTCCTGTATTTCTTTCTTGTACAGTACCTGTTGACTTTTTAAATTTAATGTGGAAAATACATTTATTTATTATTATTATTATTAATTAACAAATGTATAAAAAAATCGTTTATATTTAAATCACCCTCGTATCTTACTGATGTGTTGTTTCCACGTAAAGCATCAAGCAAAAGTAAGTAGCATGTTAATATTTTCATTTATTATATTGCAAATGGCTTTGTGTTTATTTTCTGTGTTTAATATTACAATATAGGTATATTACGTTGTTCAGTTTATTAGGGCTTGACATGCATATTGTATTTACTTTTGTGAAAATTTTTCTAAAAATTGGATATCTTCTACAAGATCACCAAAACGAGTACATGTGCTGTTAGCTGAATTATATCCAGTGGCAATTTTAATATTGACTCACTTTTATACACCCTTCTCAAAGGAAAATATGCTTCGAAATAATTATGCATCTACAGTGTATTGCAAGTAGTCTATGATTCACTTCCGGGTTCTTTGCGAAAGTGTACAGGATTTTCTCTGGACAGAGAATTACGCTAATTGTATTTTGTGGTTACATATAATGCTCCGTTTGTAGCTGAAGCATTTTTGATATATATATATATATATATATATATATATATATATATATATGACCCTGCGAACTTCGTGATAAAATAAAAGGAAGTTAAGTAACTCAGCACAGCTAAAAAAATGTAGAAATTTTCCAGACAATTATAAGGTATGAGTTGCATATAAAAGCATACTTTTAGCGACAGAACTTAATAAAAATAAAATGTAGTCCATGTGGCAATAATAAAGAATTCAGTGGGTTCAGAGGCTCAGACTCTATGAATCAATAACAGAAATTTCGCAAGAACGTGAAACCATCGATTAAATATTAAACACACTGGAAAATTATTGTAAAATATACATAAATTCGTAAGTCGGAAAACAGCCGATGAGGACGTGTGAATTGGGGAACCACGAAGAACAAATTCTGAAACCTGTGTCCTTAAATGTAAGGAGCAGGAGAATAAGACTCACAGAAGATACATACCTCGAGGAAACCGAATAACTTTGTAAATGTAAAGACTCCAGTTGTACGCTGACCTATCGTATATACCTATCTGTCACAAGTTAGAGGGATTAAAAATACCTCAATCTCAGCATATCATAAAATTTTACTAAAACAAGTGGTGTATGAAACTCCGCACATACAGAGAATCTTACAGTATTATGTAATTTTATATGATAGATCTCTACCACTAATAGGTCAATAAAACAAGGCTGGTTTGAACGATAGTTATATTTTCAGAACGTTTACAAACGTTTTCGGAACACCTTCAGTGAAAATATAACTAGATAAATATATTATATATAAATATATTATATATAAATATATTATATATAAATATATTATATATAAATATATATAGGTTGCAACACCAACAGTGCTGTTTGTACCTCTTATGTGTTTTTGGGTAATGTTGGCATTAATTTTCTTCTTGCATTATACATGTTCTATGCTATATATACGTTTTAATCGTTCACTTTCAAATGTCATCGTTATCATGCAAAATGGAGCACAAAATTTTTGATGGTCGATCGCAGGGTTCGTGTATAACTCTCCGTTTAAGAGGTTAAATATCTCTAAAATGACAGCAGATAAGCATAAGAACCCTTATATTATTATTATTATTATATATCTAAAAGATGGAGACATGGTGGAGAGAGAGTGTTCTATTCGATATAATTGACAAAATAGAAGCGAATTTGTTCATATCAAAGAATTAATTTTGAACATCTCGTATAATATTGCAACACAAAACCTTTAGTAGGTAGAAACAGACTAAAATTATTATTTGTTGTTATCTTTGTGCTTGCAAATGTGGCTATTTTCCAAAGAGAATTGTAAATTAACTATTTTTTTCTCCTTAATATAGCAACTTGGTAACCCACAATTGGACAGCGTTAATACCTACATATGTCGGTAGGCATAGAAAATTACAAAAATATTTCCCTTTGGCAATGCATCCTGTCCAACTGTTTACACGTTATTAATTACTATACATTTATACTAATTCCATAAATTGATATGTTTGTTCTGTTAAAGTTTGCTGTACGTTTTCGGTCGCTCTCGTTCATATTTCTATGATATTTCCACATATTTCTTTCAAATAAAACTGACAAAGGGAGAGAGAGAACAAAAAAGAAGGGACACGAGCACAATCGTCACGCGCAAAAATGAATATAACCTCTAAACTTTGAATACAACACTATCAACACAAAACTTTTGGCCTATCTCCTAGATTTACTAAACCACGCACTGTAAAACACATGTCAGCTTAAGCGAGACTTTAAACTGCGGGAAGGCTTTACTAAGCGCTGGCTTAAGCTGCCACTGTAAAACCGACTCTATTGAAAATCCTATGATAATAACATTTTTTTGTAACGTTGAAAATTGAAAAGATATTCTAGGAAATAAAGCTCATCTATACGTATAGTGAAAAGAGAAAAAAATCGCGTAACAGTTCTGATCGCAGTTTCCGCTAGAACTCTAAGAGTTCTATCGAAAATCGTAATAACATTTTTTTCTAAAGTTGAAAATTTTAAAGGAATTCGAGGAAATAAAGTTCGTGTATATGTGTAGTGAATAGAAAAAAATCGCGCAACAGTTCTGATCGTAGTTCCCGCTAGAAGTCTAAGAGTTCTATCGAAAATCCTAATATCATTTTTTTGTAAAGTTGAAAATTAAAAAGATATTCATTGCTGCGTTCATTTTCGGTATTTTCCATGTTTTCGCGTTATTTTACAGAACTCTTGAAATTTTCCGCAAAGTATTCTATGTATAACTATTTCATATCTACCAGGAACTCCGATGAATTATTACATTTTCACAAATTCGGTTACCAACTTCACGCGGCTCCGCTTGGGCAGTTTTCAAGTGAACACACTGTATTTATATGTATTATTTCATGTTTTAGGACATCCTTACTCGTTGTTTAGATGGCAATACATAACACTGTAACGAAAGTTTAAATTCTACCCCGCGACGTCTAACCCCAGCACATTAGTAATTAATATATAATTACTTAATAAGATTGATGACCAGATTACAACGGCGGCTCCTGATACCGTATATTTGTAGCTGCAGTGAAGATAGCCTTAGTTCGTATTTGCTCGTGTATCGACGGCAATTACATGTTGGCAAATGCCGGCGATATGTGACTATATACGAAGGACACCTATCTTCGTTGCAGCTACGGTATCAGAGTAGGGCTGGGAAAATATTCGGTATATCGATAAATATCGATGAATATCGAATATCGGTTCATCGATATGTCATGATATTGAAATCGATATATCGATATCACTGATATTTATCGATATAATGAATATTTGATAATATAATCGATACAAATCGATATTATCGATATATATCAATATAATCGATATTATCGATACAAATCAATATAATCGATATTCATATCGATATATTCGATATATATTGATATTGATATATAATATATAATACAGGGTGTAACTGTCAAAATGGTAAAAGATGTTGTCCAAAAGTTGATAGTTATATAATATTTGCTTAATGCACGTAGGGTGCCAAATGTATCGTTCGCAAGATATTGATAATTACAGTTTTGAGTCCGACCCTGTTATACTATTGTAGCGAGTTTCCAATACGACTAACGATCGGATCATTGATAGAGTAAGCATAAATCATTATGAATAAGCGGTCTAGTTCAAATTTGCGAATTGATGAATACCCTATTGATTCTAACAACTGCAAATGAACTCCGTATCTCTATACAACGTCAACGGAAAATAGTAGGCGAGCACCTGACTTAATGATTACATAGACGATAAATTTCTTAAAACGATATTACGTCAATCCAATAAGTGTTATTCGTATCTCCTTTAATGCCAGCTTACCACAAACTCCTGACAATATTAAAGAATATTTTCAGAATCTACCGAATATTTTCCCAGCCCTAAATCATGACTATGCGGAGAGCCGATCAACGTCTATTATCTCCATCTACCAATAATAGTTAATAATATTGATATTGGTGTATCCATTAATACCTATGTCGATATATTGATAATTATCAATATATTTATAAGTAATATCGAATATATCGATATATCGATAAATAATATCGAATATATCGATATATATCGATAGAGTGGATAATGAACCGACTACTAACAAGACTATCGAATATATCGATTTATCGATAAATATCGATATGTATCGATATATATCGCCCAGCCCTAATCAGGAGCTGCTGTTGGACCAGAATTTGTGAAAGTGAAAAACTTTTTGCGTACAAACTCAGCAAATTAAATTTATGACGTTATATTAATGGCGAAAAGTTGAAATAGTCGATTTTTCCGCTGTCCAAAGTTTGCTTTTCGAGGGCTATGGCTGTCCCAACTTCAGTCGACGTTATACAGGGTGTAATTGTGAAAATGGTAAATTTATTAATATGGTAAAGCTAGTATGGTATAGTTAACGTAATCAGCAAAAACAATTGCAAATCACGGGAAACGTTTTTGTTTAATTTTGATAAAATTTTGTCCCCCTACCTTTTTATATTACGGTAGTCCTCGTAGACGTTTATTTGAGAGTTAGGCGTTCTTTAAAAGCCGAAATAAATAATTAGGCATTCACTCAGAATTCGGGTCTCCTGCTATGTAAGCAGTACATTGTAGTAGTAAATAGCATATTATCAACAGGTGGATAATGCTTCTCTGTCACTATTACAGAAAAATAAACAGTTGTTTTATTTCGCTCTCGTTGCATGAATTTGCCCTAACTTAAAAAAAAATTTTTATTGGTAATGATAAAAATGTTTTTTTTCAAAATTATTTATTTATTGGTAAACAATGTAAAGTCAAGAAAACAAAGAAAGTTTCACAAGAAATGTCTAACGTTAGACCTGTTTGACAATAACATGTTTAGGTGATTGCTGTGTAAAAATGTTTAAAGTAAAGTGATTAATAAACCTTTTGTAACATGTATGTACTGTGCAAGCAGTGTGAAAGAGAAAATTGTTATATGAGCTGTTCAATGTGTCTGCCATTTATCATCAATTTTTGTCCACAGATCTTTGCCTCTGAGACAAGCGCAAATCATGTTTCTTTTTTCAACGCCAGCACTTGAGAAAGATAGTCAAATTAATACATTGTTTTGACTCGTACGACAAAACAACGGCATAGGTAAAAACTTAAAATAGACAAAGTGTACATATACACAAAGTGCTCATCTGCTATTTTTAGCAGAAATTAAATCCCGGCTCCACCTTCACGGTCTTGAGAGACCAAAAACACGCTGCCTCTTCACAATTCAACGAAGTCCAAAAGGATGCTCCCTTCGTCCTACGAGACAAGGTCCCTGGGGACAACGCCAGCTGAAGACAGACGTTTCTAAAGATTAACTTCTCTAAGGCGCAGAATACCAGCGATGGTATTGGTTTTTCCCCACCCTCTCCTACTACACATACCAGCTTCCCTGCGAGAAGCAGTTGAATGTGGTGATTAATGATGTGTCCGTAGATATCCCTATCAGGAAAGTAGAGGACGAAGTGATGGAATTTTATTCCACCTGGAAGGCGTCATGGCGTGAACCACCTGAGGAACAGAAAGGTGATGCCTACCGATTCAAGGAATCAAGGCATCAAGCAATCCTACTGTTGCCAGCTGGTTGGCCACGCCCAATCCCGCTACACGGTCCCTGCCTGATGTTCAGGCGAACATCGTGCTGCTGAGTGCATCAGTTCCAAGAAGAAAGGGGATCGTGCGGAGTGCGTCAATTGTTTCCAGGGGCATCCAACAATTTACAAGGACTGCTGTATCTTCCCGCGATCAAACGTCAAATTATCAATGCGATTTTGGGCTGCACCTTTGGCAAGAGCAACTCTAGCGCAGCTCCGGCGCCCTCACAGTTTGCGAACAAGCCCAGCCTGTCTCAAAGCGTTAACGGTATTAAAAATATAGCAATACAAACAGTAGGTATACAACAGGTGGATAGCAGTTCACGAAAATATTACCATCGAATGGCAAATACTTCAAAAGTTACACAACATGTTAGCAAAATTTAGGTAGGATTATAAACTCATTATGTAATTTAACTTGAAGGTAACAACAAGAATTTGAGCAGTAACGTAAACTACGTTTACAATTACTCTTTGAAATAGAAAGTGGAAGTTAGATATGGACATGGGGTAACTATTAAACTTAGAGTGTGAAATAACAGGAATAAATAAGTAGGTACTACTTTAAAAGGGATATGAGAACGATACGTTGCTAAACGACAAACCAACATTTCTCCTTACAATTCCCAAGAAAACGACTGGACTGGCTCAAGCGCTCCACCTGTACGTTTTTCGTGTGCTTTATCAAACGCTTTTCTAAAGTACTTCTGCTTGACAATATTGATATTAATTTGCATCAGCGAAATATGGTAATAAAATTACAATCTCTGGTCCATAATCAACTATCCTCCGCAAGATATCGAAATCTATTTTTATATTCCTGGTACAAAAGCGGTTATATAGAATCCAGGCTAGGGGAATTTGTTCATCCAGTAACCTATGCGTTTTCATTCCATGATGAAAGAATGCTTCCAACATGCTCAAGATGTGAGAAGCCAGCTTTCATAAGATGTGCGCATTGTACTCAATACTAATAGTGATAGTCCTATATTTTTCAGGCTAAAAAAATAAACTAATCATCTGTTATCCTTATTAGTGTGAGTGTGTTATCTAAAGTGCCAGGGAACTGGAAGTGAACTAGGAATATGTACTTCTAACTCCGTGTGCTGCTTTGAGACGTGACGTATTCACAAGCAAATATCTCGAAAAATATCACAAATAAGCATTTAGTGTGTGATATAAATTTACACCAATTTCGAACATGCAATACAACCACGCAAGAATATGTTGGATATCTCATTAAAATAAGGAAGTATTAGAAAAGTCATCATTTCGTGTACACCTGCATAATTATTAGTATCACCTTTATGTACACTATTTCATCGCAAATACAGCCAGTATAACCGTCTTTTGAAATTCGACAAAATAGGCATAACGTTCGTCGTATCGTAGCTATTGTGACACCTGTATATAGACATCTACATCAGCCGAAATACATCATCAAATGCTATAAGTCCGCCATTGATATATTTCCTCTATCTGTAACCGTTCAAAAGTTATTCAGGATAAACGAAATTTTGCACGAATTTCAAGGTCACATTTCATCCCTTAAATATTCACCTTTGCCGCAACAGAGGGTACCGTTGCGCAACATCCGATGGGGTCTACAAACTGACAAAGTTTTATTAAAATCGCCGTCTGACACTTCGGGTACTTCCCTTGTGAGTATACACTCCTCTCTTAATATGCAATTTGTCTGTCCAGTGTCTTTTTTCAATCTTGGGGTGAAGCAAGTAATAATTTGTTGTTTTTTGTTTATATGCCGATTGATAACGTGTATTCCACTGGCAATTTAATTCTGATCGTATATTTAATAGCATGTCGGTGTACTGTAGTTGGCAGTGTTGAACAGTATTACAATTTCTCACCTCTTTGGCAAACTTATCCACAATTTCATTGCCTAAAATATCTGAATGACCTTTTATGCATACAAAGTTCATGTTTTTGTTCGTACGAGTTAGAATATTGTACAGTGAGATAATTCGTCCAATGATTGAGGATGATTTGAAACCAAAATTCTCAATGCTCTCAAGGACTACCCTAGCATCAGTGAAGATAACAAAACTATTTGCGTTTACACTTTGTATATGTCTAAAGCCGTGCTAATGTCAACGGATTCCGTTGTATATATAGAGGCCAATGAAGTATAAGGTTAACTGGAACGCTGACGTTACAGTGAGAAATGAGACACTGCTGCTAGAAAAGGATTAACATACTGTCGGGTATCACTATCCTTGTTGTACTCATTCAAACATATGCAAGATAGTTGCACCTGGCGCGATAGTCTGAAATAACTCCGCAACAGGTAAAGCTACAATGAAAACGAATGTAATGCAGATAAATATATAAATGACACCACGTAATGTATAAAAATGTATTCCATAAAACTATTAACTATTTACAGAATAACATAAGAAAGTAGAGCATTTCTACAAACAATAGACATAACATATAGGTATACGTAAAATATTAAAAACTGACTTACTAACTACAGGAATATATTGCTCTCCCTAATTACCTGTTGCAATAACAAACAAAAATTAAAAAACATTTAATTTAACTATATACATATAAAATATTTCGTAATACTAATGCTATACGTGGTAGAATAAAATAGTTTTGTGTAACTTATGTCTTATATTTACTTTGTCGCCTAATATTTGTAAAGATTTTATTTTCGCATGCGTTTGGATTCTTACATCCGCATATGTACTGCTGACAAATTTTATGATCTTCTGAAATATCAACTGGATGTGAAGGATAGAATAATGTTTTTATTTCAGGTATGAATTGCTATTGAACTAAATTTATAATCCTTTTTTTAAATAAGGGTCTTTGCATCTGTCCCGAAATAACTCCCGCTTTGAAGGCTTTCTCTGTAAATTTGACGATTTCGAAAATAACTATATCGTAAATATCTATATTGTTCAATTTTCAATGTTTCTTTTTGTGAGATAACCAATATCGAGGTTTGATAATGGACTGATAACTAATTGAAAAATAATTGCCTGTGAAATTTGATTCCAGAAGGAGTCCATTCATTTTTACAACCATATGCACTACAAGTGTTTAACTATTTTCACTATTAAACTATAAATGTTGTTAAAAAAACAAATCCGAGTCTGATAGACACATAATAGTCAATGAGCGAGAAGAAGATAGAGATACCCTATCGATATATCTGCACTCTTCCAACACAAGAGGCACGCTTTCGTTGCATAGACACATTAACGTGCGCGGTCCATTACTAAGTCTATTTCAATGATAGAGGCAAACCTTGGAAACGCTAACTTCTTTACTATGTGTGATGAGGGAATACATATTGCACAACCAACACAATTATTATTTCTGGATCCATCAGTGTATATATGCACGGAATCCTTGTAAGTAGCCAATACATTAGTATATGTAATGTATTAGAGAAACGCATTGGTTTCGAAGTTTATTTTATTTCTTACACACCTATTTCTACATACGTAGCTACACGAAGAATGCCTCCACGCTTCACTGCGCATGCCAATGTCCTGTCAGTGGCATCCGCCACTGCCTCTGCGCACTGACTACCGCGTATCCGTACAAATATACATAACACCTTCCTATTTAAAAAATAACTTAAAACTAATCTTCAAAACCGTATCGTACCGGTTTCTTTTTAGGTCTACTGAAACACCTTACTTCCATCTCGTTTTTATTGCAGTCTATTCCAGTCACCGATGTTTCCACTAAATTAACGTCGATATCGTTTGAATCTGAGTGCGCTACAATCTTATGTGTATTCTGACCATTAGCTGACGTTGTAATCGAAAAATCAGAAAAGCGAATGATTTGGTTTACGTGTGGCCTCCACTGTTTATCCAACTTTGGAATATAAATGATATATGTACGTGGACCAATAATTTTTTGACTTTTCCCTTAATCCAGCTTGGTCTCGAAAATCTATAGTCTCAGACCGCTACTACGTCATCTACCTTAAATTTAATATTTCTATTACCCTTATAATTTTTTATTTGATTTTGTTAGTTCTTTTTAACTATCTCTATTACTTTATTACTCTGTGTTTCATTATCTTTTGGTTGTAACAAATTTATCGTGTTCTTAATGATCGACCTAGTAGTAGTTCTGCAGGAGAGTGATTAGTCGTACAATGTACAGTATTACGATAATCTAATAGAAATCTTTGTAACAATATATTTAAATTGGTTTTCGGGCGATCCGCACCCACAGCCGATAACAGTGCTCTTTTAATTAGTTTGACAGCATTTTGCGCCGCCCCATTAGTCGAAGGATGATAAGGAGGTGAACTTTTAAATTGAATACCGTTTCTATGCAAAAATGTTTGAAATAGATCGGACTTAAACGCCGTGGCATTATTTGAAATTAGTAATTTCGGGAGTCCAAATCGTGCGAATATTTCCCTTAAAATATCTACCGCAGTCTCAGCCGCAACACTATTTGTAAATACTGCTTCCACCCACTTCGAATATTCATCCACTAAGACCAAGATGTTTTTGCCAAACATTGGACCTAAGTAATCAATGTGTACGCGTTCCAATACTTGCGTAGGTGTATTCCACGGAATTAACTTAGCTAAATTAAGAGTATCTCTAGTCACTAAGCAATTTCTGCATGCCCCAATCATCTTTTCGATATTTAAATTGATATTGGACCACCACACATATGAACGTGCTAGACTTTTTGTTTTGACGAATCCCATGTGACTACGGTGAAGTTCGTCTAAAACTGACTGTTGTAATGAAGTCGGTACTACAACTCGATATTCAAACAAAATGCAATCTTTATCGTAACTAAGTTGATTTCTATGCAAGAAATATTGTTCCCACACTTTCGTACATTTACTAGGCCAACCGGATTTAATAAAATGTAATATTTTACTTAAAATAGGATCTTTGAATGTTTCCTTAGCCACCACACTACTATTTACAACTAAGTTACTGCTATTTTCTATATGATACAAATACGAACACTCCGAATGGGGGTCGACTAAAATATCCGATAGGGGTAATCGGGATAAACCATCGGCTACGTTCTTCCCTGAAGGAATGTACACCCTCTGTCCCAAAAGTAACCGCAATAGTTCGAAATAAAGCACGCTATGTATGTTATGTCCACAAAAATCATTGTATTTATTCGAAATATTCTCCATGTACTACAATACATCGATTTGCACGGTCAACGAGTGCTTCAAACGACTTTTTCATGTCGATCTCTGGGATGGCCTTTAGGATGCCGGTCGTCGATCTTTGAATGGCGTCTACGGATGCATAACGAACTCCTTTCTGCTTCAAATGAAGACGAGGGAACAGGAAATAATCGCATGGGGACAGATCAGGCGAATACGGTGGGTGCTGTATCGAATATATTTCATTTTTCGCCAAAAATCGGTGACAATCGTTGCTCGATGACACGGTGCGTTATCGTGCAGTAATCTCCAGCTGCCTGGCTCGCGATATTCGGGCCGAACACGACGAATGCGACCCAGCAAACGCCTCATAACATCGAGGTAATATGCACCATTAACCGTTGAGCCGTATGGAACGAACTCCTTATGGATAATTCCCTTCGAATCGTAGAATGAAATCAGCATTGACTTGATTTTCGACTTCTCCATTCGTGATTTTTTCGGATTTCCTTCTTCTGGTGACCTCCACTCTGCGCTTTGACGTTTGCTTTCTGGTTCGTATTGAAAGCATCACGTCTCGTCACCAGTCACAATCGTTTTCAAGAAGTTTTCATCTGCACGGGCTCGTGCAATAATGTCTTTGGAGTGTTCGATTCGAAGCGTTTTTTGGTCGTCGGTCAATTTGTGCGGAACAAACTTCGAATTGACTTTCTTCAAACCAAGGGTTTCAGTCAAAATGCGCTGAATAGTTGTTTTAGGGATGCCAAGCTCCATTTCCATAAATCTCACTGACGATTTCTTCGAAATTTTCACAAATTCGAGCACTTTTTCCACATTTGCCTCGGCCAAAGTTGTCGAAGGACGACCGGCTCTTTCGTCATCGTTAACATCTTCTCTGCCTTTACGAAATCGTCGATGCCACTCGAACACTTGCCTCTTCGACAAACAATCGTCGCCATAAACAATTTGCAGCATTTCATACGTCTCGGTTGCAGTTTTTCCAAGTTTAAAACAAAACTTAATATTGACTCGTTGTTCGTGACTCATTTTCTGACCGTTTACGAAAAACACTCTCACAGGATGCGTGATGTATCAGCTGACTATGCACCAAATGTCATGAAAATTTGTCAGGTTGGTAAGGAAGAGTCCCACTACAATAATCAATCAACTATCAAGAGATGACGCCACTGGTTTCTGATTTATAGACGCATTGCGGTTACTTTTGGGACAGAGGTATTCAATATCGTACTTAAAATTTGACAATATTAAAGCCCAGTTTTGTAAACGATTGGCTGACAATACTGGAATGCCCTTTTTGAACTAAAAATTGAAACTAATGGTTTGCAATTGGTAACTAATATAAATTTTCTATTGTACCAATATTGACTAAAACGTTTAACACCAAAAATAATAGAAAGTGCCTCCTTTTCAATTTGCGGATATACCTTTTGCGCTTTCAATAAGGTTTTAGACGCATACGCAATAGGACGTTCTTCTCCGGACGGATAAACATGGGAAATCACGGCGCCAACTCCATAGGCCGAGGCATCTGTGGCCAGCTTGATCGGCAGGGTTGGGTCAAAATGTGCCAGCACATCTGACGAAGTTATTACGTCTTTAATGTTATTAAATGCTTGCTCGCATTCCTTATTCCAACTAAACTCTATTTGGTTTGATATTAAATTATACAAATGCTAGAAGCGTTACGGATAAATTTGTTATAATAATTTACTAAACCGAGAAATGATTTCAACTCTGTTTTATTCGTTGGTATAGGAGCCTTACGAATAGCTTCTACTTTATTTGGACATGTATGTAAATCATGTTTATCAATCTTATAACCTAAATATTGTATACACTCTTTAAAAAATTCGCATTTTTCTTTCTTAATAGTCAGTCCAGTTAATTTAAAACGTTTCAGCACTTCGCGGACCCTATTTAAATGTTCAATCTTGTTGCGCCCGATAATTAAAATGTCATCTAGAGAACAAACTACCCCTGGAATCCCCTGTAACACCTTCTCCATGATTCTCTGAAATATCGCCGGAGCACAAGCAATACCAAAGGGTAACCTGGTATATTCAAACAACCCCATATGAGAACTAATTGTAGTCAATTTCATTGATTCTGAATCTAAACGAAGTTGCTGATATGCCTGCGAGAGGTCTAGCTTAGTAAATTCTTGCCCACCATGCAGTTGACTAAACAAATCTTTTATTCGCGGTAATGGGTGTTTATCAATTTCTAAATACAGGTTGAGAGTGATGTTGTAATTTCCACAAATTCTCATAGAGTCGTCTTTTTTAATATTGGAACAATGGGCGTTCCCCACTGACTGTAATTAACCGGCTTCAGAATTTTTAAATCCCTTAAACGATTAATTTCAATTTCAACCTTTTCTTTAATAGCATATGATATCGGCCGTGGTTTACAAAATTTTGCTACTACATCCTTTTTAATACTTAAATGTATAGTATCCTGATTAAAGGTGCCTAACTTTGAGGAAAATACCTCCTCAAACTCATAGTGTAATTCTTTAACCTTCCTATACTCACGCATACGGTCTGTGAGACCGACTTATATAGTATAGTATACGTCTTTCATTTTGACGTGAGTATAGGAAGGTTAATGTCGTAAGACTCACATATTTGATTAATTGACAATTTAAATTTAGAAAAAGTCTCTTCCTAGAAGTGGTGGTACATATAGATTAATTAACTTCCTGGTGATGATTATATTCAATTTCTACTTTTATAACCCGGTTGGTATGATCTTTTCTCCTGTGTAACTCATTAAACATTTATCGTTTTCTAATAACAGCTTATCCTTAAAACATTTATCTTTTGTAACCTTAGAAATAACTGATACCTCCGCACCTGTATCAATTTCAAAAGCTAAATTGACATTTTTGACCTTGCAATTAATCTTAATTGGATTACTGCTCATTGACCACAATTTAAACATTGAAATTTCAGAATCTGAACTTTCAGCTACTACTTTAACATTGTTGTTTCTACAAACAATCGCTAAATGCCCTTTTACATTACATCTATTAGATGTATAGTTTCTATATCTACATACAAATTGATTATGTCCTTTTTTTCCACAAACGAAGCATTCTCTACGATCAGACGAACTCGACTCATCTTGTCCACCTTTTTGGTACCTCTTTTTATTAAATTTGGTTTGTCCGCCTGCTCCGGTCCGCTTTACCTGATAAAGTTCGTCTTTCCGCGGTTCTATTTTCCTAGATGTTGACTGCAATTCAAAATTATGTCGCACTGTTTCTTTACTTACAGCAATATCCAAAGCTCAGTCGAAAGACAATATTTCCACATCTTCTTCAAATAGCCGATCGAGTATTGGACCCTTTTCCAATCCCATTATAAATCGATCTCTCAATGCCATAGTTAATTCCTCGCCAAATTTACACTTCGATCCCAGGTTACGAACACGTGCGACCCATTCTGCCATTGTTTCACTCTTTGCCTTGAATGCATTATAAAACTTGTACGTTTCCGAAAAAACAATTTTTAGGTGCATAATATTTATTCAATATAATTATTAATTCATTGTACGTTTTATTCGCTGGTTCTCCCGGCAAATACAAGCTATGGAGGGTTTTATAACATTCTTCATTGCATAGATTCAGTAGAATAGCTCGTTTCCTCTCTGTTTCTGAAATCCCGTTAGCAGGAAGAACTGCTCCATTTCTGCTTTATAAACGTTCCATTCCCCCTCACTTGGGTTAAGGGATTAGACCGGTGTGACCCGCCGACAAAATAGGTAATTTTCAAGTGTGGATTGCCAAAGAAATAAGAAAGCTGTACACTTGCAATTTGGTAGTTTAGTTAAGTACACTATGACGATATAAAATATACAAAATCAAAAGAAAAATAATAATTTTAATACCACTTATTACCATGTTAGAAAAAGTCGATGATTCCGCCACAGCGGAACGTCTGAACCAAAAAAACAAAAAATATTAGTTAAATATATTGTATTCCCTAAGCATTGACCGAGCTTTTTCAGGTTTTATTGAAATTTGATTGAATAAAAAATTTTTAACTTTTGGTTTGATTTTTGGCTGCAGTATTGGGAATTATTTTGTTAATATTTTGGAAAATAACAATGATATTGTAAAAATCCTCGGTAAATGCTTAGAAAAGCTATAAGGATAATATAAAACCAAACTTCAAGTTAATCCGTTAAGTAAATCCCGAGAAACCTTCGACACCAGTTTGAAAAACGTAGTTTTGAGAAAAACGCATTTAAAGTTTTACAATACATTTTCTTCATTATATAGTGCAAACTGTTTTGTTTTTATGGTTAATCTGCCATGCCAGCTTCGTAATGGTCGTCTCCCTAATCGTCATTTCCTACTTTGCTCTGCCGCCTTAAAATACTACCTTCTTTGGATGCTTCGAACGTACTTGCCTCAGCGATCGAAATGCGTGCTTCGTCCAAGACTTCGCAAATGCTTGCTGTAACCGGCCCATGACTATATTCGTGGTATTCATCCTTAAAAGAATTCTTGAATAACCATTATTGAATACACTGCTAGCAATTTTAACAGCATCTAGCACTACTAAATGTTATTTTTGGAGCGAAGATCCAAATTGACGCGTCCAGACTCTCGTTCGAATTTTGAGTGTAAGCACCTGAGCAGCACTCCAACAAATCATTGTTGCTAAGTTCCTTGTAGATAGGAGCGATTGTCTCTATAACATTAGGATGAAGAGTAGATTTGTGAATATTCACTTAATTTACTTGTAGTCTTTGCCACCTGCTAGGAACACCAAGAATTTGGCCCGGCCGGACAGTTTTTATGTTAGGGTTTAACGTCAATTGACGATTTGTGCTGTAACGTTGCCCATATTGCAGTTTTCATTTCTTCTATTGAATTTTCCTAGAATATCTCCTAATAGCAAGTTTGTAATATTCGTTCTGGGCGCACGGCCAATCTCGAGCGACTGGCGCGCGGGTACTAGTCTGTTGTAGGCTCTATAACTCAGAAACCAATTAGAATTTATACTTGGGACCTTCAGATCCGTATTCTACAGGCTTCAAATTATTTTTTAAATCAAAAAATTTTTTTCGATTTTTTGAAAATTTTACACCGGTCTAACCCCTTAAATTCTTTCATAAACCCTACGTAGGTCGCCATTTTGTACGCACTGTTTAATCTTTTCTCGATTTGATTTATCTACACCGAATACCATTAATATTTTAATGCCCTCAGTTTTACGAACGCCAGTGTTCGTATCTCATCAATATCCCATTCTCGTCGCCACTGTAATGTATTAGACAAACGCACTTGTTCTGATGTTTATTTGATTTCTTACACACCTATTTCTACCTACATAGCTACACGAAGAATGCCTCCATGCTTCACTGCGCATGCCAATGTCCTGTCAGTGGCATCCGCCACTGCGTCTGCGCACTGACTACCGCGTATCCGTACAAATATACATAACAGTATATATAGACTTATTTATTATTATATTCTCGTTAAAATTGGGGTAAGTGAAGGGATATTCATTACAAAATCAAAAGGAAGGGTGACACAACGGGTACTTTTGTCACCCTTATGAATTTGTCAAAATTCGCTGTTTCTGCAAATGCTTTAGCAATTAGAGGCGAAGCTTTTGATCCAGCATTTTCCCAAAAGGTCATGTAGGTTTAATTTACAGAAAAGTGGTAGTAGATTGTTATTCTCTAATGCACGTACTTTCAATACAAACTTAGCAGAGCAGCGCTAAGGGAGGTTCTCGCGCATTCACATATATGTAGTGCCTCTAGTGGTACAGATCTCATTACCCTCAAACATAAGCGTAATGCATTGTTGTTTAATACATCTAGACGTTTTAATAAGGACGGTGACTGCCATAAAAAATGACTCTATATGACCTCTCCACATTAGTTTACTATCTAAAACCATTCCCAAGTAACTAACCTGCTTCTTGACGGGGATGTCTATATTATATAGATTTACAACTCTCGTGTAGGGGGTGTTATGGCGGGTGAAGATTATCGAATTACATTTGTTGAAAGATATTTGGAACGCTATCCTCACACCATTTCACAAAATTAACCATCGCGAGATTGAGCTTCTCGACGCACTCTGAATATTTTGTGCACTCTGCATATAAAACGAAATCATCTGCATACTGAACTATTTGGTATTCGGTATTTTCAAGTTTTAAGTGTATAAATTGAATAAAAGGGGACTTAATATTGATCCCTGTGCAATACCTTTACATGCATATCTAGGCCCCAAAAGATTATTATTATTTCGTTTTATGAACAATTTTCGGTCACTATACAAACTAAATGTATATATATATATATATTTCGTGACCTTTTTATACTTATCTTATATGATAGAGATCTACCACTAATAGGTCAATAAAACAAGGCTGGTTTAAAAAAAAAAAAAAACCAGCCTTGTTTTATTGACCTATTAGTGGTAGATCTCTATCATATAAGACTATACAAACTAACAATACTACTACACAGTCTGTAAGGAATGTTTGGCTCATGCATATTTCTATGCAATTTTTGTAAATTAACATGATTATACGCCGCTTTGATATCCAGAAAAAGAGCGGCTACATAATGATTGCGAGAAAAATGTATTTGCAGATCCGTGATTAATTGTGCCAGTGCATGGTTAGTACTATATTCCTTTCGAAAACCATATTGATAATTGGGAAGTAAGTTGTTGCTTTCAATCCACCATTCTAAGCGAAACTTTATCATCCTTTCTAGAGTTTTAAACCTACACGATAATAGGAAAATAGGGCGAACATTTTCAGGTTTATCTGCAGTTTTATTTGTTTTTAAAACTGAAACAATAATTGCGGGTTTTAAGTCATTTACTTCCTCACCCTCTAAGAAAATTTTATTAAACATATCTAACAATAACTCTTTCGCATTATGTGGTAATTGCTTAATCATTGGTACAATATATGTATTGTCTATTCCCGGTGCTGTGTTACTATTGTTCTTAACGGCAAACTCCACTTCATATATTGTGAAAGGCTGATCAAGAATATGATAGGGGGAAACTTTATCCACATTTAAATTATCCTTTGCATTGAGAACCTCAGGAGCTAAGTTTTCCAATACTTTCAACTTTACTTCATCAGAAATTGGGATCTGTATTGGGTATTTACGTTGCATAATCTTAACTTGCTTCCAGATTCTATGTACAAGAGTATTACTGTTTAATTTTTCGCAAAAATCACTCCAGGTTTTCTGAGCTTTTGTTTTTAACAATTTTTTCGTTTGTGCACATATTTTTTTATATTCGATGAAACTCTCAAGTGTAGGAATTTCTGTATTTCTGTAATGACTCTTTTCTGACTTTCACCATGTTGTTAGAAGATTCATCCCACAAGTATATAGATTTTCTTTGTCTTGAAAAGGGTTTTTAATTTTAAATACAAGTTTCGCCGCATTATTTATTGTTTCATTTAAGACATTATATATGTCCGTAGCACTGGAGCAACAAGTTACATTTTGTAGTGAATTTTCAATCAGATATGTATATTCACCCAGTCTGTGTCTTTTACGTTCCATTTTGATGTACGATATACAAGTGGGGTTTCGGTAAAGCTACTTTCCGAAAAAATACTAGTAGGTAGGTAGTGAGAGCCCAATGTATCCTCTATTGTTTGCCATATGAGTTTAGGTGTTAAGCTAGAAGAAACGATAGATAAATCCATTGCAGAGTGTTGATCTGTATGGACAATACACGTAAGGCTGCCATCATTTAGTAATACCAAGTCCAAATCATCTAATATACTTAAGAAAGTTTCACTGTCCCTTTCATTGTAACGACAACCCCAAGTTATGTTGTGCATATTAAAATCCTCTGCTATAAAACAATTTTTTCAATTGCATTGTTGAAATAAATTAACCCAATCACCCTTTTGAATTTTAACTTTAGGTGAAGACCAAGAGAATTCGCTACAGGTACAACTACTAATTAACGACGGGAGAAGGTATGAAGGGAAGCGCAGAACATTGAACTAACGTGCGACTTAATAAAAGTAAAAAAAAGCATGATTGGCATATAGCCACTAGTAACACGCTGTATAAAAACGAAAAAAGGAACAGGCTCTTTTCACTTCCTTGGATCCCCTCTTATTCTGGCTTCGGTAAAGTTGTGTTTAATGTTCACTTCTTTTAAAACATTTTGTTTTAACTATAATTAAAATTTCTATTGTAATTTTAATTTACCTCATTGTTAGTGTCCAGGATGCACCTATGTCCTTGAGTTGGAAACTCGGCAATGAAATTCTTCTTATATCCCGTGGTAATTAGGACTTCTTGTAACGTGTAATCGATGCTTTTTATAATGATTGATATTTTCTAAATACATATATATCTCCCATTTAACTTCACTGACTCAAACCCAACATTTAATGTAAATGTTGCATTATTTATAATTGTAATTAATGATAGATTATTTACCAATGATAATGGCAATTAATTTTATAAATCATATTATAAATAGTACATTGACATTACAATATGATCACCAATATTATATGCAGGAAACAGCAATGATTAGGCTATCCTAAAATTGAAACTAAGCACAATAAATAAATTAAACGATTCATAAAATATGCGACATGCTTAAGGGAGGGGAGGGGTTAATTCGGTGAAATAAAGCATATTTTCAAGATTTTTGTTTGGAGATACGGCTAGTGTTATTTTATCCACTTAATGTAGATACATATAATAGTACAACATTTAAACAATATTCTGTCAAATTTTCAGCTTAAAATATTAATAATAATAATAATAATAATAATAATAATAATAATATTTATTTATTACCCAACAGAATAAATCCAACAAGGGGCAATACAGAAAAAGAAATATGGATAATACGGATAATACGAAAATTAATACAGTGCAAAAAATATAATGTATAATAAGGTGGTGATAGTATCAATTACAAATCAATATCAAAAAATAGAATACAATGAAAAATAAAACATCTCAAAACAGAGCTTACAGGATTATGTACATTGAATATTGAAGTTCTTAGCGGAATGAAATAAAGGAGCTTTAAGAAGATTATTTGTTCTTGGCGTAGGAACCATGAGGAGGCGCCTCGAAAGAAAGGTGTTTTGCGTTGTCCAACATAACTCGTGACTCAATCATGTAAAACAGAAAAATCAAAATGCATTCATTAAAGGAGACCATTATCAAGGTATTAACGAGGGCTTTTTGTTTTTTTGATTTTTCGATTTACGAATACGTCGAATGACTCTTGTTTCTTTTGCACGCCACGGCCTTTAAATCTTCTTCCAGATGTTTCATACATTTTATAATAGAATCTCTGTGTTCGTAAATCACATTAACCATACGAATATTGAAATTCCAACGCGTAGGTGCAGAATGAGGTACATTTTTTCTATGAATTGATTCAGAACCGCGAGTCTTTGACTAAAAAATCCAGGTATGTCATGTAAATCTCCAAAAAAGACACGTATGTACCTGAGAATTAATTGAACATGCTCGTGACATCACCAAATTTAATTGATGAACACAGCAGTGTACGAAATGTGCATTTTCGTATATATCTTTGATTATTGTCTGAACTCGTCCATGTATTCCACTCATTACAATTGCCCCGTCAGAGCTTTGAGCAATGAGCGTTTTTAATCATTTTTTAAAGTAGGATCAATAACATAAAAAATATTGTTAGCTAATGACACAGCATTATTATTTTGGCGAGCAAAAAAGTCCAGAACCTTTCTATCGGGTTTCCCTCCTTGATAACGTAACGAAGAACAGTCATCATTTGAAATTTAGAGGAAACGTCTGTAGTTTAATCAGCCATCACTGCTAAAAACGGCGCTTCATTTATTTCGCAAAGAATTTATTCACGATACACTTCCAGCATGCAATCTAAAATCTCATTTTGTATTATTTTTGAGGTGCTTTTAAAAACCGTTGCATTTTTAAGAGGTTCACTAAGCGTTTTCCCAAGTTCTGACGTAAAATTCACCAAACCCCGAAAAATACCGTGATTTTCGGATGATTCACTTTCATTATATCCTCTTATGGCTAACTTCCTCGTTATGCTTTTGTATACTTATCCAAAAAGCCAAATCAAGTTGGGCTTGAATATTCACTTTCCCAAATAATGCAAACTTCATTTGATTACTGATATGCGCACGGCTTGTTTCATGTTTTTTCACTTTTTCGCTTAAATGTATTAAATCACGTGCGTCTTTTTCACGCCAAATTTTTTCAGTTCCGAACAATGTACATGGAAACCAAAAAAGAAAACGTCTTTTTCGCCACAACTACCAATCACAATTATTACGAAGATATATGTATGTCTTTATTAAATTGTCTTTTATAAGTTTTTCCACGACTTTTACCAGTCACTTCAATATTGAGTACAGAAAGAGGACGTCCACGTTCTTTTACTACCAGTTATTGTTGAAAGTTAAGGTTTTGAAACTTAGTTCCGCCGAGGTTAAAAACAATATTCATTTTTATATCACATTGACACGTAATTGTAATTTTAAACGCCCGCGATGCGTGCATTTACATCGACCAACTGACCACAGCTGACCAAAATTGGAGCTCATCTCGACGTTCTCGCGTCCGTGGGCAAAAGACCTCCGGCTATCCTCGATTTACTTCGTGTATGAATTTATCTGTATTGCAAAGAGCTGCACTGTAGAGACGACAGTAATTATGAGTGTGTTACGCTTGCAATTGTATGATTGTACAGCTGTGGGATTTTTCGTAGAAGCTAATAATTATTAAAATGTCAGTTACGCACGATGAAATTATGGAAATGGCGTTGATTTACAGGGTAGGTGCGATTTTGAAATTATACTCATTTAAATTAGATTTCTTAATTTGTTAAAAGAAAATCATCTATATACTGAATTACACGTAAACTAATTCCTCCTTTAGGCGCTTTTTGGGTTGGACTTTATTATTGGTGTTTCACTGTAATTTTTGAATTGATATCTGTCAACGGCATATCATCTTCCCTCCAGAATAGAACAACACCTACGGACCACCCTATTTGTTATGCTTCAAAACCTGAATTTGGAGTTATTGGAGTTATGCCATGGTAATTTATTATAATTAATATTATTAATTAATTTTAGGGTGTAAAACCTAGATCCTATCCACCGCGCTACGATCTCTTCGTCCAACAACACTTAAAATTAACGATATAAGAGACAAATAGGAAACTTCAATTTCTTTTTCAACGATTTTCTCAAAAAGCAGTGCGCGATTTTTATTTTATTTTACTCGAAAATACAATAAAGATTCAATGTAAATCAGGTGTGATTCTCTGTATTTGACTGCGTATTAATATATAGATGTTGTGGTGACCATCGGGCGATCCTAGTATATATTAAAATCTAACAAAAGTCATAATTATTGTCCTTCCTCCTTTATTTGCCTTTGTCATTACAATAACTAACCAAATTGTTTCACTACAATCTCTCTTTAAGATATTCTTATTATTGTTGGTGTGATTATTATTGTTATTTTTCTTCTTTGTTTTTATAATTTGTTAAAATGTTAACCAGTACAGAACCTTTATTGGCATTCTTCATTTCCATAGTAATCATGTCACAGAGGTTTATAAGAATTAAATACAAAATTCAGGAAAACAAAATAAAAAAGTAAACTTAACTAAACAAAAACATAAAAAAGAACAATCTCAAGACTAGGAACAATTAAACTTAGCTGCCAAGCGTTTTGTAATTTAATATTCTTTTTAAAGAACATTTCCTGCCCCCTTTCTCATTTAAACACCACCGCCAATTGCTAAAAAATGTCGCTCTCTGCGTCTGACCACACCATTCCTCTACCTCTACATTCCCTCCAGTGCATTCAGATTTCCTCTTCCTCCCCACACACTAGACTTTCCAATATCGACTTTCTCGTTATTCACTCTCACACCTAAATCTCGCTATCATACGCTGTTCTCCAATCTCATTCACTCTACTCAAATACTCTGGTAGCATTCCAAACAAAAAGATACTCTCATACTTCTTATTGTATTCGGACTTTCCGATCCTTTCCATCCTCTCCTGCATTTCCACATCTTTCGCTCTCACCTCTACGTAATTAACAACCATCCTTTCTTCTCTCTTATACCGCCCCACTTCCATACTAGACATGCCCACACTCTCCCCACTTAGTGGATTGCCTGCCATCCATTCTCTCCCTACTTACATTTTGCATCACCTCTTTCACTATCTCTCCCATACAATTCCATCCAACCTTACACTCGAATTCCGCAATCTTTTTCTAAGCACACACTTTTACCTTATACCTGTTACTTTCATGTAGTACTCTATAATTAGGTGTGGATTTCTCTACACCTAGCGCTTTCTTAATATACCTCACCTGCGTTTTCTCTATTTCCTCAATTTCTTTCACACTCTATACTTCCGCCCCATACAACAAAATATTCTTAACGCACGCTTTCCAAATAATTATCTTCGCTTTAAAACTCTCTTTGAACCATTCATTCCATTTTCTCCCCGTCTATCATTTACAACTGACGCCTTTTTACACATATACCTCAGATTCCCCTTATAAGAATTATTATAGCTAAACACAAAGCATTCTCGCTCCCACCTGCCCTGTTCCTTTATGCACCCACCCATGCTAAATACCATGTATTTGGTTTTGTACACATTCACTTGCAAGGCTCTCCTGTCAACAAATCTTTCCAATCTCGCAACCATTTCCTTCATTTCATTTATACTTTTCCCAAAAGTTACCATATCGTCCGCATACGACAAGGACCAACCTTTCTTTCTATCAATTACTATATCACCGCTTTGCCTGGCTTTCAGAACATTCTCCACATACATGTTAAATAACATTGGAGTCAGCGGGCACCCCTGTCGCAACCCTCTAAACCAGGGGTCTCCAAACTTTTCAGTCTTGGGGCCATTCTGATTACTTCAGTGAGTTCCAAGAGCCAACACCGTTTTAATTTTCCTGCCAGTATCTATGTATAATTCCTAGACTAGTCGCCGAGTACGCGCCCTGAGCGAGCATACGCTTGCTGAAATCGCTAGTTCAATCACTATTGTGTTGTACTGTATTGTTGCGACCGTGACACTTGACGACATGGTGGTTCTCTATCCATTGCTAACAGATAGCGCTCAAATCGCGTTGAACCTCGTTGGTTCTAGAAAGTTCTGGTGTATTCCACTCACTTCTAGATGGCAGTAATTGGAATATAAAAACGCTAGCGGCGCGACCGCGAGTAATTCCACCTAGGAAACGCGAAGGAAGCGAATCTCTGTGTTGTGAAATAAAGTAGTAGTGCGTAACTCGTTAGCTTAAAACGTGTTTGTGCGTGTTTAAAAGACATGTTCGTAACAGTATTTTGACTTGACTTGTTGTTTTTGTGTGCGATTTACTAGTATGAAAAACAAGCGAAAAATAGACAGTGAATGCAGAACTTTCAATATTTCATAATTGAGTTCAGTAAGAGGGCGCTATGTTTGATTTGCAATGAAACCATAGCCGTTTTCAAATAATATAATATTAAACGTCATTATGAAACGAAACATTTAAAAAACTACTCAAAATATACTGGAAGTTTGCGGACAAAAAATTTGAAGCTTTCAAGCGCGGATTGAAATCGCAGCAATCTACGTTTACAAAACCCAATACTGAACGAGAGGCTGCAATTCCTGCCAGCTTTCGAGTGGCTCTTGAAATCGCAAAACGTGGAAAACCATTCACCGATGGAGAAATGATCAAAGAATGTGTAATTGCAGTAGCCAAAGAAATGTGCCCCGAAAAGGTAAATTTATTTACATCTGTCAGTTTGTCAGCAAACACCGTCGCTCGGAGGGTAGAAGCAATCGCAGAAAATATATCAACTCAACTGTCTGACAAAAATGGACATCTTGAGTGGTTTTCTCTGGCCTTGGATGAGTCAACGGATGTGTCAGCTACTGCTGAGGTATTGATTTTTATTCGAGGAGTAGATAAAAGCTATGAAGTGTATGAAGAGCTTCTTGATATTGCTAGTATTCACAGCACGATTACTGGTGAAGATATTTTTAAGGGAGATGAAAATGCCATTCGTAAAAAGAACCTTCGATTGAAAAACTTGCAATCTATTACAACTGATGGAGGCAAAAACGAGTGTGGTAACAGTAAAGGAGTGGTCGCTCTTGTGTAAAAGGCTATAGAAAATGATGGTGGTTCAAAACCGTTAGTCTTACATTGTATCATTCATCAACAGTCTCTGTGCGGAAAATGTTTGGATATGTATGAAGTTCTAAAACTAGTCACATCAATTGTTAATTTCGTCAGATCCACTGGGCTAAATCACAGAGAATTCCACGAGTTTACTGGAGAGATTGGAGAAACTGATTTACCAGTAGGCGGGCCGTAATTTGAAGACCCCTGCTCTAAACGTTCTAGAACTGCCACTTACCTCGTTTCCTACTCTTACACAGCATCTCGTATCTTCATACATTTTCATAACTGTATGGCACATTTGCTCGGAGATCTCATACTTTTTCATCAACTCAAACAAGATCTCACGATCCACTGAATCAGACGCGGCCTTCAGATCCACAAATAATGCATACAGTTTCCCACCCTTGCCCTGCAACTGTTGGTCTATAACAGGCATGGGCAACCTTTTTGTAGAAGTTTTATGCTGTGAGTAATCTTGAAAAATATACATTTTTGTAGTATCCTTATGATTCATTATGAATTAAGTTTAGACGGGCCGTGCTATTATGCAACGAAAGAATTCAGTAGCGGGCCGGACAAACCTTACTCGAGGGCCGCATGTGGCCCGCGGGCCGGAGGTTGCCCGTACCTGGTCTATAATATAATTTAAAGTCAGTACATGCTCCATTGCCGATCTTCCTTTTCGAAACCCCGCCTGTGTATGGTCTATTATGCCATTCCGAATGATTTCCGCAAAAATTTTATACATGGTATTCATTATCGTAATACCCGTATAACTATTTGGAACGTCTTTCTTGCCATTTTTATAAATTGGGACCATGACAATGTCACTCCAGCTTATTGACCACTTCGCTATACCATTCCAAATGTTATTGAATTCCTCCGTTAACTTTTGCACACATTCTTTATTTGCCCATTTGACCGCTTCCACGGGAAGGTTACCCAGACCACTTGCCTTCTTTGTCTTCATAGACTGTATAGCACTTCTCACTTCCACTTCCGTGATTTCCTTTTGGTTGTCAAAAGTTTTCCCCTTATCAGTCTCCTTCAGCACCACTGGCCCATCTTCACCTTTTAACAACTCCATACAATGACCCTTCCACACATACGTCCAGTCCACACTTGTTTCTATAATTACCATCCACTTCTCTAATAAATTTCCATACTTCTTTTATTGTTAAGCGACCAGATCTTAAGCAGTTGTTCTTCGAGCCATCGTTCTTTTTTCTCCTTTAGCATCCCTTCCATATCTCTTCTTCCCTTCACTTCTTCCTCACTGGTTACTATCCCACTTCTAAAATCCCTCACTAACCTCCTCACTTTTTCTTTTCTTCTTCGCACTGTTTGTCATACCACCTGTCTGTTCTTTTACCGCTAATCACTTTTTTCAAAACCATCGCCCTCATCAAAATGTTATAAATATAAAATGTTAACCAATTGATGTCTTAAGTTAGGTTCTAATGACCGCTCTAACAAAACATTTCAGAGATATAGGTCATTGCTTTGATTTTGAGAGCCCAATTATTTAATTTAAATTTACTAATATATGAAACGATAAGTAAATATATAAAAGATGAAAAACTATTAATTTCAGAATCGATGTTCAGAATTTAAGTAATGTATAGAGTAATTCATTAAAATTACATTTGCATTTCAAAAAACAAATGTTTGTTGATGCATACGTATATCTAGTTATATTTTCAATGATGAACAACAAAAATATCAAATGTGATAATGGTGCATATACAATATGTATTGTACAATACTTGTAGTAAATACTTGACAATTGATTACTTACTGTTCATAATTCGGACAACCAGCCTGTATGTGTGTTAATTTAATAATTAAAAATGAATGACCACCGACGACTGAAAATTAATATAATAAACGTTCGGCATGTACCCTACTAGTCCCCCTACTTAAGCGCCGAATGGTGCGCGGGTATATCTTTTTCACTTAATTGTGAAGCAGTAATGTTACACAGGAAAACTACCTTTAAGTTGCTAAAGTACATATAAATGTATGTATGTCTACAATCAAACAAAATCGATGCACTGAAAGCTATTATATAAATATTCCTATACATATAATCAAGGCATAAATGAATAAAAGTAATGCTTTCGAGTGTGCTTGGGTGAGCTATTTTGAAATCCGGGCTCGGATTGAGATATCTGTCAGAAAACTATAAATTGCAGATTTAAAATGGAAAATCGAAAGAAAATTGTACATTTTCAAGTTTTATGATTTTCTACCATTAAAATTGTGCAAAAATGGGAAGTCTCGCTCAAAGTGCACAAAATTGTTGAAGTTTAACAAGAAATTCTTTTCATTTTCATGTTATGACATCTCTAATCCAAAAATTAATATTTACCATTCAGAGCCATTAAAGTATTTAACAAAATTCCTGAAGGTGTTGCCTCTGTTACATCACTGACAGCTTCAAAAACAAATTAAAACATTATTTTAATGATCATGGCCTTTATTCTATTGACAAATTTTTGAATACTTAATGCTTTCCACATTTTAATGTTCTTTAGTTTTCCTTCTCCATCTCTACTTGTCGATGTTTGTATAGGTATCTAATTGGAAACTTGTTATACACATACTTTAGCAAAATCCATATTTGCTTTTAAATCATGGTAAATAAACATTATTATTGTTATTACTATCCGCACAACTTAGAGACATTGGACTAGATAAAATTGCATGTTCTTTGAGATTTATGTATCTTTGATTAATTTGATTCGCTTCACAGCCTCTTTTTCTATTGAACAATTTGTGGTCATCACAAATATAGTACCTATTATCTATGTGTAGTCAATATAACGAATAATTACTACAATAAGCAATTCTTTTGGAACACAAATATTAACATGAATATGAATAAACTTCGTTTTTCATTTCGAATCCACCATACTTAACTTTTTGGCAGAAAAATCTCAACATTAAGCCTCAATTCCGAAAAAGCATAAACAGAAACACTCTTACTTTTATTTATGTATGTCTTTATTATAAACATGGAAATGAAATTTGACAACAGGTTAAAAATCAACGATCAATCAATAAGTGTTGTCTTTTGGTACCAACTCTTCTATGAAAAATAAAACATGTTTCTTACAATATACAGGCACATGCAATGCTTACATAATCACATCGGAAGCTACTTAGGCTTGAATTGATTAGAAAATTTCTTCGCGTTAAAAAAGGACTGTATAACATAAGTCAAAGAGTTGGATACTTTGAAATATATTTTTATGTTCTCGCTCAGCAATGCTTAGTTTGAAAAACGGAAAATGAAACAACGCTTTAGGGGTCGCTTCACCTTCTTAACACGAGATAATTCTTTGGTGAGGACTATTTGTCTGCAAAGTTTGAATTCAGTTGCGGGTTAGGAATGTTTGCTTATAGTTACCATATTATCATACCGAGCGAATAAAGGTGATAATGAGATTGTAAGATAGTAAACATCTGCTATCTCATTATCGTTTATTTGTCAGAAGTAATTGACATGATCTGAGAAACTAACTCAGAACGACGTATTATACTCCATCAATATAATGCGAGTTCACATACAGCACCAATACAAATGTGTTTTCGGGACAGTAAAACATCGAATTCTGCATATAGTTGCAATATAAGTCCAAATAATATTTTACGTTTCTAAGGATCAAGAACGAACCGCCTGAGCAACGTCTTCAGTTGATGCTTTTAAGCGGCAATAACGCATATAAGGAACCAGTAAAACGGAAAAAAGGAATATGTAAAAACTGAAAAACGGTTATACGTATATCGTTACGATATACCAAAACTCGAAGTATTTTAATGTGTAGAATATCGCTCTACCCTCTTTGTTGGTTGTATTTGCCGTGTAACATCGAGGTGTTATTGTACTGTCTACTCTAGTGAGTAGATAAAATTAATTTAAAAATGCTAAATCTCAATAAACGGTAAAATTGCTTTCAATATTAATATTCAATATTTTTCTCTACTTATTTAGACATTGATCTTTTTAGTTTTTGCCAGTATTTATGAAAAATTACAAACCAACAAGTTTATTTAAACGAATATATTTCAGGTTTCATAAATAGTGAGTGTACATTATCAGTGAAATATAATTCTGTATAAACAAAATAATTGTTTATTGTTCGGTGGCTAGTAATATAACTACACACAAGAACTTCCTGACGGGTATTTGGGATTTATATTGAAGTTCTTATATCTATCATTTTTACGTCCACCTGGATGTACGTGATGACAGTTCTGTTAAAGGGCTACGAAAAATCATAGAAAGTGTTTCCTTCCCATTAACATTAAAGTTCCGTAAGGGTATTGATGAGGTATTGGATTCCTTTAATAGTTATCATAATAGATTAAAATTGACATATGTGAGGAAGTCTCATAATTCATTAAATTTCTTGAACGTGACAATCATGCACAATAACGGTATTGAAAAACAAATTGGAAATAAAGTCTACCACTACAGGAAGACGTTTACATTATTTTTCAAAACCGCCAAATTACATAAAATTAATGTAGCTAACCCACAGTTTAGAGAAAAGAATTTAAACAAAGTTAGGGAAATCTTGAATAAAAATAATTATCCCCTTATTAATTTTTGGGAAAAAGATAATAAAAAACAGAATTAATAAATTATATAATAGACATATTAAAAATAATGATAATAAAAGTTATAACGCTATACCTTATAAAAAAGGTTTAAGGCAATAAATAAAAAAGAATTTAATAAAAACTAACTACTAATGTAAAATAAATGAACAAAATCAAAGCAATGTAGTTTATAAAATAAACTGTAAAGACAATAATGGATGTTACATTGGTCAAACAAAACAATATTTAAATGAGAAATTGTATAATCATAAGTATTCTTTAAATATGGTGCAATGACCGCTGTAACCAAACATTACAAAGATTTAGATCATTACTTTTATTTTGAAAACAGAAAGTAATGCTAAAAAGAGAATAATTATATGAAATGATAAATATACAAAAAGATATTATAACTATTAACTTCAGAAGATTTCACAGATTTTTTGATATAAGGTTTTTTTTTTTTTGGGTTTTATAGTTTACATAAAAGTTCAGTTGCACGTTAGATCAGGTGTATTTTTTGACAGATATTTATTATATTTACATATATAAAGAAATCCTAGTGGTTAGTGATTTTGTTGATAGTTCCCAAATAAAAATGTTTATTTATAGTTCTGAAAATATAGCTATTATTATTAAGAATAATAATAATATTCATTAATAACCTAGCAGAGAAAAATCTAAATAAAGGTTATTTTTATTTATAAAACTCCAGTGTTGTTGTTTAATTGATCTGTTAATGGTAGAAAGGATATCTAAAAAGATAAGTGAAGGTAACGAAAACACAAGAAAGGAGATAATGACTATAATAAGACTAATTTAATCAATCAGAATTCGTTTTTGTAGTTCAAATTGGGATATGAAATAATGAATCATAATTCACCCTTTAATATTTGGAGTATATTTTTAAAGGAAGACCCTATATAATTTTATGAAAATAAAAGTCGGTTTAATTCTTTCCTATTTTTTCTATTTTCATCTAGCCAAATTTGTATTTGATACCCCTCAATTTCGTAACATGTTCAAAATAAAGAAAAATAAAAAAGAAAATAATGTAATTAAAAAATAAATGATACAGAAAATCTTTTCAAATGCGCTACTACCGCGCTTTTAATTTAAACTGCAAACGGATAAATGAACTACTAAGTTTGGTTGGATAATAATTCAGAAGAAGGAAATAATTGAATATTCTCTCCATATTATTGTGTTTGTAAAATGTGAAATATTGACGAGCATATCCTTTTCCGAAAATTGTAAACTGCTATCCACTATCACATATATGTACATATTTAAACAATTTTATATAGGATCAATCAGCTTGTTTGATTCTTTTTAGTGGAAGAAATTACCAAAAATATGTAGAATGTAGATCTTTTAATTTAATAAATTGACAAGGAACTATTTACATTAAGAAATATGCAATACGTCAAAAGTTATTTGTGTTTTTCCTCTAATCATTTTTGAAAGATTTCATCGATCTACTGTCTAATGAACTGCTTCAGATAGGATAAGTTATTACAAATTCTTTTCCTCCATCATTTGCAAAACTAATTCCGCACATTGTATGCAGATGAAAAGTATACATTTTCTATGCAGTTCCTCAATGAAAAATATGGGTTAGTTCTTTATCTATATAATCAAAATTGGAGGAAGATGATATTATGGAATTTAGCACTGCGACAATAAGGTTATAACGTGTTGTTACTTCACAAATTTAGGAGTTTTTAGACGTTTTTTCACATAGGTCAAAATAAAGTACAAATATATTACAGTTTGCAACATATTTGTATTACACATTCTTCTCTATTGTGTTATGTACATTATTAATTCACAAATTTAAGTAAATACATAAACTCGGATATTTAGTGCAAGAATTAGTCAATCTTCTTAGGAATATTTCAGAAATTCAATTGCATTAAATTATAAGGAATATGAAACAATTGTGCTTTGTGAACATAAATCCAACAAAGTAAGATTTCTTACCAAAAGTAGCACAAATATGATGTAAAATCACACATTAAATCGACAAAAACAGAAAAGCAACATGCCTAACATAGGGAAAATAATGGCGATAGTTTCGTAGAAAACCCTCGTTGTTTCGATCTTAGATGACTACGGACTGCCCACTGCTATTCGACCGAAATGACGTCATCAAATGACCATTACCGCGAGCATCTGCGATCAATATTTTTACCCTCCTTCGCGGAAAAAGCCTGTTAACGGTTCTGAAAATCATCTTTCTTCCAACTTACCAAAGTTTGCTTTAGTTACCATAGTTAGATTGTGACATGTAAATACATAAAATAAAGAAAGGACAGTGAAAATATTCATATTTCAGAATTTCGTATCTTATGCCTAAGGAAAATAAGGTCTACACGCGACAAACTCTATACATACCTTCTGATTTATATGTTTCTTTATAATTTTGTTCTTATATTTTTTACTAAGAATATTCCCAAATGAGTTATATTTATAAATATTCACAGCACTAAGTCTGATTTCCTATTTTTTCCCTTTTAGGAAATGTGTATAACCCAGTCGTCAGTAGGGGTTCCCTGCGTAAAACATCTCGTCATAAAAATATATTGTTAGTGTTCGAAAAAAAAATAGCAGGAAATTATTATATAAAATAAATAAAATTACCCTTACACCTTTTCGAAAAATCCAGATACGTACGTTTACAGAAAGGTGTGGTAAGAGTAATTTTATTTATTTTATATATTATTTTAGCCACAGTCTCCTTATTCTTATTTGTAATTATGACTACCCGCCCAAAGGAGTTTAACTGGTTTCATAGCAAAGTATTAAATTAACCAGGATTGTATACAATCCATGTTGCCATATTTATCCAGTTTATGTTTATTATCGAAGTTCGAGTTCCTGGGGTACATCTATAATTCCCACGGCAATGTATACCTTATTACATTTATTACTGATCATTATAAAACGGCAAAAACTATTTTATATTGAGTTTGCAATGGCGGTGCGTGTTCAATATGCGCCGGTATATGACAACACTGAAAATTTGTGCGATAAGGTGTTGGTAATGGAAAGAAATTATTGGGGAATGTGAAAATCTGTATCCATATCAACTAAATAAATGTAAAATATAGTGCAACTTGCAAGAAGTCAAATGACCTAAGAAAAATTGTTAAAACTGATTGGTAGAATGTTCCGATTATGTAACGCCTTACTAAGAGAAAAAAGGTCAATAAAAAGGGAAATAATTTTATATTATATATGTCACAAAACTACCAGGACGTCTGGATATTTCTTCAGGTAAGATTTTTCTCAAAAGGTCAAGGTCATTCTTTAAGTACTGTATTCTTGAGTTCAGAAATCGATAAACCAAAAATATTTACGTCTACATTAAGGGATTTGGTCAAGGATGAATAATTTCTTCGGAAGAAAATTGATTTACTTTCAGAATGATTCAGGAACAACGACGTGGACGTAGTAAATTCTGGGCTTGATTAGCGTCCCTTCACCTCACGTCCTCCCTTCGTTACTCATTTTTTAATCGTTTTTCTCCTTGCCTCTTCGTACTGTAGCTAAATTGATCGAGTCAAATTTAGTGCAAATAATTCAAAGCAGACATTCTACCTGCAAATCTTGGATTCTAGACAAAAGGCGATTGTAAAAATGGGACACAGCATTATGAATCATATCTCGATCAATCAAAGCAGTCTCTTGCAGAATCTGATTTCACAGCTTATCTAAGTTTTGTGGTTGAGATACAAACACTTTCCTCTCTAAATAACTGCAAAGGCAATAGATCAGGAGATCTAGCAGGCCACTCGATTTCGTCTCTTCTTCTAATCCACCTACGAGGCTAGTACCTAAATATGCACGAACGGCCCTACCGCAGTGAGGGGTAGCTCCGTCTTGCTGCAACCATGTATTAAGATTATTACGAGATATCTCTTACTCTTGACATCGACGAAGATAGAGAGGGCCTATTATTGTATTATTCAAGATACCACCCCAAACATTCACGTTTTCTGGATATTGAGTGTGACTCTCCAGCAAGCAGGATTTCTGTCGGACCAATATCTACAATTGTTTCCATTAACTTTACTTTTTAAAGTGAGAGTGGCTTCATCATACATTTCAAAACTCTTCGTACTGTTGATTGAAAAACATCATGTTCATCATTTGCTCTACGTAAGATGAGATTCAAATTCTCAGCGAATGTTTACGCAAGGTTTAATTGGTTTCCTTGGTTATGTACTTATGAAGCAAGCGACGAAGCTTCTGAGCAGTACTTCTTCGGTCAGTTTAAAGTGAAACATTTCCAAAAAGTCGGAAACAATAAATAAAGAAAAATGCCGCAAACATATGCCGTTGAACAAGTTTTACTTATTTCAAAAGTAGAAGAGAAAATAATTACATTAAGGTTGATATTATATATCTATCTATGTCTATGTATAAAATACAAAAATGTTTCTATGTCCGTTATAGACTTCGAAACTATCCAACTGATGTGCCCCAAACCGGTTTCATTAGAAAGGCAATAACGCGAGGAGACTTTAGACCATTAAAAAATGCATTCGGTCCATTCATGAAGTGGATTTTCGACTTTTCCCATACAATAATTTTTCCGAATACAGACTGTCAACACAAAAACATTGATCTGTCACTGTCATCAAAAATATTAAAAATCTTATAGACAGTAAAAACGAGTAATTTTGGCTCCGAAGAATGATGACGTCAACAAAATAAATCATCAAATTTAATTCAAGCTACCCGGTGAAAATATCACATCGGTAAACTCCTCACCACACAATTGTTTATAATAAAATCGGTGACACGTGTTTCGCTAGCTCGAGGCAAGCATCTTCAACAACCGTATAAACCGAAGTTCAATTGTGTGGTGAGGAGTTTACCGATGTGATATTTGTGTCAGTAAATTACACCACAGTCCTTGCAATCACCTTTACTACCCGGTGAAGTTGTCACGTACAAATCGATTGACACAGTTATAGATGAGGAACAAGCTGTCAACTTTCCAAAAGAGTTTCTGTTTGGAACCATCTGGAATACCACCACACATCTTATCTTTAAAAGTTGGTCCACCGTTGATACTCATTCGCAACTTAGATCCCCCTAAATTGTGCAACGCAACAAGACTTGCTGTTAAAAAACTATCGCCGAATTTAATCCAAGCCACAATCATCAGCGGCAAATGTAAAAGGAGAAGATGTGCTGATACCACGAATTGCAATGATTTCAACCGATTTGCCCTTCGATTTCAAGCGATTACAGTTTCCTGTGCGTCTGGATATCGCCATAACCATTAACAAGGCTCAAGGCCCAGTGTTGCTGATTCGAACTTAGAAAATTCCTGTTTTTCGCACGGCCAATTATATGTTGCTTGCTCCAGAACTGGAACGCCTAAAAATCTTTATGTTTACACACCTACCGAAAAACTCAAAATCTTGTTTATGCGCTAGCATTAAGATAAAAAGTTAATAAAGAAACACAATTTCCAACAAAATGTATTTTTTTAGCGCAGTAGCACACGCCGGGTATACGCTAGTATTATATACATGGAGTATGCAAAAACAATGAAGAAGTTTTATCGTAAACGACAGTTATTCAATTTAATATCCAAATTGCCGATGGAAGCAGCACTAGCGCAGCAAGAAATAAAAACCAGAAGAGACAGGACATAGGAGTCTTTACAAATGATATCAAACTCGCAACCATCAGAGTCATTGTAATGTCAGAAGCTGACAGTAGTTTTTCTCGTCTTCAAGCAATTACCACCAGTAACGCATCAAAGTTGATCTGGTACAACGACTTAGTTGCAATCTTACAATTAAATGACACATAATTGTATAGCAACGATCTGTATGTATTTTCTAAGTTTTATTATTAATTTAATATCAATATCAAGCAGTTTTTTGTATTACCGTTTATTAATTTTTGATCGAGTATAAAGAGACAGTTAATTATGAAGTGCGTTTCATGTAGAATGTAATACGAGTTCAAAAATCATCTCTTATTGCGTGCACTTACGTAAAAAAATAGTCATTACTTTAGATTTATGGCTAACCGCTCTACTAGTTCAAATGATCTTCTATGATTTGTAAATGATTTTCCAATATCTCTTTTAATCAAATTTAACAATTCTCGTTTTCTTCTGAAAACAAGATCCCAGTAGAAATAATTGTTATCTGTAAACACTACAAGCAATAATACCTATTCCTCTTTTCTTTTGCGTTGCAATCTATGTTGAAATTTTGAACACCAGCTACATATGTACTTACGTATGAATGCTACACGCTACCGCCACCTTCTTGGTTAGCACGCTGTATGATCACGACCGTGATCGTTATCGTGCCCGCCATCGTCTCCGCGTTAATTTGAAATTTCTTTTTGCTAATTCAGTTATAAAATGTCAACAGTTTAAACGTCATTTCAATTTCATTTTACCACTAGTTACAAAAAGTGACAATATTTTATCAGTACTGATAAAAATGAGTTGTCTTTTATTAAAAATAATGTTGTTGCTTATTTATTATAAATGTTGAGAGCGGTTTTTAAATTTTGCATTGCATGTTGTGAAGTATTTCAGATTCTTGACGAAGAAAATAGGGCGCGGACGTTTTAGAATTCATACTGGCCAAGTTACTTTCTCCCACAGATTACTACAGATCTCCAAGTAAATACGAAAAGTTATAGTTTGCTATAGTTAGCTTTGTTTGCCCAATTAAAAAGATCATATGCTCCCTCTTTATCAGCATGAAGGTTTTCAAGAGAGCTGAATTTGTTAAGAATCGTAAATAAATAATAAAACAACCCCCAGCATCTGCTAAAGCCGATACGGATGATCATCGAAAGCCATGCCCCGTGTGTATTTCTGAATTTTGAAGACCAAAAACTGCAAGTTTTGTATGGAATCTCACCAATTATATTGACACATGTAGGGCGAGTAATACAATTGCCATATCTAAATACCAATGAAAAACGGTTACATTTAACCACTTTTGGAAGCATATATATCTTCTGACAATTTCAAGCAAGCTAATTTCTTCAATGCGTCCGTGACTTATGTTTTTGTCTCCGGAACATAAATGTTAATGCTGCTATTCAAATCTTCAATATTTTTGGCCACCATACCTCCCCACGGCGCCAATCATCGACATATGTAACTAGTAAACGAAAAATAAAGGCTATACAAAACTTATGACATATCGAAATGTTATTCTCTGTTTCTGTTACACATTTTTCAACATAATCCCTTGCAAAAATCCTGTCGTTATTACGTCTATATTCTTCGGAATTCTCCTTACAGAAAGTTATTAGGTTTAGAAATATACTGATGTCTACATTTTGTTTGACTGACCTCGTAACTCGTAGCGAGTATTTCTCCATCGTAATGAATTGTACTGATTACTGACTCCAAATAGTGGACGATTTATGAATATTCGCTCGTTTACCACAATAAAAGTAAGTAAGTCTTCGGAAGTTATTTTCACTTTCTTTAGATCAGACCAGTTTTCGTAACGTTGATAAACCATTTCACATAATTCCTTAGATTTGGTCGGTAATAAGTTAGAAATTACCACTTCCGCAGCATTTTTGCTGTTGAAATGTATGGAATCTTTTGAATCACTCGTAATACTTATTTTGACACTGACACTGACGAAGCACCAACACAACACGATTGATATCAGCAAACGCGAAAGAACTCAGCAAAATTTTCTTTAACAGCGACAAGAAAAAGTCAAGCTACATATTAATGTGCTTTGTATTGCTGAATGACTAAGAATCTTATGGAACACGAGGCAGCAGTGGTTTGTATCATACGACATGTTCTCCCAATAATCATCTTTAGTGATAAAATAAACCACCTCTGCCTATAATTATATAAAAAGTTATTACATAGCACAATGTCAATTATCCTTATTGTTGATCGAATTGCAAAATAGTAATCTTCAATTGAAATCAATATCTCTTAAGTTTTGTGCTAATTTACGATAAGAGATATTTGTATTTTTTAAGAATGGGTAATACGTTATAATAACTTATTTTGAAAACGACCAGTGCTTCAAGAAGAATTTGGAGGATATGCTCTAAAATATGTCAGTATTAGCACCTTTATATCGTATTCTATAACTTCAATTCTCCTTCTTCGTAATTATGCGTTAAAGCAACCATTTAATGGTGAATTGAGTTCCAGTCTGAAAAATGTGCAAAGATCTGCCTATCTTCTACCTGGACACATGTTTTTTAATTTGTGTTAGTTACCATGCCATTATGGTTGCTTTGGGTAAACATCCTCGACATACATATATTTTCATTGTTGAAATAAAAATTATCTACAATTATCTTGCTTAACACGAAATTACCAAATCGAAACCAACCCAAAACCGATAACACGGAACGTAAATTTAACAGCATATAGCAAGTAATAATGATTTAATGTCTTAGCCTCTTGCTACAAAACCAAATTTATGATTGGCATTACCTACTATTTTCATAATCATGCTCACTTAGAGTTTATACGTATGGAGATTTAGAATATGTAATAAAATATACGTTTAATTTAAAATTTTAAACTGATATATTTAAATTCCAAACATAGATGTTTCTTTTATTTATGTATGATTATAGAGAATAAAAGATACAAAAAATAATTGTCTATAACATTTTTCTCTCATTCTAATGTCAACTAATTATCAGACATCGTTAATGACTACGTCATTTAAAGGATTGTAATTATCGTTACTACCGCTTAAGAAGACTATTAATTCATCTGACGAATTTGATAAATTAGTTGGTTTCCTACTTCAGTCTACAAAAGTGGAGATGGCGTCATTTCAGAAACAATACTTTAGCAGACTATCAAATTTTTATAAGGCAACAAGAGACGAGAAAAGGATACTGATTAGATATATGTATGTGTAATCAAGGAAAACTTACGTCCCACCTTAAATTCTTCAATCAACTGATGATGGTGAGTGCAATGGACTTGACTTATACGGGCTTGGCCTTGCATCAGTTTGTAGGCTACTGATCTTGCTTTTTGTATATGGATATCTATAAGTGATAAATTCAGTATCACCTCCAACGCATATGTAGGAGATATTCTCATTCATCATCACCTAGCAGCCTGGTAGCCCCTTTTTGCTTTGTTTTTCGTCACCACACAACTGCTCTATACATTACAATGGGCCCAATAACCCTTGTATATAACCACAGAATCACCTTAGGAGTAAGGCCTCAGTTTTTCCCACACATTAGCCTACACTGCCAAGAAATATTGTCGCTTTATTGGTGATTTTCTGTATGTGAGAGTTCCACGTAAGCCTTTGGTCAATCAGTACTCCTAGATAATTGGAATATCTACTTTATCTAGCACTGGCCGCTGTAAGCCTTCCGGCGCTTTTTTTTTGTGAAGGCAACTGTATTCGGTGTTTGAACGATAATAGAGAACTGCTCCTGCCTGCACCAGTTATGTACTATATTAATCGCGGTTTGTGTTCTGTCTGAGATGATGCTTGTGAATCGTCCTCGCATGACGATCGCTAGGTCATCTGTGCATCCTAGACAATAAAAGCCTTCATTAGACAATTTATTAAGGAGATCGTCCACTAGGGTGGTCCTCGGAAGGAAAGATAGAACTTCTCCTTGTGGGCACCCTCGCCCCGCTCTGGTCCCGACTTTGCCTATGGAGGATATTATTATTCTTTTCTCCATACCAGCTCTCCTCTATCTGCCTATCACGGATGCGATTATACATATGCATAAATCACTATATACATTACTTAAATTTTGATTCTGTTCTGAAATTAATTGTTTTACTATTTTTTTGTGTATGTATCATTTTGTATACTACTCTTTTATTATATAATTATTTTCTGTTCCTAAATCGATTGTATCAAATACATATAATATAATTTTAAATACTCTCCAGCACTTTTATAGGTCAATTAGAAAATAAATTTAAGATTTAATAGCTTTCTCAAAACGTTAATTAATAACTTCGTGAGTGAAATATAACATGTACAAACAAGCAATTGCTTTTGTTTGGGTGCTATCAACATAGTGACCAATGACTAAGGACTAGGATATATAGGATTTGTAATAGATTTACACATCTAATATATTTTTTTATATGCATCGGCACCCACATGCGAAACATAAAATCAAAATAAATCCCTATATCAAAAGAATCTTCGTCGAAAACAATTCTGTTCAAGGATCTACGGAAACAACCACTTCTTATGTAAACTACATTTTGATTTTTCTTTTCTGCTCATGTTGGTTAATGTTGGTTTAATTATACTAAATTTTTAACATAGATGTGCTTTATATGTCTTCAATAGCTAACTCCCTCATTTATTTCACTTGGTACAGATAAATGTGAGAATGCCCTTAGTAAGTAAGTAATTAGTACGAATGGACTTTTACGTATTACTCTCATTACTACATGCTTTATACATAATCTTCAATTTTGTCATTTGTAGCAAATAACCGTTGGTGTATGAATATGACTGAAAACGACTGTATTTATTTCAGAACTCGTTTATTCTCAAACAAAAAACTATTTTGAAACACTCCGTAAACTTTGACATTTCGAAAAATAATTGCCGAATGTATTGTCACCCTATACGGAGGACTAGGAAATGTATTCAGATCTTACTTATTAACTTACTGGGACATATATATATATACAGAATAAACTTTAAAATTAAGTTTGGTCTTTTTAGACTTTGTTACATTTCTTTGGCTTTGCTGCAGTTTTTGGATTGTATTCCTATCATGTTGTAAATTTAAATAAAATACGTCTTACGATTACCAAACAGATTTCAACTTTCATCCGAAATTTTCGACTGTTGCTATTTAAAACAATTAAAGTAATTAAGAACTTGAGGAATAATGAATTGTTTTAAGAAGAAATCAAAACCTTAAATTCAGATACTTACGGTTGAAACAACGGTGTATAATCATTTTCACTTATTTTAACATTGCACACAAAACCAATTTAAAAAATAAGCGTCCTTTACGCACTTTCGTTCTATGTCTAAGTCGATCAACTAGCAAATGAGGCGATTACTGCATGTATTGCTGTAAGTTATATGACAACGCGCATGCTGTAACTCAGCACATATTGAAGCGATGAAAGGGTGTTCTTTATTCAATCAAACTGCTACCCTGGTTGTACATATTCACCATTGTTAAAACTGCTACCACTTCCACCTGCTTTTTGATTATTCCTATATCGATTAAAAACAAAATTGAATATACTGCGCTCTTTTCAGTATAAAGAGATTAGTGTGTAGCAGAATTGGATGTCTGTGTTCCAAGTTTTAGTGAAGAGAATAAATATGAATAAAAAGAAGGAACAAAATGATATGCACGTGGGATAAGTATAGCACCCCAATACTCCTACAATTGAAATCCGTTTCTGTTATTTGTTGCAAAAATCTAGAGATGGGACGAATCCAAATTTTCTCGAATCCGAATCCGAATCCGAATCCTAAAGGATTCTCGAATCTCTCGAATCCTTCGAATCTCGAATCTCTCGAATCCATCATATAATTACAATAATAAGAAAGGACAGAGAGGAAAAACAATTTTACAGGAAAATTTTAAAGCTACTTTAATTAAAAACGATACAGTTTTTAAAAATATTTATTAAAAAAAGATTTTTTTTTTGAACATATTTATATTACAAATGAAATTAAAAAAAAACAAATTACACAATATTAAAAGATAAATTATGTTAAAATCTTGATGATTATGCAACAAGTTTTTATTTATATTTAATTTCCTTAGCATATGGAAATTAATATATCAATAACAGTACCGATATCTTTTCAGAAACTTTTGTGAATGAGAATAAGGAGAGCTAACATAGATAAACAGCAAATATAGCACATGTTCCATACCTTTTCTGGTCTCAGGAATAAAGATATTTATTTATTAAAATACCACAAACATTAGGAAAGCATGCCAGCTTATAAATACTTTGTGGCTGAAAGAACGAGAACCGAAGAGAATCGTCGAGATCTTTCTAGTCAGTGATTCATATGTGTCGTGATTACATGAGTCATCATTATTATTATTTTTTTTTTTTGATTCGAAAGATTCGAATTACGAAAATCGTGCGAAGATTCGAGTTTTCGAATCTCGAATCTTTTCAGGATTCGATGGATTCGAGGATTCGCGGATTCGAATGTCCCATCTCTACAAAAATCTATTGTTAATTGCAAGTTACCATTAAGTTAACAGATGAGCAGATTTACTTTTTATCACACTAAAAAAGTGTTTCAATATGATTTATTCTGAGTCAATAATTTTATTATATTGTGATTTTCTTTGTAAGCTAATAAGTCGAGTTGCTCAATTTTGCGCCAACAACTAGTAGCGGGTGCATAAAAGTTTACAGGTAAAATAAATGCCGTGGGTGTACGTATAATTTTATTTGTCGTTTTAATCATGTTCCTTTTCATTGTGTTGCTTTGTTTTATATCCTTTCTCAGATGTTTTGACTGTATTCGCAGTATAAACCGAGTACATATATGTATATACGATTCGACATCAACATTATTTTCACCGTTATTAATACTTTATTTTTATTACTCCAAAGAATGAAATAAATAATAATCTGCTAATGCAAGGTCAAAACTCTATGGCAGAATACGATATTTTTCTGATTTGACAATTCTATTAAAATAAACTAAGGCCTACCCTTACCACATTCATTCTTTGGAAACCTCCAAATACGTATTCCGGTCACCAATTGGTGGTCCTCAGAAAACAACACAAAGGAAAGACAGCATCACTCATGAAAATTGATTAATACTCTATACGTGCCGCTTAGAGCATTGTTAAGAAATTTCCATTTTACGCTTTCCTTCCTTTATATTGGATTTCTCACAAATTATGCAACAAAATAAAATAAACAGGTTCATACTAGATAGAACAGAATTTCTAAGAATACATACATAGTTTTCTACTATCACAGAACAGAAACTATTTTTGGAAAGAAACCGGTTGGAAACTTCTGAAAGTATGTGGTCAACTTCATGTAGGTTATTTAGATGAAGAAATGTAAACGCTCATAAAATTCGATCCATATGTTCAACAAGGCTATTAGGAAGGGTAGCGTTGGTTTAATTTCGTTAACCTGGTTTGGTTTGAACCCGGAGTTGAGTTATGTGTATGTATGTATCCGCCGCGAACAAGTTTGAACTGGTCCGATAAATAAATCAGTGCATACAAAACAAAGCTTTTATTTCCCCAATTTCTTTTTTCCGTTACACTTATTGACTTACTTTTGTAATCTTATAAATAGATTTGACACATAAATTGTGAAACATTCTGTAGTGTTATCAAGGGAACACCTCCCGATTTGGATGAAATTAGAACCAAGTTGAGTGTTGTGATAGCCACATTCCGTTGACGTCGACGATTTTCAGTTATAGACATTTGTACCCAGTTCTTATGACCGAAAAAAATAAATTATATATCACGAAATTCTCCTCTTATAAGTCTATCAAACTGTACCAAATTTTTTATTTTTCTTTGCCCCGTGAACACTACCTCTTACCCCTACGACGAGGGAATTGAGTGAAGCAATAAAGAAAAGGGCCTTAGTTGATGTATTTGAAATACTATTTTCGCGTATATCTAACTAATCTTTTGTATGTGCAAAGTAGGTTTAAAAAAGTACCTCGCGGGACAGATTTTATTTTAATGTCTGTATCTCAAACCTGGTTAAACGCTGCTGTCCGGAGCTGTCCATAAATACATGCGTGCAATATTTTTATCTTTAGACTTGGTTTATATATGTAAATATATTAAATAGACGGATGAATGTTTGTGTAACTAATAGAAATTATCAATCCACTTTTACAATAAGGGTAATTTATACATACATCTAAAACATTGTACAAGGTCTTTATTGACAAGATCTTGAAGAAACATGTTTGTTAGAATTTTTTACAACAGTCTACTACTTCACGTAGAGACATGTGCAGATATGCTAACTGGTTACATTACCCTCATGTAATAAAAAGAAATATATTCCTACGCGGGCTCAATGATTAAGCCAGGTGTATTGACCAGGTGCCTGTTGATAAACAGAGGTATTCACCCTACCTATGTAAATCATTCACCCGTGATAGTAGAGTGGTTGTACTCTTTTCTGATAATTGTTAATGTAAAGATCTATTTTATTTATCTGTTATAACAATTTAAATTCATACACTACAGTTGCAACACAAATCAGATTAATATTATTATTCGTAAAACAGCTAATCACTATAAATTACTATAGACAAATGTTGATGAAATATATATTTTTTAATTAAGAAAATATACAAACTGAAAATAGCAGTCTATTAGAATGTCAAATCAGTGATACTGTATTCCAAATAAGAAACAGTGGTTATTTAGACAGAGAATCTAAATTTAATCGCTGATTGCCTAAAACAGAAAGAAAATTAGCACTATATTACAGCGCCATCAAGATCAGGAAATCTATGGATTATATGCGAAATAAATTCAATAACACACATCACACGCTAGGAATCAATGTAACGCCTAATTTTACCAAAGTATATTTTCTGATACAAGTTGTATGCTATCAGTGCTTTGTATCTTTTACCTATCTTTTCTTGCATACTTACATTTTCATTTTTATATTTCTATTTGTTTAACTTCAGAAATTACAGAAGGGTGAAATATTGTTCGCACTATTGTAAATTTCTGTGATAAGCCGATATTAGATGTCCAATGGTCATTTCCAATGGAGAAAGATAGTGAACTAGCTGTTGCAGATTCGCAGAGTAGGTATGTGATACTGCAGGTGCTTCTTTAGAATCTCCAAAAAAGGGAAGCGAAAAGTCCAGCTGCAATGAAAATTGAACTAGATGAGTGTGATTAAGGTGTATTGTTCATGAAATATATACTATAGATCAGCGGTTCTCAAACTCCTTTTTCGCGTTCGATTTATGTGCAATGTTGATCAAACACGTACCACCGCGCTAACAAACAATATTGAACTGTATGGAGATATCCAACAAACTGGTAGGGTAATAAGAAATACTGAGAGACATGCAACAGATTGTTAAAACAACTTTTATTTTAAAGCACTAGGTTTTATTAAGAAACAAATATTGTACAACATCTTAGACGTCAATGGGTATGATGGATCGCATAGTTGCAATAAAAAAGAGATGTTAGGTTCAATCCCAGTCAATTCTATACGTAAAATTGCACAATGCTTATTTTGGAGAAAGTTGGATACTCATTTTAAACTTTTTACCAAAATTCAAATTTGAAATTTTTCGCTAAGTAAGCCAATGTTGCTACCCACAACTCGTCTGCTAACCAATCTCGCAAATTAAAATTGGTTTCCATTACAAACAATTGCATCTCAGAAGGCAACTCGAACAACCTGTTTTTTCCTTTGAATGCCATCTCACCTCGGTGTGTAGCAGCAATTGAAAATGAGCGCTGTCCATTTCAGAACACAGTTTTGAAAATAACCGAGCGTTTAAAGTCCAAGATTTTGTAAAGTTGACTACCTTGGCGGCCTCCTGACGGATATTTTTAATTGATCTGGCAATTGCTTTGATGGTAATGCCTATCTGTCGATGTTGCAATGGGTACAAGCACAATTTTGTGCATTTACTATCACTTCGTTGGTAACACATGCGCATTTCCTGTCATGGTATACGCACCGTGAGAAACCAACGCACTTCTTCCAGTTTGTCCAGTTTCAACAAGAAAGTCATTTAGTTTATTGGATACTTTCTCGGCCGTAGTTTGGGTCAAGAGTGCCTAATAATCCTCTTTTACTTTAGTTTGAAATATAAACCACAAGTTGACCATAATTTCTTATATCTATGCTCTCGCCGAGTTGTATGGCAAAGGAACAACTATTTTTGACTCGGACTAATAAATAATTCTTCTTTATCGCCAATACCATCATTTTAATCCTGCAATGGACGGTATCATTTGGCAACGGTACAGTATCAAGTTTTCATGTAACTATATCTTTAGCACTAGATAGCGTTGGTTCCTCACCGATAGTATAAGCTTCTTCACACCTTGCTATACTTAAACTCACTAGGAAGAATGCCTCGCTTTTTGAGAAGTACCGACAAAGGACAACATAATTTCCTTTGTTATCTCAATTAACTTACGGACGAAATAATCCTTACTTTAATTTTCTAATGTAGCATGTTTTGTATTAAAGTGACCCTTCAATGATGGCGGTTTCAGATTTGAGATTATTTCAAAACAAATCAGACATTGCGGCCTAAGCTAATCGTCACGTTTGTAAACATGAATCCTAAATTAATCTATTGGGGATTATATTTTTGAAGTGAGAACTTCTTTAGCACCGTTGTGAGTGATTTGAAACTCGATGAAACGAAAAAGCGACACTAAAAAGAAACAAATATACACTCTTGTCTACCAAGCGTTGTATATATGTGTGCTTGTGTGCGCCTGCATATTCCCGAGCCAAACAGAGAGAAAAGGCGTCGTATAGTGAGTATAGTAGGTGTATTTCACTGCCTAATACGACTGTCTGATCGAGACCACAACTACAACATAAAAAACTAACAAAATAACTTTCGGAAGGTAACTATGGCGCCAGCTAACATCGAATGGGACGTTTATTATAGAAATATTTTCTAAATAATTGTGTGCATTGAAATTATCAAATGTGAAATAAAAGAAATTTGTAACAAAGTTGTATAAAAAAATTGTTTATAAAAACTAGAACAGCACCGATATATAATATGTAACAAAATAACCTAATTCTAATATAAGTAAATAAATAAAAATAAAACTGTGCCTATAATATGAATTAATCTTCAGGAACGACAATTTTGTTATCGTGTAGAACTGTTGAATACGAAATAACGATAACCTGTTATTTTGCAACCGTCATTTCAAAATAATAATAACGGTCGAAACTGTTATTTTAAACAAATAAAATTTATTTAAAGTAACGATTTTTCCCATCACTACTTGCTTTGGTCAAAGCGTTCTGTGTGTATGTTTGTACGTCTGTTAGTGCGTGTGTCTGTATGCATGTTTGTACGTGTGTTAGTGTGTGTGTGTGTGTGCCTGCGTATTACGAAGCTTTGGTACCAATATTATAATAAATAAACCCTATAATTATCCCACTCCTGATATTGCATTCGTCTCATTCTCCCGCAGTTTACTTTTCTGAAGGTTACACTTCTACCCCGTGTGAACTGCAGACGTAATTTTTTTTTATTTTTCATATTTTGTACGGTTGTTTTTTTCATATTCAACCACAATACACTCTGGTTCTGAAATACAACTTAACGGAACAGGGTTCTCCAGTTTTGATGTGTCTATTAAGCCATTTATCATTTTTCATGCGATTTTCGCGATAACAACACAGTAAACACGTTTACTTTACTATACAACAATTACAAAACATTGTTTGAAACGAGGAGGATATTCCCCGTTAAATTCAGGGCAATAACAATGTTGCTATTCACAATATAAAATACTTAGAAACTGTGGCAAAAGATATATTTTCAAAATTCAACCAGATTAGTTTATTTGAAGACAAGTAGATCCTGTAGATCATAAGGTGTTTTGAAAATGTGGTAAATTGAACATGACGATAGCAATCATTTAAATTTTATGGAGTGACGATATTCGATTATATCTACAAGCTAACGGTATTACAACGACACCTGTTATGCGAAAGGTAGCACTTATGATATTTAGTAAAACGATACCCCATTACTAAAAACTGTGTGCAGTTCATACGCGGTAGAAGTGAAACTTTCAAAAAATTAAACTGTGAGAGAATGGGACGAATGCAGTATAAGGAGTAGGATAGTTTATATAGGTTTATTTATGTTATTTCCTTTTTTCTTCTATCGATACTTACGACACTTTTCAGCATTAGTTTTCGACATACGTGGGAAATGTTTTATGTTTAATGATAAAAATATGCATAAAAATAATACACGTGAACTATATAGCACGCTGGATATGACGCCATGACGTCTCTTCCCGAAGCTTCGTAATACGTAGGTGCGCACACAAGTACAAACATAGAACGCTTTGACCAAAGCAAGTATTAGGCAGTGAAATATACAGATAGTATAGATACTATAGATACTATACTCGCTATATGATGTCTTTTCGGTCGGTTCGGCTCGACAATACGCAGGCGCACACAAGCACACGTATATACAACGCTTGGTAGACAAGAATGGGGAGGCTACAAAGCACTGCACAAAGAAGAGACAATGTATATGTTTGTCCCTTTTAGTGTTGCTTTTTCGTTTCATTGAGTTTCAAATCACAACGGTACTAAAGAAATTTTCACTTAAAAATTATGTTGACAAGCTATTCAAACAGAATGGACACAGTTGCAGGCTCGGTCTCGCTTATCATTGTGATTGAAATCCAATCGAATTAATTTTCAGCCTGAGGAAGAAAGGGACCCCTATAAATAATGTGTAGCGCTCTAGACATGACATTGAGCAATTCATTAGAAATAGCATTTTCAGAAATTATCCATTTTGATTGGGCAAAAGAATATAATCACGTAAAGCATATTACACATGACTGATGAATTAACGAATTAAATTATAAAAAATTAAGTTTCATTATAAGTACAAACCAGTGAAAATAATATCTCTTCCGTATTGATGACCAGGATGGTCACCACTTAAAACATGGTTTATTATTAATTAACTAATTAATATTTTTGTTTCCAGTTATCTACCCCTCCAGTATTCTATCTCCTTCAGTTTTGATCATTTCATCGATGCTATTCATTATTTCCTTTACCTTATTTCTTACTTTCTTCATTTCCGTGATCCATACAGTTTATCTAGGACAGCAATATTGCAAATATATTCCAATTCGTTCGAATTGTATTTGACTTGTAATTGTTTCATTTTTATTCTTTCTACCATTATTAGGTCAAATACTTATATTTCATAACATTCTAAGAATGTTTTCGCTTACACATTTTTAGTGAACAACTTAGTTAAAATTTGCTCCAAGAATGATGGATGTGCGTGTGTGTGTACCATGTACGAAACATATAGCTTCCTCACCACAACCACTTAGCGCCTTACTATCCGCTTTTCTGAGCTTCGCACGACAATAAAACTAGTGGCCGACCGAACATTCGGTTTCGGTTTCGGCCAGTTTCGACCAAAAATCGGCCGAAACTTTGCCGCACCGAAACTTAGTGTTCGTGAATTGTCGCGCTTTGTTCGGACGAGTTCGTGTCTTGTAGTCGTCAGGATCAGCAAGTTAATATTACATAAATAAATATCTACTTTTCTTACATACCGTAATGGTTTTGTTATTATTTCATTTAACACAAATGTACTAAGCTCAAATCATTGGATTATTGCTGGATCCAGATTTGAATACCAACGACGTTTTACCAAGGAATCAATCTCTGAATTTCAAACCGTTATGAGTGGGGAGGACTGGTATGATGTTTACTCTAGTAACTTCAATTCTGATGATATGTTTCTAATATTTTATAACACCTTTCTCTATAATTTTTCCAGAGTTTCCCCTTAAGAAATATTTAGTTAAACCGAACTACAATAATCCATGGTACAATGATGACTGGAAATGTTTTGCTGAACACGTTCGTAGTGTATAATTCTACTGAAGACTCTAATATGGTTGAACTATATACATAAGACAGTTAACAAAAACTACAAAAAACAAGTTGATGAAACGAAAAGACTATATTATGAAAATTTGACTTTGGCTTTACATAATAAGTCCAAAACTGCATGGGGTGTCGCCAGACTCAACCAAATCAAATAACAACGTGAATAACGGATAGCTAACGGTCAGGGTGAAATGAATACCAATCCTAAACGAATTGCAGAATTCTTTCATGAGCATTTTGTGCTTTTCAAGAGACAGAGTAACCAATTCCCAAGTTTAAACATTGGTGGGAGTGCTTCATTTTAATTTTTACAAACTAATGAATATGAAGTGGGTTCGGTTTTGAAGAGTGTTGCAATGAATTAGCCGGCTGGCATCGACGACATACCATGCTTTCATATTAAATATGTTTCCATTTATATAATAAAGGGAGTTTTTTCCGGATGTCTAAAGATGCACAAAACAATTCCAATTCACAGACGGGATGATGTACATGATGTAATTAATTACAGATCTATATCTTTACCGAAGTAAATCGACACTGCGGACTGCGCACTGCGAACGATAACGCACGACAACTTGCCGATCTCGTATGATCTGACTGGAGGCCAAGCCTCCGCGCATACGTTTTCGCCCTATACAAGTACACATGGACTTACGAGGATGCATCAGTAGCACCAATGGTATTAATGTCGGCGCAGAGCTAGATTTGTGGCTAGACTCCACGCTTGCTACTATAGTACGTGCACTAAAATTTCATGCATTATTGGAAATTTATTTGCATTTTTAAATTAAGTAATGAAGAGATATGCTATTTGTTACAAATTCGTTGTAAAAATTGCTTTATTTTAGTATATAGCCAATGCTTAAACATTGTTTTAATACATAATAAACACCATTTATTTTACTAAAAATAATAGGGGAGGTTTAGCCTCCTTACCCTCCCCTGATGAGCCCCCACTGGATTCGACACGAACTAACACAAAGATCTTTAACCATAGTGGCAATAATACCAATTTCCATTTCTTCGTTAGTAACTTGCTTTTGCCGGCTATTTTGCCAACGGGTTAAGGATTCGGTTGTTCTCAATTTATCGTACAAATATTTAAATGTACGGCGTGTAGGGTGAGAACATTGATGATATCTTTTAGGGTATAAATTTCTAGCTCTCACTGAATGTTGCTGGCAGTCTCCGTAAATGATAAGCGTATCGGTTTGTTCTTCGAAGGAATACATCATTCACATTTGCTTGATTCGACGATCCTAGTCTAACCATTCATATTATTGTTGTCTTGCGACATCGTCCGAACAGTGTTTATTTGTCTTTGTCAGATTTAATGAGTACACCCTATTTAGTGAATATTTACTGTATTTGCACGATATGCGAGAGAAAAATTGTGAACGCAGCTTAAAAATGTTTTTGCAAGATGCTTAAAATTGTAGGTTATATATTATTTCTGACAATATCCATGCTCTGATGGGTCATGACAATAAAGGTTATTATTATTATTATTAATTCAGGCAAACAAGGGGGTTGAGGAGCCATAGGAATCTTCTCACTGTTCAAAAAATCGCTGTAACAAGGCGCATTGTCATAATGCATCACCCATTGTTGCTTTCACATGCATGAACATTGTTCTTTTAAGAAACTTTCGGTAAAACGTTGATTAAACCCTTGCCCTCGACGCACAAACTCATTGTGAACGATTCCCTGCTAATCAAAAAAGCAAATCAACATACTTTTGATCTTTGATTTGCTCATTCTTACCCTTTTGACTTTAGAGAGCTTGGAGTGTGCCATTGCATGCTCTGGCGCTTGGTTTTCGGGTCGTTCTTAAACACCCAAATCTCCAAATCTCGTTCCAGAAAATGGAGATCATCTTCAATGGAGGCATTGGTCTAAAACAAAACTGATCACACACCGTTGCTCGAAATTCGTGTCACTCCTTAAGCAAAACCTAGTAAAACAATCGCTACGGACAAACAACGTGACTCGCACTGATGACGTCACACGACACGTTCACCGGCCTACCTTCCAAATTTCGCGTCACCAGTGTTATCCGATCGAACACTACGCTACCAGTCTCATAACTTTATCTACACACGACAGATTACAGCTGTTAATCTGTGATACATACCGCGTAGGCTTTTGGTCCGAAAGATTGATGTCGTTCGTTGAGTGTTATCATTAGAGATCCAATTATATATTCGAGATTTGACTGAAATATGTTTTAATAATATTTTGAGAATGTCGAGTATATTTGGAAGTAACAAAGAAAATTTAAACAGATTTTATTAAACAGATACCTATAACTACATTAAACATTACATTCCTTACTGTAAATTGTTACGTGCACAAATTTCATTACTTTCACGTTTCGGAAATATCTCGCTTAACATGTTACAAATATCCCAAATTTTATTCCCATTAGGCAAACTTATTTCCTAGTGTTTCTTAAGGATATTCTCGGTACACCAATCATATCGCAGCGTTGAGTAGATGGCCTTGAAGTTTTCGAATTCGTCCAATCACGAGGACGCGAAGCCAATCTTCGTCCCAGCGTAATAACAAGCGGAACTGGGCAATAAGTAGCTAAGGCGTAAAGACGGTTACGATATGGGGAGAGTTTTTGCTGAGTGAATTGTAGTTTGTGTTGTCGTTTTCTCGAAATATCGAAAAGATATTGTTTTACCCTGACGTAGGGGATTAATCAGCAGGCTCTCAGTTGTATCTTTTAATCAAGTACAGCTCCCGTTCGGGAGGAAGAAAATCGTTATCGAGTCGTCTATAAACCACTTGGACCTAAATTGAACGCCTTCCCCGTAATACATCCAAAAGGCATTGGTAAAAGCGGACCCTACGGTCTCATTCTTCGGACAATTCTTCAAGTCCATCTTTTCCACGAAACGAGCCAGACAAAACGTACAAATTCGCATGATGACATCATCCGGAGAACCGCCAGGACACCAGAGCTAAGCTATTTATAATTCTATATGTTTTAGACCTTTCTTTTGAATATTTAATATTTTGCATTAGTAGTTTCAACCAAATTATCACCGTAAATATTCATAGACTTGTAGAGTAATCATTCGCTAAGTTGCCGTATTTTTATTAAATTGATCGATATACATGTATAGAGATCAAAAGAGTAGACTTGTATCGCATTTGCATAATTTCACAGCCCAACTGCAACCACGTATTTTGTATTTTATCTTGTGAAAGTCTACGATAAAACGTTTTATGCTGACTTACCGTTATCGCATTGTTCGCATTACTTGGCTAATTAATCTCAAATATTATGTAGTTTCTGAATTTTATTAATGAATTCTGTCTAAAGGCTAAATATACAAGTTCTTGAATAGCCGTGTGTAGTTTTTAAAGTAGGACTTTGTTGTTCACGTTAAAAGTAAAAGCATATAGAATCGACGTTCATCTATGTACATCAGGGGCGTAGCCAAGGAGGGTTTTTGGGGGTTCAAACCCCTCCCGAAATGTGGACATTTTAATATCATTCGAAACCTATCAATACTAGTTTTCTTCCATTGAAAAAAATCAATTATGGCAGCTGAGCCCAGAAGACTGGATATCGTTTTATAAGCAGTTTACGCATTTGTGAAGGTTTTTATTTGGTGTAAAAGTGAAAATAACATTAAAAATAATCTACGTACAGCATTATGTAATATAATAAAAACACACGTTAGTTGCGTTATTTCCTCATCCATTCTTCACTTAATGCAAAATTTGAACGAATCACGAAAACCATCTCCGAAATGTTCTTTTGGCTACCCCCTGATGTACATGCACCATACCGGGTGATCTTGGTACTCCTGACTTCAGGTAGTATTTCAATCAATAAAAGGTACCGAATATATTTGACCATGTTGGCGCTCATATTATCTTTTCTCCTGACAACACCTCCTGAATTCAACGGCCGTTATTATATCTTGCAAAAGGAACCTACACGACCTCCCACCGAGCTGAGCGCGGCATTGGTCTGTTGCGAGAAGCGTATGTATCGCGTATTATTTGTTCTTGTCGTGTTGTGCACCCTAGCCAATTGCTCCGCCCCGACCCCCAGTTGTTGCTATCTCGACGAGATAGTGGTGACCAAGTTTTTGGGGTAACAAAATAGAATTCACAATAAAATGTTTTTCAATATTCTCAATAGTTAAATTTGTCCCCTATTCCTTCCTAGCGATTTGTACGTTGAAAAACTTCGTTCGACATTAACCGACGTAATTGGTGCATATTTTAAAACATTAACAACTTCCAGATTTAAATCGGTTTCAATATCAAAATCGCCACGAAGAATTTGGTTTGCTTGTGGCAACAAATTTAAATCGCTATTTCTTTTTAAAATATCATAAAATTTGTTATTTATTAATTGTCCTATTTTTCCAAAAACTTTCTGAAGTTTTCCCTTAAATTCATCAAATTGATTTGCACTTTGAAATTGCACCAATATTTTCCTCTTTAAAACTGAAAATAAGTTGTTTAATAGGGATAACATTTCTTGCATAAACTGGCAGCATTCAACCATGTTTCCCATGTTGTGATTATTGGTTCCAGTGGCAAAGAAGAGATCTGACATGTAAACTATGAAACGGCGAGGTTCCGAGGATCGGTACCTGTGGGACGTCAGGCGGATTCCGCGCGTGCTCGACTTGAGCCGCGTACACATCTGAGCACGAACGGTACCGAGGCGAGGCAAGTCCGAACGGATGCCTCGTTCGTGAGTATTTTAGTTAACCTTCCTATACTCACGTCAAACTGAAAGACGTATACTATACTATATAAATCGGTCTCACAGACCGTATGCGTGAGTATAGGAAGGTTAAATCGCGTACACATCTAAGCACGCACGGTAGCGAGGCAAGCCGAGGCTGAATGAGCGTATGTATGTGGACGTGTAGTCCAGGCGAGGAAACTGGCTCGCGTGCGGACCGACGCAGCTCGAACACCATCCGCCCGGAGTCGGTACTTCAAAGAGAATTCACCGTGGGCGGCGTTTTTGTCCGTACATGTTCACACGCGTACCGTACGGCTCTATTCAGTAGCGTACACACCTGAGCACAAAGAGAATTCGTTCGTTCGATGAAATGGACGACCATTTGGTTGTGGCTAGTGCGGCATTTTTAGTAATGACGACTTATTGTTAAAAAAGACGCTGGTGGATGACTAGCATTTATAGAAATTGGTCGTTTAAGAACGGTCAATTGCTAGTAAACAATATGTCTCAAAAGGAGAAAGTATCCATTTCTAAAACTTCACGAGAATGTCATCAGCTGACTTCAACTTATTATTGGATTTGATTCGCAATGAAATTTCAAAAGCCGATACAAGATTTCGAAAAGCGGCTACGGCCGAAGAGGGATTAGCTATAACATTACGATATTTAGCAACCGGTGATTCATTTACGAGCTTACAGTATGTGTTCAACGTATCGAAGCAGTTGATCTCGAGAATCATACCAGAAATATGCAGATCGATAATTGCAAAACTGATTGAATATGTGAAGGTATGTAACTTTTTATTCTCAGAATCATTTAGTTACAGAGTGTTAAACGAATTACTCTCTTCAATATCCGATTTTCTTCCCTTCGACGCGAACCGCGGATACCATCAATTTTTTCTTCAACACGTCGAATTCTACAAAAATATCGCTATCGACATTAAAATAAAATGGATGGTGTAGCAAACATAACCCCCTTCAATGTGTAATGATTTAGGAGGTCAATATCTGAATCAGAGGGGATGTCGAAACTGTTAACAATAATAAACCAATAAACGCACTCGTGCACAATTCTGACTTGGTAATATATACTTTTAATGAACTGAACTAGATATAAACATAAAACAAAACAAGCTAGCAACACGGGAAGAACGTAGCACTCTCTTCTTTTTTAAAACCTCTCTCGTTCCTCCCTCCTTGCGCGTCACTCTTCCCCAGGCTACTGCTCTTGTCCTACGTGGTGTCTCGGGGAACGTCTCACCGTCCGCTCGGTGGTGGCTAAAGGTTCGTCACATTCTCCCCCTCGGGGTACATCTCCGTTTCGGGGAAGTACCACATTACTGGTGGTGTTCTTTGGTGGTCGTCCACTTCTTCTGACTCCGACTGCAGGGCTGGTATTATCAGGCCCACAGTATTTGTATATAGATGTGACATGATAGATACCTAGGGTCTCATCGGGTGCGTTGATGGGTGCTATCTCGTAACTTGTAGGAGAAACCTTGCGTTTAATTCGATATGGCCCATCCCGCTTAGGATCGAATTTACTGGTGGTTTGTTTGAGTGCATTACTATGTGTGTGCAAATTCACCAGCACTTTTTCATTGACCTCATAAATCGCGGGTTTGGTGATGGTTTCATTGGCCTTGGCGTTTCGACAATCTCGTTGGTGCTCGTTAGTGCTTCTAGCGTCTTGCCAAGCGAGAGATATTTGTTGCAGATATGGAGCGATCTGTTGGACAAAGTTTCGGGCAGGTACCACTTGCCGAATGTCGTTTTGGACTTCATCAAACGTCCGCAGCTCTCTACCGAACGTAAGATAGGCGGAAGTGTACCCCAAGTTGGTGTTTTTGGCCGTATTCATGGCAAAACGGATTGCTGGTAAACATCTTGGCCAAGAGGGATGATCGCCTTTTACAAGAATCGCCAGTCGAGGCTTAAGATCCCTGTTTTTCCTCTCCACAATATTAGCCTCTGGATGGTATAGGGGTGTTAAAGACTGTTTTATGTCCAATAAGTGACATACATGCTGCATAACACTCGAAATAAATTGTACTCCATTGTCGCTAGTCATTTTCCTAGGAATTCCGTATCTCAAGAATACCTCTGCAACCAGCGTTCGAGCACACTCGTCAGCTGTGGCGGTCTTTAGTGCAAACAGTTCAACCCATTTAGTCGACACATCTTCAGTAATTAGGATCCACTTGTACCCTTCCTCGGACGATGGCAGTGGTCCAAACAAATCGACAGCGATCGTCTCAAAACGTTGAGCATATGCAGGCGTTTGCAGTAGTCCAGCTGGTTTTTGGTTGACAGCTTTGTACCTTTGGCAGTCTATACAATTTTTGATATATTCATTTATATATCGCCGCATACCAGTAAAGTAATACTTCCTAGCTATGCGTTGATATGTTCGCTCTGTCCCATAGTGTGCAGCTGTGGGGGAGTCGTGATATTCATACATAATCCGCTCTCTTTCATGGGCTGGCACAATAAGTTGGGCCTCTTCGTTGTCATCTTCCCACGTGTACCGATACAGTACACCGTTGGTAATAATATAGCCTCGATTTGTCCATTGAGATATGTGGTCATCGTTGTGCGATTCGAAGCTATTTATAATTTTGGCCACCTCTGGGTCCTTAAGTTGCTCCTTTCTAATATCGTAGGCACTACGTGCCGGCATTTCTATGGATACTTCACATCCCTCACAAGCTTCAAGATCCACATGTTTACAGGGTGGCCTGGATAATAAATCTGCGACCACGTTCTTCTTACCAAGAATATATTCTATGTTCAAATCATAGGTTTGCAACTTCAGGGCCCACCTTGCAAGCCTACCTGTAGGTGATTTTAACTTTAATAACCACCCCAAGGCTTGGTGATCCGTAGATACAGTAATGTTTTGAGACCCTTCTATGAATCCCCTAAATTTCTCAAGTGCCCACACCACGGCCAAAGCTTCACGTTCAGTAGTGGTGTAGTTTCGTTCAGCTTTTGTCAATAGTCGGCTTGCGTACTCTACTGGATGTTCCTCAGATCCATCACCTTGAAGAAGTACGGCTCCAACTGCGTATGCGCTCACATCGCTTCTGATGATGAAGGGTTTCTTCCCATCTGCTTGTTGTAAAACAGGTGTGGTGGAAAGAAGTTGTTTAAGAGTGTCGAAAGACTGCTGCTGTTCGGTGCCCCAGTGCCAAGGAACGCTCTTCTGGGTCAACTGACACAAGGGTCGGGCCAGACTCGAAAAGTTTTCGATAAACCGCCGGTACCACGAGCAAGCTTGAAGGAATGATCTTTAAGTCTCGCGGCGGAGACAGTTTTGACATGGCTGCCGTCTTTTCCGGATCTACCGAAATACCTAATGACGTTATCAAATGTCCTAAATAACGAATTTCCGAGCGAGCGAACACGCACTTTTCCCGATTAGCACGCAATTGAAATTGTCTTAGTCTGCTAAACACCTTACTTAAGTCCTCTATATGTTCATCAAAGCTCGGCGATAGCACAATTAAATCGTCTAAGTATGCAAGCACTGTCATGTCTTTTAATCCACGTATAAAACTGTCTATAAGTCTCTGAAAACTAGCGGGCGCGTTCTTAAGTCCAAACGGCGTACGCAAGTATCGATAGGTCCCGACAGGCGTCGTAAAGGCCGTTTTATCGCGGTCGCGTTCACTAACCTTGATCTGATGATATCCTGATCGTAAATCAATAGTCGACATATATCTTGTTTGTTTGGCGGCATGCATTAAGTCATCCATTCTAGGCAAAGGGTACGAATCTGAGACTGTGATGGCATTTAATTTCTGGTAATCCACGCAAAGACGAATATCTCCATTCTTTTTGGAACCAGAACCACCGGAAATGCCCAAGGACTTTCAGTTTCTACAACAATTCCCTCCTTTAGTAGTTTCTTTAACTCTAGGCGGAGTTGCTCCTTCCTAGCGGGTGACATCCGATATGGCGGTAATGCAATAGGGCAATGGTTTCCTGTTTTAATGCTGTGTTCCGCGTACGGTGTAGGCTCTCCCCTAAACCGAAAATATCCTCATTTTCATTTAATTAGCCTAAAGTGCTGATCATCTGTTAATGAGGTTCCTTCCTCCGAGCGCAAACCTACAAAACTCCAAGCATCAACGCCATTATTGTTTACTACGTCCTCAAATCTTAATGGATGTAAGACAGAAGCATCATCCACAAAACTCCATGTGGCATTCGGTAAATTTAAATTAATTTGTGCATCAGTGATAAAGTCAACACCTAACAGAGTATTATTTCGCGCATTTGGTAAAATAATAAAGTTTGTGGATACTACTCGTTTCCGTATACTGACATCTATTCGTGCGAGCAGCACGTCTTGTACTTTAGCACTACCATCCGCAAGTTTCATGGTGATGGTTTCGTGAGTAAACTCTTGTCCCATCTCTCTTAAAATTTTGTATAATTGGTATCCTGCGATACTTTGTTTAGCGGCCGTGCCCACTATTGCAGCCCCGTCGATACCGTGTACGCCGATCTCTAAAATTGGTCGTGCTCGAGGCGACAGCTTAGGTTGCTCTAATACCGCACTCGATCTTTCTTCCTCAATACTTAGACCAAATAATTCAAACATTGAGGTAGACGAAGACTTGCATGTGGGACAGTTCGATCTGACATACCCAGGAGCACCACATCCATAACATGCTAGCATTGGTGTAGCTGTCGACGAAGTCGCGGTCTCCGTAGGATTAGAATTACCATTCTGCTTAATTACATTCTGATTTTTGTGTTTTTGTAAGGCGTACCATGTTTTTCTGCCAACTTACGACATTCGTGTTTATGGTGACCGATGTTTTTACAAAACGAACACCGCGGTTTATTTGACACTCGACTCGTCTTTTTCCACCTGCGTTTCGAATGTTTCCTCTGCTAAACGTGCTTGTGTTAAAAGCTCACTGAAATTTTCAATTCTATCTCTAGGTACCTTTTGTCTTATTTTTGTATGTAGAAGACCATACACCATATCAAGTTGTGTTGCCTCTGTTAGTGTGTCACTCGGTAGTTGTGCTAGTATTGTTCTGCATTTACAAATAAATACGTCCGTTTTGGTTTTTACATCTTGTTCCGACGCGAACAATTCTCTATATACACGATACGGCGGTTTTTGTGGACCGAAAGTAGTTCTTAGCAACTGTTCGCTTCATTCCACGTTGTAATTGTGGCTTTTACTCCGATGTACCAACTAGCTGCGAAACCGTCTAATAGCATTGGCAACCCTTTTAGCACATTGACATCTGAAACTTGAGCACATTCCTTATAAACCTCAATTGCATTTAAAAACGCGTTTACATCCGATGTTGACGTTCCGTCGAAGCGAGAGTGACAATTCACAAAGTTACCGTTTAAATTATTAATCGCCGGCACAGTCTGTGCTGGTGCGACACTTAAACATTCGAGTAATTCGCGAAATTGTTCGTCCGACAATGTAATAGCCATATTTGCTTGAGCTTGCGATCGAAAAATACGGTGTTTCGTTTTATAGCGGTGATGACGTCGAGCGTTCACTATGCCGTGGAAGCTTACGATTTTTTTCCCGGTATTGTGGCTACGCGACACTTGCAATTAATATCCCTTATTTTGTTCACTGAAGTCTTTATGAAATAAATTTGAAAGTTCTTACCAAGATTATATGTCCTACGCGCGTAGAAGCACAAATTAATACACTTTTGCACGTAAATTTGATTATTGACAGGCCGTCTAGTTGGGCGCCATTATGGTCTTTTCTCTATAAAATAGGACGCTTTTCATATTCGTTGATCAACTTCAGTATTTGTTCGTTGTCCCAATTCATTTTTTATATCAAGGAACGAACGTAGATTCCAACTGACAATGAGTTCAAACCTCCAATACAGCCGTACGGTATACGTACGAACCCAATTCTCTTTGAAGTACCGACTCCCGACGGATGGCGTTCAAGCTGCCTCGGTCCGCAGTCCGCACGCGACACAGTTTCCTCGACTCGGCTACACGTCCACATACGTACGCTCGTTCAGCCTCGTTCCCGTTCGTGCTCAGATATGTATGCGGCTTTACATCTTGTGTTGCGTCAGCCCTACGGGTCTGCGTGCGCCACAGACAGGCAGGTCGGAGGGTTGTGGCGTAGGTACGACGATGTGACAAGGCAAGCGTTCAAATCTCATCGGTTTTGTCAATCTCAGTGATACCTTTAGGAATATTTATGTTTCCGTGGAGAACGATATTTGATACATTCACCACTTTCTACTTTCACTTTTTCACCCACAATCTTATACATCGTATTAACACCCCCGTAGCCTTCGCAGCTTCCGATTTTATATTGGTTAGACTTTCTTCTAGAAAACAATCACTCAAATACGTAATAACATTAGCAATAATTTCGCGCCTTTGTGCATTTAAGACACACTTTGGACGACACTGTAGCAAATACTGAGATAAGCTGTATCAAAAATGTTGCACTTTTATTATCAGTGAGTAAGAAAAACCAGCAATGCAATTGTCTTTACGCCCGTTTATCTTATCAGTGCATCAAAATCACGAGATTCACTTCTGCGTCACAGCTTAACGCCGACCCTTTTGTCTATGCGCTATTTCCACGAGATATTTGCCAGACTATATATAGCTAATTTTATTTACTTGACATAATATGCCTTTAATTAGCGAAGAACACGCTTCTTTCCTGGATCTTTTTTGTCCAATTTGTGTCTGCATATCGTTTGTACGGCGTGTTAATAATTAAATGCGAATCGTAGCGACGTTGGAGGTATGCAGCCAATCTAACAAAACTGTACACATAGTGATGAGTAATTTTTCATTTTTGTTACGGTGCCACTAGTTTTTTCATTTTAGTTACAATGAAATATACAATATGTTCCCGGATTGAGTTTACAATAGGTATGATTGACCAAAAATTTTTGAATTGGAATTTCATATTTTGGGATTCCGCCCTGCTTGGTGTGAAACTTACTTTTAGAGCCGGTCTTTTCATATCCGATTAAGGTTTCGGTTAACTAATCGGTGATTAAATTTAGAATCTGGCGATTAAGGAAAACGGGTCTTTCTTAGCGATTTTATTTGCCGATTAGTTAAACGTAAGTGATGTCAAATATACTTACGTTGGCAATACGTATAAAAAGAAACAGAAACTCGTAGCGCAGGTGTAGAAGAGGGACACAAGCGCGAGGGGTTTTTGAATTGTGTTTATTTTTAGGTTATAACCGTTATAACTTATAGCATAGTCACCTAGTCACAGTGGTCACCAGTATTATTTTTTATATTAAACCTGAGAGAGTAACGAAATATGGCGGACAAGAAACGCGAAAGAAGTGCTAACTTTAGCGCCACAGAAATTAACAATTTAATTTCTCTTGCCGTGAAAGAAAAAGGACACTATCGAAAATAAAGAAAGTAATGTGGTCGAAAATGGATTGTTAATGATGAATATATTATGAAAATATATGTAACATGAAATAGAATGTTCTTTTTTTGTTAAGTATATATCTCAAAAGAAGGGTACTTATGTGAACAGGTTAATAGGCAAACGTAACATTCATATTTGTATATCCACATATTCCCTTTTCCTACTAACCAATTGATATAAAATGTGCAGTTCTGCTTCGGAGGTATGTTCGTTCATGTTCGACAATTTCCGATCGTTGATTATGTTGTTATTGGCAAGTATCGCCTACCGTTAAAGTTAACGGCGGTTAAGGGTACTTTAACCGGCGATTATCACTAACCCGACATGGAAAGGCTCAAATCTTGTCGTTTAAGTTAATAGGTACCTATTAAGGTTTAATCGGAGGTGGAAAGACTGGCCCTTAGTTTACTTTCGATTTTTTAAAGTCAAGTAGGCCTTTACAGTTGAGCAAACACTATTTTAGTTCTAGGTAAACCCTCTTTCCCGTTCACAGTGTGCCAAAGTATTACTAAGAAAAGTTGTTCAGAATGAAAAGCTATGGCGTTATACAAATTTTAAGAATGATCGGCCTACCTTGATAAAATCCAGTATTGGTCAGTTTCCTTTTGTGTCAACTTCATTTTCAACTTCGTTTTCTGTCAACTTTGTGTCAGCTTGACTTTAAACTAACAAATCTACAATTGAAACTGCAATCATACCTTGAGATGGGTTAATAATCACATATGCAGAAAATTTACCCAATGATGCCGAGGTATTAAAAAATCGCATAAAAGATGCTATATCTGCTTTACCAATTCAGGAAATCCGGAATAGCTTTAAGGAACTGCGACGGAGGATTGAATTATGCAGCGACGAATGTAGGCCGCAGTGCGGTCCTTGCACAACTTTTTGTAAAAGTTGCCAAATAAATACATCTCAGTGAGATAATTTATGTGAGAGTATGTGAAATTTTATTTCACTTTTTTTGGTAGAATAAATTTCACACCAAGCAGGGCGGAATCCCAAAATATGAAATTCCAATTCGAAAATTTTTGGTCAATATTACCTATTGTAAACTCAATCCGGGGAGATACTGTATGTAATTAAAGCGTTGGACCTAGTTACAAGATAGGGTTGCGTAAACATTTGAGAAAATAATCAACTCTGGCCATTATAACAATGTGTGTTACAGAAACAAACGCGTGAGAAAAGGAGGTATACATGTATTCGATGTATTTAGGTGCGACACACTCAATACTACTTATAAAATCTTTTCTCTGTGAGTGATTCGTGTGGAATCGTAAATCTTAACATGTTTGTGTTATGGATATGGTTATTTAACGGCGACACGCTTCAGATATGAGCGAAACTTTAGTTACCAGATTTTTTTAAAAATTTTACTTTATATGCAAAAGGCGATACTTGGAAATAAAATATTTTATTTACTAATTTATTTTGAAATACTATTTGTCACCCAGGTTTGACTACACATATATGAGTATTATGTATCTGGAATAATTAATAATAGATAAATACCCACAGAAAACAAAAATCGATAAATGAATACAAATTCAAAACTGTATTTGTCGGCTGAGTCCGAGACCGCGGTTAACACTTTTAGACTTATTTGGTGGAATTCATTTGAATTAAAAAATTTAAGTCATTGTTTGTTTTTAAAATTAGTAAATACAGCTGTATGTTTCCATATCAACACTGATACTCTTTGAAACGCCTCCCAACTATATGCGTAGGCAATGATATATAGACAATATGAAGTACTAATGTATCAATTTTAGTTTGCTATTTACGTTTGTATGTAAACATTGTTGCAAAATATGATAAAATACAATGAAATACATATAAGAACTGTCTTGCGATAATCGCTTTGTGGGTATTAGCAAAATATCTGACGATGTTTCTTGTGCACTAGTTTTAGCTACTATTTTGATGATCTACGATACTTTTTTACCTCTTTTTTTTTTGAAAGGAAACAATATATATTTAAAACAAAACAACGATTATATGTTATTGATCTTGCTTCTTACAAAAGTACAAAATTGATTTTAGTATAAAAGTAGTACATAAATAATCAAACAAAGTTAATCTACCACTAACATTACAGGTAATGTATTATAAAATGTTACGATAAAATGTTTATAAATCACCCAATTTTAGCGGTATCTTTTTTGACGTTTTCACGTCAGAAATATACCTATACCCCTCATGAAATTATAATAGTGAAATTTATTCAGATAAGGTGGTAAAATTATAATAAATATTAATAAACTTTAGTAGAAGTGAGCAATCACATCAGAGTTAAATTGAACACAATCTTCCAAAACGTTTTCTAATATCATACAATACAAGAAAATTGATTCTTCGGAAACGTCAACTTAGCAACCTATCTTGTATTTCAGCATTTCAGAACTTTAGCAAATGCTTTTGGACCAAGTAAATATTTAATATTTTTCTTTAATTGTTTTTGATTTGGTTTTTCACGTTTTATTGTAGTAGTTTGTAAATGCAATTTTTAATGTTTTCATTGGATTATAATTTTACCACACTGTCTAAAATAACTTGGGCTTTACCTTTACCTTTAAAATTGGGTGATTTATAAACATTTTATTGGAACATTTGATAGTATATTATCTGTAATATTATTGTTAGATTAACTTCTTTGCTTGATTATTTATGTATTACTTTTACACTACAATAAATTTTGTACTTTTGTAAGAAGAAACATCAATACTGATATAATCGTTGTTTTCTTCTAAATATGGATTGTTTGCTTTAAAAAGAAAGCGGTAATGAAAAAATATTTTTCAATAGAATGTCTCTTACATACAATAAGTAAGCTTATCGTAAACCAACAAAATAGTAACTAAAAGTAGTGTACAAAGGAGACCCTCAGGTATTGTTTTCATATTACGCGATTATTTCAGGACAGTTCTTCTATGTATTTCATTCTATTTTATTATATTTTGATATATTGATATAGAAACATACAGTTGTATTTACTAATTTCTTTAATTTATATAAAAAGAACAATGACTTAAATTTTTTTATTGAAATTAATTCTGCCAAATAGATTTAAAAGTATTAAAGGATTAAAAGTATTATTAATTAAAAAGTCCATTTTTGCATATGACGTCCTCGCGAATGACTGCAAATGGGAGCCGACTCAACCGACAAATGCAGTTTTGACCTGAATTTGTATTCATTTATCGAGCCCTTTTTCTGTAGGTATTTATCTATTATTAATTATTAGAGATACCAATTAGACGTCATTTGCGTATATGTAGTTAGACCTGGGAAAAAATACTACGTATTTTCAAAATAGAAAAGGAACTAAAATGTTTCATTTTCAAATAGTATTTTTACCCTTGTCTGCAGCATAAATGATACATTTATTAACCTTCCTATACTCACGTCAAAATGAAAGACGTATACTATACTATATAAGTCGGTCTCACAGACCGTATGCGTGAGTATAGGAAGGTTAATAATGTAAACTAATGTTTTTGTGTCTTGATATTGTATAAACCAAAACGTCTTTTGCGTATAAAGCTCAATTTTAACAGAAACTCTCATAACTAAAGTTCCGCCTTATCTGAAGCGCCCCGCCGAAATAGTAATTCATAACATTAGCATGTTACCATTTATGGTTCCGAACGAGTTACCCCAAGCGATTGTCTGTTTCTGTCACAGACACTGTTATAATGGCCGGAATTTATTATTCTTTCTAATGTTTATGTAACTCTTTCTTGTAATTAGGTTCAACGCTTTAATTACATATATTTTATTATAAATAAAAAAAACAAATGACACTGCTTCATGAAATAATTATCGAAAAACAAAAGATTACGCATCACTATGTATACGGTTTTGTTAGATTGGCTGCATATCTCCAACGCCACCTCGTTTCGCATTTAATTATTAACATGCTGTACTAATTATTTCTCGACCTATATTTTTATAAAATACTGTTGCGTTTATTACTATCTTTTTCTTAACAATTTTGATTCACCGTTTATTTGAGTAAAATCCAGTACATATTAGAGTAACAGCTTAGTCTCAAACAATTCTCCGAAAGTTAGCTGATTTTTGTCAACATGATAGGTACTCGCAACATCTCTAATTGTGATTTTAATTTTATAATGGGAGCATCATATATTTACTCAGGGGATTTATAGAACGTGTCACAATAAGATAATTGCATTGTTATCGCTATAATCTAAATTGCTTTACAACATCTAGTTATACTTAATCTTGGTTTTACCGTCTTTTGCCACGAAATTGAATGGATATGTATTTGCTCTTCGTTAGAATTTTAAATAAACCTATTTCTTTCTCCTTATGATAAATACTAGTACTATAGTATTTCCATTGTCGTATTTGAATATGGCCACAACCAGTTTGCACACACACTCAGAAGGCGCTTCTCTAGGTGACAGAAGTATTGAGGGGTATTATAAAAATAGAATTTAATATACTTTGAATTGATTAAGGTAAGAGTTTACGTCTTAAATTTGATGTATTAGTGTTAATTAGATTTACTAATTTATTGGTTTAGTAATTAATAATTGCTGATTTCTTTAAGAAATCAACACCGCAATTGTAGATTAGAATGGATCTCATCTTTTCAAGTCTCTAATCTCGCAGGTGTAAAGGCAAATGCTGTCGGGGAAAACAGTGCTCAGATTAACAGTTCCTGCTGTTTATCTATCACAGTCAAAACACTTTCTCTTCTTTTATACTTATACTCCTTTATATGCTATCTTATGTGATTTTGTTCACAATGATTATGATGTGTGTCTGTTATGGTTCTTTTAATGTTATATAATACTAATAATCATGATACAAGAGCTTTTTCATCAATATAAGTATTCTTGTTTCACGAGTCGGTTAGCAGGTCGGTAGACAGGTTACCGGAAGCAAATTCTCGCAATATGGATTGCGATTATATATATATATATATATATATATATATACAGTGTGTCCTCGGATCGGGGTACCCATTAGGGAAAAATTGTTATTATTCATTTTACGACCAAAAGTCATTCTTTATAAAAAGTTCTGCTTGTTAAGAAAATCAATTGACGATAAGAAACTTTTAGATCACATGTACAGGGTATTAATAAATTAGGAAAGTATGAAAATGCTTCAAGCGATAAGTACCATTACTTATTATTTTTTACAAAAATGTTATAAAACAAAGTTGTTTATAAACTAACGTAAAGTCTAAATACAAATTTTGAAATAAAAATTCGAATTTTTAAAAATTATTCTACATAGCTACCACCCAACTCGACACACTTTTCCCCTAACTTAATAAATTTACCGTACACTTTACGAAAGGTTTGCGGCACATTCAGATCATGGATTGCTTCTTCTATGCGTTGTTTTAATATTGCCCTATCATGTGGAAGATCATATGAATAAACATTTTGCTTTAAGGCACCCCACAAAAAGAAATCTAATAATGAAAGGTCAGGCGACCTAGCTGGGTAATGGTTTGGGCCAAACATCCCTATCCACCCTCCGCCAAAATGATCATGTAACCATTGTCTGATCAAGGCTGTGCAATGAGCAGGGCAGCCGTCTTGTTGCCAAAACAAATTATTACGTACTTCTGGCTCTAACGCATTAAGAAATTGTACGACAAAATGTTCCAAAATGTTTAAATACACGTGCTGGCTTAAATTTTCCTCTATAAAATATGCGCCAATGATCCGATCATAAAAACTTCCACACCATACATTAACTTTTTGGTAAGGTTGACTTCATTTGTTTATTATGTAATTAGGATTATCGTAACCGCAATGACGATTATTTTGTGAAGATACGCGCCCGTCTGTGCAAAATGTAGATTCATCGGTAAAAAAATTAATCTATGAAATCTTTGATTTTAAAGGAAATTTTCACCTATGCATAAACAAAACTCTAAACGTCTCTTTTCATCACCAGGTGCAAGTGTATGCCGCATCTTTGGCTTAAACAGTTTAATTCGGTTTTGCTTAAAAATTGTATGTAATACACTTTTGCTTAAATCCAGTGTTTTTTACGCTTCCTTAAAGATAATTTCGAGTTATCTAAAACTGACCCTATTGCTAATAATGTGGCTGCATCATTTTGATCGTATTTTTTTGATTTCTGCCCAGTCATCACCGACCCAGTTTCATTGAATTTTTTAATAATCTTCGCAATGCTCTTTTGACACAGGCGTATTAGAAAATTTTTCATTAAAAACATCAATAGCGTACTGATAACACACATTTCCAATACCGTAACAATGTACAAAATAAATACGTTCTTCTTTGGTCAACATTTTCGAAAATCCCTTCACGAAAACAGAATACTAACACATGTAAATAAGATTCTGACATAACATGAACGTATACAAAATCGGCTATCTTGTCTTTTTGTGAAATGCAAATAAATAAAAACCGCTGGTATTTTATTTTTAAAAATTAGAATCTTTATTTAAACATTTGTATTTAGACTTTACGTTAATTTATAAACAACTTTGTTCTACAACATTTTTGTAAAAAGTAATAAATAGTGGTACTTATCCCTTGAAGCATTTTCATACTATCCTAATTTATTAACACACTGTACATGTGATCTAATATTTTCTTACCGTCAATTCATTTTCTCAACAAGCAGAACTGTTTATAAAGAATGACTTTTGGTCGTAAAATAAATAATAAAGATTTTTTCCCTAATGGGTACCCACATCCGCGGATACACGGTATATATATATATATAGGAAATATATTCCCATATATTCCTATATATATATATATATATATATATATATATATATATATATATATATATATATATATATATACATATATATATATATATAGGAAAGGAAAATTACTTCAACAGAAAGTATTTCATAACGATCCGATAATGTTTACGTGTATAGGTCATGTTTCTTGTAGCATAATGACCAACAATAAGAACAAAGATTTCTTGATGAACATACATATATAACCTATAGTGAACTATGTGAACTAGTGAACTAGTGAACCTATGAATTATATTTAAACTATAAATACCCGTTTCGAAATTTCTGGGTGTATTTTCTTTTTTAACTTCAATTTTCTTTCATTTTCCATTCCTTTCTTAATATAAATTAACTACATTATAAATTGCAGTTCTATTAATAGTTTCACATTTGTACTATGCGCAGTTGTATCAATACAATTATTTCTTATATGATTTTTAAAGGAATGTTATAACCTTTTTCATTTCCTTCAATTTTAGATGACGTCTGCAACTACCGCATGTTCGGGCAGAAATGGAGAGGTAAGGCAATAAACTTGCTTATCTAATTGTAAATTAAACGAATATTACTGTGTGTGACTAATAATCATTATACCAGTTTGTACTGTATTGGTTTAGGTATGCGTATATATGTACATATGTATCAGCAATCCATATTAATATGTTAGAAATAAGCTTGAAACAAGTTGTCAAACAATATTTGCAATAAGTAATTTTGGTAGACACTTCTTTATCGCTAGTAAGTCAATTAAAACAGCATATTAATTTAACAAAACTTTTTCATAACGTTTGAAGAAAAAATATACAATGCCGTTCCTCATTAATAAAATCAGGCGAATTTCTGGGTTATAATTCAAAATGTCGTGGATGAACTGTTTAGCGAACGATTTGGAATTTCCGGAAATCTTTCTTTGTAGTCTACAAAACTACATAGGCTTCTCTAGGTCTGGCAGACGCTTCTTGAATATGCATGATCGACTACGTATCTTATTGCTAGTAACCATTATCCACTTGTCATTCAAATGCGTCCGCAACATTGTCATTGCCAATTTACGACTATGTAACTGTTCTACATGATTTTTAACAATTACATATTTTGTGAGTTAATCCTAAGCTTTTCTCGCATTGGTTTAATGATTACTGGACCGATCAATATACTTCACATTAAATAAGTCCTGTATTTTTTACCGAACGCTAGTCTTGTTATCACGTCCAATATAAATTAATACCTCTATCGTTTGTAGAAGTTTTAGTGATATTGAACTTACTTCTTAATAAAAATATAAAATAAATAAAATTACCCTTATCACACCTTCCGCAAATCATTCTGGATACGTATTTCGGCAACTAAGTTCGTATTCTCAGTGGAAAACTGGGGGAATTACGTATCGTCAGCGATATCTACAAACGCGCAAGGTGAACGCAACGAGCACTCTACAACTCTAACGCATTGCAAAATGAACATCATATAAATACGCGCCCGAAACAGACCAAAAGACTGTTGACACTGAATACCTACTATAAAGAGCGTGTATTTATTCTAATTCTAAACCTAAAATTCATATTCTATGGAGCGTGCCGAAACGAATGAAAGATCCTGCACTGCGATATATATATGCTTTCGTAGCTATCTAGTTTCATGTTATTTTCTACTGGCTGGGCAGAGCCTGGCAGAGCGTGTTCTTTGTCCAAAATATGTCGGTTCAGGCTCGATTTTTCAGGCCTTGTATCGTGGTAGGATTGATCGCTTTGTTTTTCCAATGTATTTTATGCTACATTCCTAACGACAGATTTTATAGATAGGGGAGAGGGGGACCTTTGAACACTTTTTGCTTTCAAGCCTCATAAAAATTTATATTTTTGAATTATTGACTTTTTACATAATTTAACTAATATGTATGGAAATAAACTTTGGTTTAAGTCTACAAGTAACTTATTTTTAGTTCGATTCAAATAATTTTTTATTTTTTTCTTATAGCGCTTATGTCCAAAAATAACATAAACAGTTATATTTTTACATATATATGATAAATTCGATTTATTTATTAAGAAAAACATAAACATTAACATTCAAAAATAAAAAAATTCAGATCAAAAATAAGTTTTATATTATTAAGGCATAAAAATAAACTTAAAAACATAAAAACGAAACTTCAGCTCAAAAATAACTTTTTTAAATTAAGGTAGGTACTCACAGAAAAATGTAAATATAGGTACAGAAAAATATAAAGCACATTCATTAATAAAATTAATTTAGTTGTCTCATTAACCCATTTTCAATTTAGAGAAATCGAAGTCAAAAGTCATAATCGCAGCTGTCCTCGATGTTCCAGGTTGGTTTACTGGTGTTGGAAGCTTCGCCTTTATTTGTATGCCATTTATAGACCACTTGTCTGCTATATCAGGATAAAAACTTAAAGGAACCTGGCTTCTTCTTTAAAAAGCTGACGTTATAGTTGTTGTCTTCTTTCTCAGTTATTTTGCCAACAAATCCCAACGTTTTTACATTGTTTTTATTGGAGCATTCCACTAATATATAGTCTCCAGGATTTAATTGGTCGTAGCTCAAATCGATGTATTCTTCTTCATGGCACTCTACAGCAATTTGGTCATCAGATGAATCATCAGCAAAGTTGAAATCGAGATCTGTATCATCATTCACCGAAAACGAGCTTTCAATAGAGTCCGAGCTAGAATCCTTAGACTTTTTAGCTTTTATTGGACGTTTTGCATTTTTATTTATATTGAGACGTTTATTTAAAGAGCTTATGACTGAGCTCTTGACATGCCTTGGACGTTGGATGTAGGAATTCTCTAATTCATTTATTTCTGGTGTTTCTGCTAAAATTCTTGATTTACCCCTCCTTCTTCTTCGATTAGTGTGTTGTGTGGGAGCAGCTTTCGGAAAAGTCCTTGCGATTTCAGGTGACATTACATTTTCCTTTAAAGCATCATGACCAGCATGGGATTCGTCATTTTCAGAAAATAAGAGAGAATCAATAATGTTTGGTACTTCGGTTGATAAATCAATATTTGGCTCAACTTGAGATGTAGAATGCTCTGGCATTGGTCTGTTTGTGACTTCTGCACATTCAAAATCTTCGTCCGAAAATGCAGTTCTTGCAAACGGATAAATTCCTGGCTTTGCAAAACCTGAATTAATATTTCTCGGCGTAAATGCAGCAGTAACAGAAATATTGGCAATACCAGCAAGATCATGTATTGTAATAGTTTTTCCAGGATGATTCATTAGCTAATCATTTTGCGCCAGGTAAAACTTCGCTTGAATGGTCCCAAAACTGCGACATCGAGAGGTTGAAGACGATGGGTACAGTGAGGAGGAAATGTTACAAGAACGATACCATGTTCTCGGCAAAAATTTATAGCTTCTATTGTACAATGGCTTTCATGATTGTCCATCAAAAGTAAGATCATGTCATTCTTTGAGCATCTTGCATGTCTTTGGATGTGTTCAAGAACTTTTATGAAAAGCAAACCCGTCATCCAACCACTTGTGGGACTGTTAGCATAACCGACACTACCAATTGGAGCTCCAGCAAGCAAATTATCGTGGTATCTAGCTCGTGGAAAGATAAATACAGGAGGAATTGTGTTGCCAGCTGCATTTACAATAGCGCACATAGTTATAAGCTGCCCTCTCTCTGCAGAAACACACTGTCCAACTTGTTTTTGACCCTTTTTTGCTATTACGTTCGGAGATTGCACCACTGTAGTCAGGCCTGTTTCATCTAAGTTTAATATGCGGTCGGGAGTAAAGTTAAACTTACCAAGTGCTCTCTGGTAATTGGTTTGGAATTCTTCGACGTTGTGCTTATTAAAGCTTGTTGATCGTGACAAGCTCGTGTTTTGAGGCTTGCGAAGTGAAAGGTTAGTGTGTATTTTCATGAAGCTCTTAATCCAATCCATCCCAGCTTGTCATTTTTTTATGAGTGTGGCGTATTGAAATGCTAACATCCGGCCTTGCAAGTATGTTAAACCATAATTCATTCCTGAGCTTTTGAGTAAATAATTTTCAAGCATATCTTCTTCAGCGGTGGTGAAAACTTGTCTTGTGGAGAAATTGCTTGAATAATCTTGACCTTTCATTATTTTATTTTGTTTAAATCCCTTAATTCTATAAAATAAGGTATTCGGTAGAATACCGTAAGTATTGGCAGCACCTCCTAAGAGTCATTGTTTTGTTTAAAACTGCCGTAATAGCACTCTTCATATCATCTTCACTGAATCTAGTATTCTAGTAAAAATAGTAAACAAAGCTTATAAATGTAAATAAAAATAACATCAGGTATATTAATTATAGTTCTTTTTTTCGGAATATGCAGTTTTAGGTGCTTTAACTTCCTGGCCATCGCAACAGAAGATAAAGTTGCAACGATATTAGTTAATGTCATATGACCATCTATTTTTCGCCATTGCTGCCACATTACTTAATCTTCCATATTGACTAAATATGCTAGAGGAATAAATTGATATTTTAAATTTGTCAAGCACTTCTTCCAATTGTTTGTCATGAAATTTTCATTATAAATATTGCAGCAAACAGATTTAAGAAAGCTTTCAAAATTGCTGGAAAATGATGGAATAATTTTCGCAGAGCTTTCTAACAAATAGCCGAAATTCGCATGACTCATGCGAACACACATATTATGTGGCGTCTTATTTGTTGGTTGCACATGTCTTGGCCGCATCTTAAAAAAGCAGATTTACCTACAATTTCATTTGGGCTTTCTTTTCTAAAGACTTCAAATGTTTCAGACACTGTCATTATCATGAAACGCTTAGCAATTATTTCCCCTTCAAACCTTCCTTAAAGCTTTTGCAAATGTTTGCTTACATTTGTAAGGCTCGTTTTGTGTATGTTTTGTATTTTGAATTTCCTTGAGCTTCTCCCGACTTTGTCTTTTACGTATGCTCTCATACCGCTTTTTCTCTTCAATATTTTCTTTGTTTCATTCATTTAAAGCTTTCAACTACTTCCTTGCATTACGCATTCTTTTTCGGCTTTTTAATTTATAGTTTTGTAATTTTACTTCATTTTCCTTTAATTTTTTCCCTGTGCTGTTTGCAACTCCCACTGTTTTTATTCGTCTCGATTAAAATAATTTAATAGCAGAGTGCTTTTACAAAATTAATTAAGTGCAGAAGAAAAATGTGTTTAAATATTTTTAAATTTTACACTCACTCTGTCGAACAGGACAAACATTTTATAAGTGCCTGGATCGCAAATCTTTTTATTTTAATTTTTTTTTATTATTTTAAATGCAATACAAATGTCTGTTTGCACTCAATATTTCATAACCTTTCTTCATGTACACGCACTTATCAAAAATGTTGTTTTTCAATGTCGAACGGGACATTGAAATATGTGATTATGCAAAGCAAAATTTTACAGTTATTTGTAATCCCATTGTTTCTTATGCATCTCAGAGACATTTAAGGGAGAAAAAGTCAATGTATAATGCCGCTGATTAACCCAGATACCGCAAAATATTTTTTTAAAACTTAAATTTTTATTTCGAAACTTACATATTTCTAAACATTTTATATTAACAAATTTTTTTCTTAGAACCTATAGTTTTCCCGGAATCGGGTGTCCTTTTAAAAGGACAGTAGCTAAATACACTACTTTAGTATTTTCTTATATTATATTTTATTTTGGAGTGATACGCCAAGAACCACTCCTTTGGATGTAAAGCGACATTACATTTTTGCAAAAAAGTTGGCCTTTTTATGGCAATAGCTGCAACGAGTCTGCTGTTCTTTGTGTTATACTAGGTGCACTTGTCCGTCAAATCGCGAGTATATATGAAGTTTGACGCCAAACCTGCTTGAATCCCTCTTTGAGGATCTTTTAAAAGATTCCAGTAATCCGTTTGCAATGACTCTTCTAAAAGCTAAATGGTCCATATTGCCGCCATACGAACGATGCAATAACCAGCTATTTTGTTCAGCCATGTCTATACAATGACAGGTGAGCGGAAAGCACCACTTTTTTCCTCTGATAGATGATCGGTAAAGCCCGATGTTTTGGTCGGCTCTGTCAACTCCGCCCATGTTTTCATTATACCTTTTGATTAACTTTGGTTGCTGTATTGTAATCTTCTTCTTCGCTTTTTGCGAATAGCTAAATACTGGTAGTGACGGCAACACCTCACAGTTGTTTGAAGCTATTGTAACAACGCTATTGTCTACCCATTTACAAATTACGACTGAGTTGCTATCAGTGGTTGCGTGTTCAAAAATCCACGATCCTTCCGAGTTAGTGCCTTTGAATATTGCAAGGCACAGTCCTTTCCAAGTCTATTTTCTCGCATTGTTCCCACTGCTTTGATATTTCGCAGCTTCAGCACTTCTAGCAGTTTTATTGACGTGAAAAATTGTCAAAAAATATTTCAAATAGAACGTTGCGGTATCTGTCTTGCAACACATCGGTGAATTGAAGAACAACACTAGCACCCAGTCCTAAATGCTTATATTTATTATTTAAAGGAGTAGAAGCGCCTTAATAAGGTTCAAACCATAGTATGTATCAATGGAGTTGTGCCTACCCATAACTTATATCCCCACAGGATTGGCTTTCCATGGATGAATTGTTTTGTACCGTGATGCCCAAAATATGGTACAATTGATTCGTCAATGCTATGAAATTCTTCAAGTTTAGCATGAAGAATAAAACTTTTGCCAATAGCACCAAAAAGTGGTCGAACTTTTGCAAATTTGTCTTGCTGGTCTAATTTCGTATTGTAGCAACAACGTATATTTTGCATTATGAAACGGAAGCGACTTCTTGTCATAGCTTCACAAATGACTTCATTGTGGACATCTTTAGCGTTTTCTCGAATATACCCACTCAATAACAAAACTCCAACGAAACAACGCATTTCATTTTGTGTCACCCGAACGATTATGGCTAACTGCATACATGTTTGTGTATTCAACAAGCAAGTTAAACATGTTGTCGTTGAAAAGCTTCAAAAAAATTTCCATGGGATCTGGATTTTGATGGCATTCTGAAAATACCTCCCATTGTGATAGGCTAGGAACAATACCCGTTTGCTGCCACTTGTTTACAAACTTTTCTTTAGCCGGCCTTGGCTTTGCAACCATTTTGCGCTTGAGTAGGTCCGCTAGAACAACGTTGTCATCACTATCGTCATAGCTTTCGTAGTCAGGTGTATTGTTATGTCTAATTTCTGCCTCTGCACGTAGCTGATCACCAGGTAAATTGTTGAGGCACACATTATCTTCATCGCCACTGTCTTCATCCGTTATATTAGCGTTAGCGTTGTCAGGCGGTGCTATGGCGGTACCAAAACCTCATCATCACTCCATTTATCGAGTTCTTCCAAAATTTCGTTAAGCTTCAATGCCTTTCGGTTCGAATTACTACAAAAATTCAATGATAACATGCAACGAAAATAATAACAGTATATAATATATTTTGCCACTGTCCTTTTAAAAAGACAGTGTAGTTTGCGCAGCAGTACAACATTGAGCATGCTTGCCATTTACTTATTGGTTAACTACATAAGATGTTGTTTTTATTAATTGTTGACCACAAAATAACCATTAACTAATTGTAAATAATTTACTAAAAAATTTAGAGGTATCTTAGTATTATACTGGGCTTCTTACAGTGAAGAATGTTTCCTTAATAACTATGGAGAAATATCAACGGTCCGTTGAGATTGTTACGTTGCTGGAACACAGAGTTAGTCAGAGAGAAGTAGCAAGACAATTGAATTTGAGTCGTTAGACTGTACAAAGAGCGTACCAGAGATTTGTTGAGACCGGATCTCATCAACGGTGATCTGGAGACAACAGCCAGAGAAGATCGTGTTCTCAGTGTTGCTGCATTACGAGATCGGACGCAAACTGCTAGAATGCTCCAAGGCCATCTTCGATAAGCTCAAGGACCTGTAATCAGCGTTTCTACTGTGCGCCGAAGGTTAAGGGAACAGGGTTTGACAGCTTGCAGTTCAGCAACAGGCCCATTACTGACTGCTGCTCACAAATGGCGGACTTGCATTTGCCAGTGAACACGTCAATTGGATAATCGACGATTGGAAAAAAGTATTGACAGCACACACATACGTAACCGAGATTCTACAACATCATGTGATGCCATATGTTGGATTTATTGGCAATGACTTTCAGCTAATTGTACCACAATATCTTGACGAGGTTGGTATTCCTAAAATGGACTGGCCTGCTCAAAGCCCGGACCTCAATCCTATTGAGATTATATGGAGTGTACTCAAAAGCCGTGTAAGAGGTCGCGTACCAGCCTCAACAACATGTGAAGAGTTTCGAAGAGCTCTCATTTCGAAGAATGGACCAATTTTCCCCAAAGGGACATCCAAAATGTAATCATTTCTATGCCGAATCGAATGAGAAATGTTATCCAGATCCGTGGTGGCAACACACGTGATTGAAAAATAATATTTGTTCGTTTTTTGACACTTTAGTTTAATTTTTGTGGTGATAACTGTAACTGTAACAATATGTAGAAATTTTCAATACATTTATTATTTTCTCAAATTGTTCCTTGTTTTCCATTTGCCACTCATGTTAATGTCGGATTATGTGCTACAAGAGTAATTGGCTCAATACACAATAGATTTAATATGATAAAAATAAGAAATTAATAATAAGATACAAAATTTCTTAAATTTTATGTGTGGCCCGTTTTCTGTTCTCTGACGCGAAGTGTATATAAAAAACCCTCTTGTCGTATGCGTTGGTGTATGTGATACTACGCTCGCAGTTATTAGAGTGTGGTTGCTGTGCTACTCCAGGTTTAGATTTGTGAATGGAAGCGGGTTGTCAGGCCTCTGATGCTCGTTATATTCCTTATTGATGGGTTGTCATGATGCAGCGTGGTGCAGGTGCAGCGTTCGCGGTGTATTGACCCACGCCTAGGGCCAGATGTAGGCATTTATTCTGATATCGTATTTCATACCGAGGTATGTAGTTCTGAATTTTCTAAAGAGGTACCAGCGGTGAGAAGGGGTGGGTGTATATGGCGGCATCGTCGTTGTACAGAGCTAGATTTGTGTTAAGAAATTCAGGAATGAGTTGTGGCGTTTATTCTGCCCCTGGCTTTCCTATTGGTGAGATTGGATCTTATTAGCGTGATGAGCGGGTGTGGAAAATCGAGTTTTATCATTTTACTGATTAACCCGTTGATCCACACCTGATCAAAAGCATGAAAGCTGTGTGCTGCCTTTTGTTGAACGCTTTCGTCGTCTCGGTAAAAATCCTGGCCACTTGTTGTTCTGATATGGTTATTTTCTGTATGTTTTATTATTTAGTTTTTAGTATTTTTTCGGTAATCTTGGATACCAGCAGGATAAGGTAGTAGTGACATTGGACGATAGCTAGTGGAATGTATGCGATTTTTTCCTGGTTTCAGTATGGGGATAACTATTACGGATTTCTAGTAATTTGGGAAATATTGGAGGCGGATGATGGCCTTTATGATGTAGTAAATCTGTAATAAGCTTTTCCTAGGGATGTTTTTTAGAAGCATGCGCGGATTGTAGGGAAGGGATAAGAATCGATAGGATTTGCTGGGTGCTATGTAAGAAAACTAGTAACCGTCCGACTTACATTTTCTTCGATGCGTTGTTCGGTTGCCGGGGTCCAGTGGAATTTGTGGAAGGGTTTTGAAATGTTGTTGGAAATTTGTTCGTCCGAAACTGTAAATGAACCGTCGTCCTCTTCTAGTATCTTGATTGGTCGAAACGGCTTTCTTAGGTTCTTGGTGAGGCGCCAGATTGAACCGTCTTTAATGTTGATCTATAGAAGACGGGCATACGTTTCGTTTCTGCGGTTAGTGATCATCCCCCGGATGCTGCTGGTTAGGGCATTCATCCTGCATCTGAGCACCACGTCACGCGTACGTTCAAATGCACGACGAATTCTGTTACGTTTGCTGATGCCCGCTTTAATATGTGGTGGTAACTCGCTGTAATGGTGTGGATCCGTGAATCTAGTTAGAATGGAATTTTTGGCGGCTCTGCTGATATTTTCGGTCACGGTTTCGACCATTTCCTCGAGGGTGTTGATATCTTCGATAGTGCTCTGGAGGGGTTTCTCCTGCAGTATATTCCGGATTTCCTCCAATTTGCGTGCACGCACTCAAACACTCTTCTTCGAATGTTGCGTCGCGGAACACCTCCGATTTCTAACAGCAGCGGCAGGTGATCCGAAGGTAGTTGTTTTGTTCCTGTCACCGAAATTAACCACGTTCGCCGACAGAACGAGGTCAATAGTAGCCATCACGCTGGCTTTTGAACGCATCGATCGCGGCTAGATACTATCTATCAAGTAGATAGTCGAGGAGGGTACTTTGTAGTAGCAATTGAGGATTGAAGGCTGACAGTTCTTACATTAAATTATTTCCGTTTTGGAATAATGAAGTTCGAAGAAAACGCATTTTATAACCTCTTGATTTTTTGGCTTAGAATGCCTAAAGTGCCCTGTTTCGCTACCGCTATAAGAAACATAGGCTATTTTGTTCTTGCGATTTCATCGTTTCTTTTCAGTGATAAACCCAATTCAGGTTTTTCAAGCCTACCAGGGAAGTGGATCGGTGGTGGTCGAGGGCTCTTTCCTGCAGTAGCGGCAATGTTGCCGTCGTTTCGCTCGGAGGTTGGAGCGGCGAACGACGATTGCTGTATCTCATTTACGTCATGTCCTACAACCGAGGTTGATGCCAGTACGTTGAAGCGATTCGCGACTTCTACTGAGAAGTGATCTTGGAGGGTGGTCATTTTTTGGACTGCATTTCGCACGAGATGTTGCAGTGTCTTCCTCTGGGATAGTTTTCGATCATTTGGTAACGAACGATCTGCCTAGCAGATCGATGCTGAGCGGGCTGTCAGATTCTTCAATACACAAGTTGGCCGAATTCTATAAATGTTTTTTTCTTTTGACGGACAATCAGAGAAGCACTATAACCATCACTACCAAAAGAAAATCAAAATTAAAAATGAAAAAAAGGAAAGACTTAAGAGAGCGTAAAAAACACCACAAACTGTCTTACGGTTGACATTTGACACTGCGATTATACCGATCAATCAAACTAAAAATCTCTTTATTACACATGAGTAATTATTACAGTCGTAACAATGTATATATATATATGTATTATTTCAAATTTTCCTATACTAAACTAGTATATACAATTCGAGTTTAGTATACCAATATTAACTAATTGTACATATGCGTTCGGGTAGCTGCTAAGCACGCGATTAGAAATTAGTTTCTCCTGCACTATCACTGAGCTTCATATGCTGTGGGTTGCTGTAATTCCCGGGTGGTTGGGGGAATAATGTTTATAAGAAAAAGTGGTGCTCCGTTTGCGGTTATTAGCGTGTGGTTGCTGTTGGTTTTACTCCAGGGTTAGGTTTGTGAATGGAAGCGGATGTTTTGTGACTAGGCTTCTGACGTTCATTATATTCCTTATTAATAGGTTGTCATGATGGGTTGTAGCTTTGTAGAACTTGATAGCTTTCTGTTGGATGAACTGTACTACTGTTGGTATTTCGGCCACCAGGTGCAGCGTTTGCGCTGAGGTGTATCGGCCCACGCCTAGGACCAGACGCAGGCATTTATTCTGAAGTCGTTGCAGGTGCTGTATATTTGTGCTAGAGACGTTACTGCATGTTGCTACTCTGTTACCCCCAAAACCGCGTTACTACTATCTCTCCGAGATAGCAATGACTGAGGGGAACAATTGGCTAGAATGCCCGAGACGACAAGAACAAAACAAGAAGCGGTACATACGCTTGTCGCAACAGGCTAGCCACGCCGTGCTCAGCTCAGTGGGAGGTCGTGTCGGTTCTTTTTCAATATCTAAATAACGGTCGTTGAATACAAAAGGTCTTGTCAGGGAAAAAGATAATATGGGCGCCAACCATGAAATTTGGTCAAGGGTCATACGAACTTACCAGATCTATTTTCATGGTTAAATAATCGGTACCTGTATAAAGATCGAAAACTGTTTGACATCCGGAGTGACCAAGATCAGCTGGTAACTGCACGTTGATTCTATATGTTCAAAAGCTGTTATGGAAAACAATAAAAATGCTACATGAAAACTACACACGACTATTCAAAACTTGTTTATTTAGCCTTTCGTTAGATTTCGTTAAAAACATTGAAAAACTACATAAAATTTGAGATTAAATTAACTAAATAATGCAAACAGTGCGGTAACCGTAAGTCAATCTAAAACGTTTTAGCTAAACCTTCACAATATAGAATACAAAAATACGTGAGATTGATTGTTACTGTAAGTTATGCAAAAGGCGATACAGGTCGGGTATGAATTTCTATATATATTTGAATATCAATGAATTTAATAAGTAATACGGCAATCTAGAAAATAATGATTTTACAAGCTTGAATAATAATAACGTTAAATTTAGCGGAAAAGAATAATGCGAAATATGAACTATTGAAAATAAAAATAACGGTATACAACATATAGAATAAAATTGCTTAGCTGTTAAGTGTCATGGCTTCCGGGTGATGTCATCGCATGGAGGTCTAATAGTTGTCTGTCTCGAGTGTTGAAAAAGGGGGTCGTTCGGAATTATCCGATGGGTTAGATGATCAATTTTCCTTCGTTAACAGACCTTGATAGTGAGGTAAAGATAGAATGTGGTTCAATTAGGTACGACGTGGGTGGTTGGTTCGATCTCGGGTTTCTTTTCCTCCGTGAACCGGAGATGTACTGTAATAATACCTTAGAATAGAATACCTCCGAAGCTCACCGAACCGTTCAAGTCGACCGCTTGATACCTTCTTTCTCTTTCCAAAACTTAGATACTAGCCCGAAGCTAACATTCGCTTCCCTTCTCGCGATTGGACGAATTCGAAAAACTCAAGTACAACTAACACGCTGCGATGGGGTGTGTTCAACGGTAATATCGTTACGCGATATTCGGAAATAAGTATTATGTGAAAGGAGTAAAATTTGAGCCTAATTTCTAATAAGTTAAATGAAATACGGAAACGGAACTAAATGAAATTTGTGCACGTAACAACTCCGTATGTTAAAATGGGTTTCAGAACTCTTTTATAAAATAGGAATTTATTTTTCTTGAAGTGCTGGGGCTTACAAGAATGGAGAAGAGCTTTCAGATTATGGAAGAGGTTTTGTGGATGTTGTTTTGGATATGGAGGTGAAATTTCAGGCGAGTGTCTAAATATACGCCTAGATACCTTATAGGATTAACGTGGGGGTGGTAGTTTGAAGGAATTTGGGGTATCTCAGTACGTTGAAGGGGTTGATACGTCGAGTAGAGATAGTAATTGAGGATCTTTCGGGATTCGTTGATAGCTTCCAGGTGTCTGGTATTTTTCATACCGAGGTATGTAGTTCTGAATTTTCTGGAGAGCTACCAACGGCGAGAAGGAGTGGGTATGTATGGCGGTATCATCGGCGTACAGAGCTAGATTTATGTTAGGGAATTCAGAAATGTCGTGGGTGTAGATGTTGTACAGGATAGACCCCAACACCAACCCTTGCGGTACGCCTGCTTCGATGTCTTACGCCGCGGAAGCGGATGTAGAAAATCAATTGTTATCATTTTACTGATTAACCCGTTGATCCACACCCGATCAAAAGCTTTTTCTATATCCACCAGCATGAACGCTGTGTGTTGCCTTTTGTTGAACAGCTTTGTCGTCTCGGTATTAATCCTGGCCACTTGTTATTCTGAGTTGTGTTCCTCCCGAAACCCAAACTGTTGATCCGAGATGATATGGTTATTTTCTGTGTTTTGTTGTTTGGTTTTTTAGTATCTTGTCGGTAATCGTGGATAGCGTTGGTAGCAGTGATATCGGACGAATGTATGGGATTTTTCTTGGTTTCAGTATGGGGATAACTATTGCGAATTTCCAGGAATTTGGGAACTATTGGAGACGGATGATGGCGTTTATGATGTAGTAAATCTGTAATAAGGTTTTTATAGGGATATTTAGGGAAATTCCCCCAATATGTACTTAATTGCGCATTTTTGCAGCTATTTAATTCTACAAGAGTGGACAACTAAATTGCCACAGGGTGCTCCAGTGGCTGCAGTTGTGCTTCTTGGCTAACCCACCGTGGGAGAATGTGTAATTGGAAAACTACTTTCACCATTCGCAGACGCGTTTCGTGGTTATATCGCTTATCAATGCGACTTTGTGAGAAGTGGTTGTCATTTCCAGATAAGCACTATATATGCTAGTACGTTTGATATTTGTACATATTGTTACTATCTTTTGTTAAAACTAAACTAACAAAGGAAAGATTCAGTGCGGAACCGATACAGTTACAGGGCGGATAACCCACCATGGTTGTAATGATGAAGGCGATCGAGGCTGTGCTACCTCGGTGGTAACGCGTAGGTTAAGGTCGTGAAAAGATATTTACAAGGCGCCACTCTCCAATTGTGTAACTGTGTGTCACCTTTAATTGTCTGGAGTCGGAGATACCCTTCGTAGTATATGGTACAAAGTTATCCGAGCTGTCTATGTTGAAAATAATTACTATTTGAAATTAAACACCACCGAAAAAAGAGAAATGAATTAAGGCGAGCATTGATGGTTAACAGCACTTTAATGTCACTTGCAGTAAATAAACACAAGGAAAAAAATCACAGCTACTTTGCAGCTTAGCTGAACGTAATCACAAATAAGAATAACTATTCGCGGGACAATACCGAAATTAAATGTAATATTACTAATAATCGTAACAAAAAACTCCTAATTCGAAATCAATCTCCCTATAACAACGTGAAAGGGGGATATTACGGCAAAGAATTTACAAAAAAAAAGAAAGACTCATCTCTAATTGAGGGAAAAGCAACGTGGACGATTCCTTCGACCAGCAAAACCCAACGATATTCTTAACGGTCCTCTTAGCTTCGTTGCGTCGGTTTTCCGTATAATCCTCGATACGAGATTTAAAACAAAACGGAATAATTGAAGTACGGAAAAACCAACTATTTGGTCCCAACGTTGCGAATGGAAATACGGAATCTAGACCACGGCCGCATTCAACATGGCACGGCCGTCGCACCGAATCAAAAATTACGAACGCCACACGTTGAAGAGGGAGATCATAGAACTATTAAAACAGAAAACTATAACAATATAGAAAACTATACATTTGGCCGTAACAGTTCCCAATACATATGCGCTAGATCCACAAAACAAAAAGGAAAAGGCCAACGGCAGAAACTAAACGGCCAAACAAACAGGTAACTTTAAAGTCCTGGGTGGCCCACTCCAAGACTAAAGAGCTGAAGGCTAAGGGCAAAACAACAAACAAAACTGACCATCACATCCGAAGTCCGGAACAAAAAAACGCGAATCGGAAGCGGGAAGTGTCGGACGCATAACCTTGACGGCCTTCCGAGAAAGTCAAAGTTGGGAAATGAGAATGAAAAATTGAAAATTAAAAATTAAGAATGAAAAATTAAAAGTTAAAAATTAAAAATTGAGAATAAAAAATTAAAAGTTAAAAATTAAAAATGAAGAATGAAAAATTAAAAGTTAAAAATTAAAAATTGGGAATGAAAAATTAAAAGTTAAAAATTAAAAATTGAGAATGAGAAATTAAAAGTAAAAAATTAAAAATTGAGAATGAAAAATTAAAAGTTAAAAATTAAAAATTGAGAATGAAAAATTAGAAGTTAAAAATTAAAAATTGAGAATGAAATATTAAAAATTGATAATTAAAAGTTATTAAAAATTAGAAATTAAAAATTAAAAACTAAAAATTAATAACTGAAAGTTAAAAGTTGAAAACTAAGAATGAAAAATTGAAAGTTATTTCCTTGTTCATCACTTAGTATGAATGCAGGTGGAGGACCTATTCCAAATTCCAAATTGTACGAGCGATTGATTCAGATTTAGTACAGAATCACTCAACCGTAACGACACGCTCCATAGAGCATAAATTTTAGAAAATTAATAATTTTAACCATTTATTTCTATTCATAAGAGTTGTAGAGTGCTTGTTGCGTGGTGTTTAACCAGTCTCCTTATTATTATTTATCTTTAATAAATGTTAATAAAAGATTGGTCTGCTATACAGAGTTTGTCATAAAACTCAATAAGTGTAAAAAGAACAAAGGCAAAACAAAAGAGGGGACCTAGCCGATTAATTTAACGCCAGGAATTAGTGGAAATATACTCGATTTTCGACGCTGTAATCGTATAAATAATACATGTTCTAAGTAGACAACTCAACTTATTACCCTAATTTTATTATCGTTTACATTTCTTAATAAAATAAACATATGTCTTTGTTTTAATCTGTGTGCATGTCAAATTAATTTGTCTTTATGAATTCTTTCCTTTTTTTTTTTTGTAATAGTAGGAACATTGACAAATTTTGTTGTACTTGTTATTAACTTTCTTTTATTTTAATTTAATGCATAAGTACAGTCCTGTTTGCAGTGCAATGACTTATTAATCATAATAAATATTCAATATTCTGACTTGTAATTTGCTGGTGGTGTTTACTTTCGTCTCATGAACTAATGACTTTAGCTATCCCCATAAGTAAAAATCGAACGTATTTAAAACAGGTAAACGCGGCTGCCTTGCAATCGGGCAGTACGGATTGTTAAAGGGTCCGCAAGAAACAAAGAAATTTAGCTTAAGTGTTTAGCTACTATTAAAAAAATAAATAGTAAAAAATTAACATATTTCTTGGAAAAAAGAATTAGTAAATGAATTCAGATATATACTATTTTAATACTGTTTACATTTCTCGGTCAAAACATTCGCGACAGATTTATGAACTCACACACACTTAGCGCTAAAGTTATACCCGAATGTTCGTACTGTTTATATTTCTACGTCCACACTATTGTCCAAACATAAGTAAAATCAGTAGTATTTTAACGATCTCGTGCGATTTGTTTCCGAATTTTCAAAAATCATTTCACCTTTCCTGCGACAGTAGTAGTATATGTATAGTTTATACTTTATAGTATAGTTTAGTTATCTTATATGATAGTTTTCTACCACTAATTAGGTCAATGAAACAAGACTGGTTTGAACGATAGTTATATTTCCAGAACGTTTATAAACGTTTTCGGAACACCTTCTTCAGTGAAAATATAACTAGATAAATTTATAAACAAACCTATTTGTTTGTAAACGTTCTGGAAATATAACTATCGTTCAAACCAGTCTTGTTTCATTGACCTAATTAGTGGTAGAAAACTATATAAGATAAGTATAAAAAGGTCACGAAATATATATATATATATACAGGTGGCCCACCACCAGCGCCTCGGACTGTAGCTTCCAAACTAATAATTTTTTTAAAAATCTTTTTCGATAAGATGGTGTACGTTTATAATGGACATAATTAGAAAATATTTTCATTGATACAGGGTGCCCCAACAAAGTGCTAAGTTTCAAAGTTATGTTTTTTAAATGGAACAGTATATATTTTTGCTTTTTCCGAATTATATAGAAAAATAAAGGTGAGTTACTTAAATGTTCCATATACCTATCGTTAGCCGTTTTCGAAGTATTTGAGGATTTTCGAAAAAGTAAGATGTTCTGAAAATGGACATAACAGACAAACTAAGTGAAATTTTCAAATCATGTTTTTAGCCTTGATTTGGTATATCTTGGGCTACTTATTTTCAGGTATGTAATTTTACAATAATGTACAGGCTCATTTCATAGACCGGCTTTATTTGTCTCAACTTTAATAGTGTATAACTTTGTTATTTCAAATGGAACACCCTGTATATTTTCAGACTCGGAGAAAGGTTTTTCAATTCCTACCCAAACTGTATTAGGTTTCCCTATACCTATCTCTTGTGATTTCGGAGATATTTGAAGATATTTTAAATTTTACCTAGATTGAAATTAAATCGAAGCTGCTGAATATGGAAATGCAATTGTTTTTTATTTCGACGATCTGAAAAAGTTGCTAATGAAACACATATGCCTTTAAATGATAAGTATTATAATAAATGTTCTACATGATCGCCATTTTACGCTACGTATTGTATTCATTCATTAATTGTAACCCCTTCGTACATATTTTAATAATTTGTGTTCCTCATAGTTAAAAAACAGCCTACTAGATACATCAATTAAATTGTCATAATGACATACCTTTTAAATGTCAGCACAATTTTACTTTAGTTTAGTATACTTTATTCTTTGATAATGGTACATAACTACTATTAGAGAAATTTAAAAGAACTTGTGAAATAATTGAAGTGTTACTTTCTCTTATTTGAGATATTTTTACAATGATGGATTTGTCTATCCTAGAACGAGTGGATATGATTTTGACCATAGGTGAATGTCATGAAAACTGTTTTGGGCTGGCAGAGTTTATGCGCAAAACGAAGACGAACGAAGACATCCAGGAAAGCGGGCTTTTGAAAGACTTTTCGGAAGGTTTCGAGAGACAGGTAATACTTCCTACTCTAAACGAAAAAGAAGGAAATCAGTCGTTGACAACGAGGAAAATGAATTTCTAGTGTTAGGTTCAATTGCTGAAAATCCTAGTACCAGTTCACGGAAGATTACCCAAGAAATCGATATAAGTAGATCTAGTGTACAGAGGATCATAAAGAAGCACAAGTATCACCCATATCATATCCAAATACATCAACATTTATATGGGATGGACTTTGACCATCGATTGGAATTTTGCTTGTGGGCTCTGGATCGTGTTGGAGAAGAGGAGGATTTTTCTGAATATATTTTATTCACTGATGAATCTATCTTTCATATTAATGGATTAGTATGTAGACATAATTTTCATTATTATGATACAGAAAATCCACACATATTTAAGACTGTTGATCATCAAAATCGCGGGAGTTTAAACGTCTATGCTGGAGTTATTGGTGACTATGTTATTGGACCTTACTTTTTTGAAGAACGATTGAATGGGCACCGTTTTTTACAATTTTTACAAGGAGATTTCTGGACTCTCTTAGAAGATGTACCCTTATTTATAAGAGGCAAAATGTGGCTGCAGTTAGACGGTCCTCCTGCATATTTCCACGTAGATGTTAGAAACTATTTAAATAAATTTTTCCCAAATAAGTGGATTGGAAGACAAGACCCTGCAAATGGCCACCCAGGTCACCCGATTTAACTTGCATAGATTTTTTCTTATGGGGATATGTAAAAAGTATTGTGTACAATTCGACACCAACTACGCCGGATGATATGAAAATCAGAATAACAAATGCATTTGCTACCATTACCCCGGAAATGTTAAGAGAGGTTAGAAGATCGTTTGAAGAGAGAATTAGAATATGCATAAAGGAAAATGGCGATCATGCAGAACATTTATTATAATATTTATCATTTAAAGGCATATGTGTTTCATTAGCAACTTTCTCAGATCGTTGAAATAAAAAACAATTGCATTTCCAAATTCAGCAGCTTCGATTTAATTTCAAACTAGGTAAAATTTAAAATATCTTCAAATATCTCCGAAATCACAAGAGATAGGTATAGGAAAACCTAATACAGTTTGGATAGGAATTGAAAAACCTTTCTCCGAGTCTGAAGATATACAGGGTGTTCCATTTGAAATAACAAACTTATACACTAAAGTTGAGACAAATGAAGCCGGTGTACGGAATCACCCTATACACCCTGTTGTAAAATTACATACCTGAAAATAAGTAGCCCAAGATATACCAAATCAAGGCTAAAAACATGATTTGAAAATTTCAATTAGTTTGTCTGTTATGTCCATTTTCAAAACATCTTACTTTTTCGAAAATCCTCAAATACTTCGAAAACAGCTAACGATAGGTGTATGGAACATCGAAGTAACTTACCTTTATTTTTCCTATACAATTCGAAAAAAGTAAAAAAGGTAAATTGTTCCATTTAAAAAACATAACTTTGATACTTAGCGCTTTGTTGGAGCACCCTGTATAAGCGACAATATTTTCTAATTATGGCTATTATAAACGTACACCATCTTATCAAAAGATTTAAAAAAGAATTATTAGTTTGGGAGCTACAGTCCGAGGCGCTGGTGGTGGACCAGCCTGTATATATACATTTAGTATAGTATAGGTAGTCGTAATAAATGTTTTCCCTCATAATTGTATTTTGCCTTGGTTGAACTTTCTTCAGTTTTAATTTGATGCATAAGTTATGAAAAGTGGTTTATATATCTTGCGTTTCGCCTGTTTTGCTTTTATGATAAAAAGTTTATTTCAAGCTTAATGCTGCTACTCTGTTTTCCGATGTTTGATCATTTTCATGTAATTGCAAAGTAGCCGAATTGTTAGGTAGTTATTTTATTTTAATAACCATTTAGTGCAAAACTAATACATAAAATACAGATAGTCATAAATGAGTTCTTCAGTCGTCATTTTTCGAGATAAACGAGTACAAATGTGCATACAAAAACATTTAGAATACAATTCTGCAGATTTTCTATGATCCTGTGCTTTACTGCTGTACTTTAAAAATTGTGCTGAGAATTAATTGCGAATAGTTTAATTTTAGTAATAGTAGTATTAAAATATACTAAATATTTCAGGAAGACACAAGAAACGATTTAGGAACGAAACGGCTAGAATGGAACAGAAGTCTAGAATTTTTGATGTCCTGTATTGCAATGTCCGTCGGTTTAGGAAACATTTGGAGATTTCCGTTTGTAGCATATCAGAATGGGGAGGTGCTTTCTTAATTCCTTATGCAATAGTTCTATTGCTAATAGGAAGACCTATGTATTACTTGGAAATGTGTTTGGGACAGTTTTCGAGTAGAAGTAACGTACAAATGTTTTACAGGTTGGCACCTATACTGAAAGGTAAATTATATTGGTTGTCTAATAAAAGGTGTTTTGAAATTTAAAACGAAATATGTTCCTATGTATTTTTAGATCGGGTTCATAGTGTAAGCTAATTCTTTTCTGTTGTTAACGACTCTATTTTTGTCCATAATCGTCAATTCTCTCATGTCATTCTCCATTTGTTCTATCCATCTAATTTGAATTTCCACCTTGGTCTTGTCTCTCTTCGCTTCCATTCCGTTGTAGTTCTTATGAACTCATCTTTCATTTCCTTAAAAAGTGTCTGTCACCATAGTCCCTGCGCTTTACAGAATCTAAGGATGCTTTCTCCTTTTAATATTCGGTTTAGAAATATTTCGTCATTCACTAACACCCGTAAATCTGCTTCTTCTGTTTCTTAAATAATGAAAGCCTTATAAACTATATACAGGATAAGTCAAAAGTCCCGGAACGGTCGATTATATCCGTTTTTTATGAAGCAATTTTTTTAATAATTGGTGTGCTTATATAACAGATATTAATACATTTAGTAATCGTAATTTCTTCTATTTTCAACTTCCGGTTTAGCCGGAATTGACCTTAACTTTTTGTTTTTAAATGCAACACTTGTATATTTTATTGTTATCGGGCGCAAAATAAAAAGCTAGATAAGAAATGTTATAAATAAGGTTTTTGTTTTATTCGAAAAGGAATAAAAAAATTAAAATAGGAAATACTTGTATCAAATCGCTAAACCGGAAGTCGAAAAAAGAAGACATTACGATTATTAAATGCATTAATATTTGCTATATAAGCACACCAATTATTAAAAAGAAATGCTTCATAAACAAAGGAGATAATCGACTGTTCCGGGACTTTTACTTCTCCTGTCTTTGTACGTACATATATACATTGCTTGTTTAATGTTAGTAAGGTGAAAAACAACGTTTAGGTAAGAGTTTCTCTTCCTAAAGTCTAAGCTAAGAATGTGCATGGAAAGTGAGTATTGAAGCCAACGTTTAAACTCTTTAGTTTAACTGAAACACAAAATTTGCTGGTAAACATCTTCGCATGATGCGGATTCACGTCGCAAAAGTTTTAGCGGCAGTGCTCACAACACGGATCTGTGATATACATACGTAGGTTTGTGTTTAGGTTGTTATATGTGGGATTTCACTTTTCTGTTAAAATAAAGATACTTTATTAAAAACCGAGAAAAGATGATTGCGCTTCTGAGTGTAGGGTAGATTGGAAGCGTTAGCAGTGGAAATATTAAATCGGCTTTCCACGGTCTGTGGTACGAGAGGCGCCTTATATGTGTTTATAACCGATCACTAATTGGGATGTGTCATTCCTATTTTCGTAAATTTGACATTTATTATCGCGAAAACGGCGGCTACTTTGAAATTGAAGAATGGAAATTTGACTTGAGGGTTTTCGTTGTATAATTTCTTATGATTTTAGTAAAGGTCCAACTCAACAACAATATAGAATAGTCTCGATCAACTTTTGGTAATGACAGACCACAAAAAATTGTTTGGAATTGGTTTGCAGAATTTCGTCGTGGTCGTGCCTCCATCAGTAATGAATTGCGTGAAGGTCGACCAATATCTGTTGCTATTCCAGAAAACATGGATGCTGTGCGCAATATAGGCATAGAAAACTGCAATACATTCGATTTTACCTGAGCATTTAGCTGTGAAAAAGATCTGTTCCCGCTGGATTCCGCATAACTTGACTTAAGCCCAAAAAAGTGGTCGTGTTAATCGGTATAAAGAAATGTTAGAAAAATTCGATTGAGGAACTGAAAAATCTGTATACAAGATCGTAACAGGTGAATACATTTTGGATATATTCGTATGAACCCGAAACTAAGCAACAATCTACTGTTTGGGTATTTCAAGATAAACTCAATCAGAATCAGAAATCAGCAACGAATCGGCGGAAACAACCGAAAACATCACATCATTCTTCATCATGTAATGCCAGCTCTCACAGGACATGTAATGATTATTTGGAAGAGAAAAACATTGAATCAACATCTTATTGCCTGTATTTACCTGATTTATCGCTTAACGATTTCGTTCTGTTTCCGAATCCCAAACAAAAATATGTGGACAGCGACTTTCAGCACCTCAAGAAGCTGTCGAACCCTTCAAAAACCGTGTTCTTGAGACACCAACTTACTCCAAAAGAATTTTTTTCACCTTAAAACACCTCGTATGTAATTAACAATGGTATTATTCTATACTGTAATGGCGCTGAATCAATGTCTTAATTTTGTCTTAATACATTTCTTGTCGTTTGAACTACTCTTTCAACCATTCCATTAACTTGATGGCAATTTGGATTTGATGTTTTCAATTCAATGTTGTATTCTGTAGAAAGTTTACTGAACTTATATGCACCAAAAGGCATATTGTCTGTCATTATTTTACTAGGTATTCCATGCGCTGTAAGTAATTGTTTAAGTTTGTTGCAATAGTATCTACAGTTTTAAACGTAATTTTAATAATATGTAGCCATTTAGAAAATTAAATTATTAAAAACCAAGTAACTACGTGCTTCATGTTCCAAAATATCCATTGGAATAGCTTCAAAAGGTATACCTGGTACTTCTAATGATTTTAGTGTTTGCTTTCTGATGTAACTTACACCTACTTCCGTACTAAATACATTACTTAGCCTTGTCATCCATGCATCCATTATTGCAAAATGTTCTTTATGTAATCTTTTTAACGCATAATTTCTTAACTGTTGCAGAATCATTTAGAAACAATAATTCATTATTTTCACATATTTTGTTCATTGTAATATTTTTTACCATACATCGCTGTTGTATCCTCTGACTTTGTTTAAAATTTGATTTGGCTTGATTAGATTTTGAATTAATTCTTTTCTTTTCATCACTCACATTACATTCTCAAGCATATGTACAATATTGTTGACTTCACTGAATTCATCTTGTACACGACCATTTATATACCAATACGCTAACACAAGTCAGAGTCGGATATATCCGTTATTTCCCGTAAACTAAGATTTTCAGACGAAATATTTAAAAAAAAGGAGTTAATAGAGTCAGTTATCTCCAGAACAGTTTGTACAGCGCATTATTTAGTAGGATATTTCATTCTTCTTTAACAGTAGTAATGATCTAGCACTACGCTAATTGTATTTTTGGTAATAGTAATGACATTTTCAGGAATTGGTTATGGTCAGTGCTTGGGTACAACGTGTGTAGCAACTTATTATTGTTCTCTCATCGCAATAGCCCTTTTTTACTTTCTACACTCATTCACTTCGGATTTCCCGTGGTTACATTGCAGAGATGAATGGAATCATGATAACATGAATATCACATGTGTAGGGGCTCATGGGAATAATTCAAACATCAGTGATAACTTAGTTAGCTCTTCAGAATTATATTTCAGGTAAGAATTAACAGCAACAAAATAAACTTTAATAATTTTGACTATTCGGTATTTAACTAGTGAAGACACTATTAACAGCAAGGGGGTTGGTTGAGGGTGGTGGTTATATTTAATAACTACAGTATTTACGAGTACGCGAGTAATAGAAACAGAAATAAAAAAAAGGTCTCGAAGTGCGATTAAGCAGTTAAATTAAGAATAAAGTAATAAGTGAGGTTAACCAGGGCACGCTCGGGCCTCATGGAAGCTGAAATAAAGTGGTTAATACGAAAGAAGTGGTGAACGGTAATCGGCTGAAAGATAGAATGTATGTTACGAGTAACCTTGGTCCTGGTGCCTGGATCTCTAACAATGGGGCTGAAAACGGGCACGCTGGGGGACCTTCGGTGTGCGTCGGAACAAACGGTAATCGGCTGAAAGAAAGAATGTGTGATACAATCAAACCTTAAATCCTGGAGCCTTGATCTCGAACAATGGGGCTGGGACAGGCACGCAGGGGGACTGCAGTAGGAATATCCGCTGTATCACACACGTGTTACACGAATTCGCGTTCTACACTGAATTAATCGAGAGCGTCGTTCGATTAGATTCGCTAAGAGAACGGGTCGAATATCGCGTATATGACGAAGTACCGAAATGCCGAAGTTGTAAAGCTAAGCGTAAGAGCATAAGAGCATAAGAGTCGTGTTAGAGGATCGAGAGATACTCTGAGAGTCTTTTTTCTTCTCTCAGTCAAAAGGGTTTTAAAAAGGTATCGAAATCAACTGCAGCCAATCAGAAGCGGATAAATGGACAACTTCCAATTTAGGTCATGCAGAAGCGAGAAAAACAACTAGAAAAAGAATCTAACATGCGAGGGTGATCGACTGCAATCCTTTTAACCAAAACCAACTATTTGTCAGCACTTTTATTAAAACAAATTATCCTACCAGGTTTTCTTCTAACTATGTTAGATCATTCAATTTTCGTAGAGCAAAATTTTCCTCAATTGTATAATGCCCTTTATTATATGGAATGGAATGTTCTGGACAATATTTCTGAGGTCGACTTCATGTGTACTGCTTTTTATAATGCGCTATTTTCCATATTTGATAAACATGTCCCGACCTATACTAACCGATCCTAGAATTTTCCCAAATGGTTTACCCCAGAAATTATTTCCAATTTTTAAAGTAAAACATAAGTACTGGAATCATTATAAACGCACCGAATGCATTGAATCTTTGAAATTGTTCAAGCAACTTAGAGCGTCCGTTAAGAAGTTAAAATCTTCTGCCTACAAGGCGTATCTAGTGAGAACGGAAAAGCAACTTTTAGATGATCCTAAGCTATTTTAGACTTACATTGGGGAGAAGATGAGGAGTGGTCAGATTCCTGGTAGGATGCAGTTCTCGGTTGCTGATTTTGGTGATCCCTAGGCTATTGTTGACGCCTTTGCTGACTACTTCAAAAACGTCTACACTTCGTCATCTGCGTCTGGTGACGTTGAAGATAAATCTGCTTACTCCCTACCCATTCATCGCCAGCATTTGTCCGAGGACGACATGTGGCGTAGCATTCGTAGGTTTAAGAAAGATAGATTTACCTCTGGAAATGATCAGATTTCTGCTTTCTTGGTGAGAGACTGTGGGAATATTGTAGCTAACGTAACGTTCATATTTCCTACTGGTTGGAAAGCTACCACAATTGTTCCTCTTTTGAAGTCGGGCCACTCTTCAGACGTAAGTAATTATAAACCCATTGCTATCCTATGCAACTTTGCCAAAATATTTGAAACACTAAAATCTATCCACTGATCAGACCCTCGGTTTTTCCATATCAACATGGTTTTATGGAAAAGAGGTCTACTATTTCTAACCTAACTATCCTTACAGAGACTGTCACAAATGCTTTGCATACTGGGCTCCAGGTTGGTGCTATGTATACAAATCTTGCCAAGGCGTTTGACAGAGTAGATCATGCTACATGAAAAACTTTCGATTTAGCGACCTTTAAGGGCTTTTTTAACCTCGCATCTGTGCAATAGATCTCAACGTGTATTTTGTAATGGATGCACTTCTTCGCCTTATATAACCACTTCTGGAGTTCCGCAGGACTCAAACCTGGTACCACTTCTCTTCATCATCTTCATTAATGATATGGTTGACAAAATTGCATCCGACAAGCTCCTTTTTGCAAATGGGATGAAGTTGCATCGTACGATCATCAATTCTAGAGATTGTGTTTTATTGCAAATGAACTTGGACAATATACAACAGTGGTGTACAATTAACAGTCCATCTCTGAACACTAGTAAATGCAAAGTACTCACCTATACCAGAAGACTCACTCTCACTAACTACATATATATGCTTGAGGATGTGACTGCCTCTAGAGTGGATACCGTTAAGGATTTGAGAGTAACATTTGATGCAGAGCTAAATTTCAATATTCATGTTAATAACGTGGCGAAGTAGGCTAGATAGACTTTAGGATTCGTGATTCGGAACTATCGATCCTTTACAAATATTACAGTATTGAATACGCTATACCTTACGTTGCGTTGGTGGGGACGAAATTGGGATATGCTGGACTGATCTGGTATCTGATTTGTCAAATTCCTATGGTACAGGGTAGATGTTGTGTACCATTCGAGGGGCTGTGATCATTCCGTACTGCTTTCCCGCTTTCTAATACCATCCCTCTCCTTCAGATGGTTCTTCTTCGGCCTCAATTTCACAACTTCTTCACAATGAAGTCCACTGAGCGGAGATTCTATCTTTATTTAGGTTCCTGATGCTTTAATGCTTCACTCGTCCCTCTTCCGCTATCTATCTTCCCTTTCCCAGAACCGATTTAATGATAAAATCACCTAACTGTGTGATGTCCTGCAACATATATATATGATACATGATATAATTTCATTTAATTTTGGATTTACTGGTGTATAACCTATGATTAAATTTAGTACTTATTCAAACGTGTTGTCCTCTAATTGGAATGTAGTGTTCTGTTGGGCAAATAAATAAATAAATAAAAAGTATTTTATTTCGAAACCGATGGTAAATAATTTGAACTTGAACTTGAAGTAAGTTCGAGTCCGGATAATGAAAGCGTCATCTGATGGGAGGAGACGCAAATACGGCGCATTTCATAGTTGCTCTTGCGATGAGTATGTGTGTAAGTATGTGAGAGCAAGAACTAATGAAAGAAAAAGTAAAAGCGTCTAATGACGATTTGAAGCATCTCACCTTTTCCCAGTTAACTCTCGCCGCGGAAATTCGCTGAAAGAGCTTCGCTCTAATAATAGGTATTAGCGCTTTTGAGATTGAAATATTTTTGCCCTGAATTATTTATTTGAAATTTTAATCAACGGATTCAAGTTTAAAATATTTGTATAATTTATGACAGAATAATCAAAAAACTGTAGAAGAGGAGAATTTTACATATATGTACATACGAAGCAGGTGCCACAAATGCTCGAAAACACTTGGTAACTTGGTAAAATATATCATACAAATTTTTATTTTTCAATATAATCGGCCCTAACTTCAATACATTTCTTACAACGATTTAATAATTCTATTATATATATATATATATACAGGGTAAGTAAAAAGTCCCGGAACAGTCGATTATCGCCTGTGTTTATGAAGCAATTTTTTAATAATCGGTGTGCTTATATAACACATATTCATGCATTTAATAATTGTAATGTCTTCTTTTTCCGACCTCCGGTTTAGCCGGAAATGACCTTAACTTTTTGTTTTTAAATGCAACACCGTGTATATTTTATTGTTATCGCAGGCAGAATAAAAAACTACATAAGAAATGTTATAAATAAGGTTCATGTTTTATTCGAAAAAAAAATAAAAATCTACAGTAAATGTTCGAAATGCTCTCCATTTACAATTTGACAATAGCCCAACCGATCGTTAAATTTCTGTAAAGCATTTTGTACAACTTGTGGAGAAATTTGGCGCATCTCTTCTGTTATACGTTGTCGCATTTCTTTTAGATTGGCTGGCCTGTTTCTGTAAATTCTGCATTTCAAATATCTCCAAAGAAAAAGTCTAGTGGGAACAGGTCGGCAGAACGACCAGGCCATTCAATAGGACCTCTTCGGCCGATCCATCTTGTTGGAAATATTACATTCAGATAATTCCGGACACCTATGGCAAAATGTGGCGGTGCTCCATCTTGTTGGAACCAGATATTTTCAGCTGGTGTTAAAGGGTTTTGGCATTTGGAAATAAAAGTGTAACAGCAGGTACAATTTCATTTCTTAAGAGTTGCAGGTAACGTTCGCCATTTAAATCCCCCTTTATGAAAAATGGTCCAATTATATGGTTTTCCGCAATACCTGCCCATACATTGAGTTTTTGAGGATGTTGGGTATGTACTTCAGATATCCAGTGCGGGTTGTTTTTTGACCAAAAACGACAGTTTTCTGACTTTAAAATGTTCATCACAGACGTTTGACAAATACTGTGAACTAACGCTAATTGATACGCGAAAGTTTGAGGATTTTCTTCAAGCTGTAATAAAACGTTAAACTTGGTTTCGTCGTCAGTGGCTGATTTCGGTCGTTCTGTTCTTGGCAAATACTTAACGTTAAGACTTGTTTCATATCGTTTAACAGTCCTACATACCGTAGACTTACTAACTGATCGATTTGGATAAATATTATTAAATAAAATACAAACTTCGTCATATGTTCGTTGTTTATCACCATACCACATCAAAATCGCAATCCTTTTACCTTCACTAAGATTCATAGCCATATTTGCAGTCAGTTTTGATAAATTTAACACACGTTACTAAAGACTTGTCAAATAATTTGCCATAGCAACTAACATGTCAATGTTTTCAAATGTAATGCGATTTTCTGCAAGTATTTTTATTTTAATTTTTTAACCTTATTTATCACATTTCTTATGTAGTTTTTATTCCCCGTCCGATAACAATAAAATATATAGGTTGTATTTAAAAACAAAAAGTTAAGGTCATTTCCGGCTAAACCGGAAGTCGGAAAAAGAAGACCTTAAGATTATTAAATGCATTAATATGTGTTATATAAGTACACCGATTATTAAAAAATTGCTTGATAAACAACGGAGATAATCGGCCATTCCGGGACTTTTTACTTATCCTGTATATATATAATGTGTTATTAACTTTAACAGGGTGGAGGGAGTCAATACAGTGAAATAAACTGAAAAGTTTCTCTGGAAAAGCAAAGAAACAACATTCAATGTTTATTATTTATTATTCGCCATGCTTTCTTTTGTTATTTCCTCTAGAAAATATTCACCAAACTGGAGATTTTCTTCTTCGTCTAAATATTCACCCCGCATATCTTGTGTCAATGTAATCCATATTTGTCTAAATTGGTTTCTTTTTTGGAGAGTTTTCTTCACTTTGGCATAGCTTGTACGTTTGTTATAGTTTTGTGTTTAACTGCTGGCTGATGTTCGTCTGGAATTTCAAATATGCGCCCGTCCGGTGTTCCAATTGATGTTATGCACAAGATATTAGATTTTCCGCCCGATGCTTCTCTAAGTCTAAAGTTAAATCTTAGTTTTTCCATCATGAATCTTCAACGGGAATGTTGTTTTATAATGTGTTATTAACTTTAACAGGGTTGAGGGAGTCAATACATTCAAATAAACTGAAAAGTTTCTCTGGAAAAGCAAAGAAACAACATTCAATGTTTATTATTCAGGATATTCCCTCTCTTCCACTTTAGATTCCAACAATCTTTATCTTAATTAAATCGTCTTTTTATTTTTATATTCTGTCATTTTTTACGGACTTCAGATCGCTGCTTTACCGACCTGACATATTTAAAAATGCCTAAGGAAGTCATTCCTTACGATATCGATATAATTTACTGTAAAATCTGTTAGTCCGTGCTTTCTTATTATGTTACTCAATACCCTTTGGAAGATGGCTGGCGAGGTCTTTAATCCGAACGGCAAGCATGTCCACTGAAAGTGTCCTTCTTGTGTCACAAACCCTGTTTTTCGTCTGTCTTCTATACGTAGTGGAATCGACCAGAATGCTGAATTAATATCTAGTTTCGAGAAATATTTACAGTTTCTTGTTTTCGTTACCAAGTCTTCGATTAAAGGAAATGGTTGAGACTGAGGAATAATTATTTTATTCAGATCTCTAAAATCAATGCATAATCTTGATTTTGTTTCTTCATCTTTCTTATATGCCAACGTTACTGGAGCTGCAAAAGGACTATATGATTCCTCTATGAGATTCCTTTTTAATAACTCCGAAATCTGTTAATATATCTATTTCTTTCTTGTCTTCAATGGTGCATCTGTATGGTCTTTTAGTACAATATTTATCAATTATTAAATCTATTCTTGCTTCATAATCTTTGACTGTACCTTCATATGTCGTATTTATCTTTGGCAAAAATATGTTTATAATTAGGTATTATTTCTCTCATTATTAATTCTTCATTATGGTTCAAATGACCTATCGAAGCTTCAAAATTGTCTATCTTTATGTGTTCGTCAAAATTTATTTGGTAAACTTTCTCCTTTTTCTTGAGTTTTTATTTCCTCTTGATTCTTAGTAATTTTTTCGTTGTCACTTATAGAGTCAGTCTGTTTATTTATTGCACCTGCATAATTAGGAGTTCTTTTTTTATTTTCTTGGAATGTATCCTTTTCTGTAACTATACTCTTTGTATAGTCAATAGTTTTCTGTTCTATTTCTAGTTTTTCATTTTGTATCAGTTTGAATTTTTTTATACAATCTAAGCCGATTAAAAATCGTATTTGAAATGTTCATTGTTTACTATAAACACATCTATAGTTTCTTCCATGTCTAAAATTTTTGCTTTTATTGTTATCAGTCCATCTGTTTTGTTCACACCATTAATGGTTCTTATGTTGACTTTTTCTTTTTTCTTATCAATTCTCTGTTTTGTATTGACTATTTTTGAATTAATTAATGAGACGTTTGAGCCTGAGTCATAGGCTCCAACTACATCTACAGTGTTATTCAACCTTATTTTTAGTGTGATTAATGGTGTAATATCTAGTTTTTTTGATCTTCGTTATTAAGTTCCGCTTCTAGTATTGAGTTGCTAATGGTGTTTATCTTATCTTCTTTGTCTCTGAACCAGCATTTAGCTTCAGGATGAAAGCGTGTACTTTTCTATTTTTCTTTGCAAATTTTGCAAGGAGTTTTTTTCCCTTGTATTATAACCTTTGATTCTTCTCACTTCGTTATTATTTGTTTTATAAACCAGATGTTCTAATTTTCCTATTTCATTGTAAAGATCTTCCGTCGTATTTAGTGTATTCCTGTCAATGATATCAGCTACATAGTTTGGCAGCCCAGCTGCAATGAGGTCAAGTAAGGTACCAGTATCAATTGATTTCCTAACCTCTAACAGTAATTTCTCTTTTTCTCACTGCATATTCTAATAGGGATCCAGTTTGGTATCTGAAAGTCAAGGCATATCTTATTGGAGCCCATGCTTTATTTGCAAATGTTTCACAGAAGTTTTTCCTCCATTTTTCCCATTCTGATTGTACTGTTAGCTTTAATAGCATGCGGCTATACCAATCTCAACATGCCTTGTCCATAAAGAATTTTAAAATTTCAATTTTCTTTTCATCTTCATATCAAATCTTTCACATTCTTTCTCAAACTCACCAATCCATTCATTTGCAATTTTGCTTATATTTTTGTTTCCAGATTTTTTATTTGTTTCAATTAATTTTTCTAGTAATTTTACCATCATTTTGTCTGATAGAGTAGTTATTTCCGCCGCCATGTTTTCTTTTGTTATTTCCTCTAGAAAATATTCACCAAACTAGAAGATTTTCTTCTTCGTCTAAATATTCATCCCGCATATCTTGTGTCAATGTAATCCATATTTGTCTAAATTGGTTTCTTTTTTGGAGAGTTTTCTTCACTTTGGCAAAGTTTGTACGTTTGTTATAGTTTTGTGTTTAACTGCTGGCTGATGTTCGTCTGGAATTTCAAATATGCGCCCGTCCGGTGTTTCAATTGATGTTATGCACAAGATATTAGATTTTCCGCCCGATGCTTCTCTAAGTCTAAAGTTAAATCTTAGTTTTTCCATCATGAATCTTCAACGAGAATATTGTTTTATAATGTGTTATTAAGTTTAATAGGGTTGAGGGAGTCAATACAGTCAAATAAACTGAAAAGTTTCTCTGGAAAAGCAAAGAAACAACATTCAATGTTTATTATTCAGGATGTTCCCTCTCTTCCACTTTAGATTCTAACAATCTTTATCTTAATTAAATCGTCTTTTTATTTTTATATTCTATCATTTTTTAGAGACTTCAGATCGCTGCTTTACCGACCTGACATATTTAAAAATGCCTAAGGAAGTAATTCTTTATATATATATATATATATATATATATATATATATATATATATATATATACGTCTGTCGATTATTGGACTTTTAAATAAATATTACAATTGACTGAGTATTTTCCTACACATGTCATTATCGTTTGATAATGACATGGTCCATGTGCAAACTATAGTCACGTTGTCCTAAAATAAATAAATGATATAAAACAAAGTACTAGTTTTTCTGTGTATCCCTAAAAGGTAATAATTGATAGAAGTTACACAATTAGGGAAAAAAGAACCAAGATATATTATCTATTGTATGTATAATAATTATGTTCTGTAAGAACGAATATGCAAGGAAAGAAGTTACAGAACGAAAAGGGCAGGGACGAAAATAGTATAGTAATAATAATAATTATTATTATGATCGATTTAAGTGAACGAGTTGGAAATAAAGTTAATAATACGTTATTGAATATAAATTTGTTAAATATACAAATAATTAAAAATGAAAGGGAGATATAATTTAATCAGAACAAAGCGTGATTAGTAAGGTTCGATAAACGAATGTTGAAAGTTATTATTAAGTAGCGTAAACCGTACTGACACTGTTACTCCACCGGTTGTTCCCACTTAGGTGCAAGGCGGGATATTAAAATTCGGAGGAGTCATATCGTCAGTCCGGTTTACACAACTTATCATGGATTCGTTTGTCGAACCTTAGTGATTAGACAGTACTTGGTTGCGGTTCTTTAGATTTGAAATTTTTAGTAATAAGGACTATTGTTTTCAGGAAGACAGTTCTGAAGGAAAAGTCACAAATTGATGACGGTTTGGGATTACCAGAATGGAGGTTAACTCTTTGTTTAGCATTTTCGTACTTCATTCTTTTCATAATTACTAGAAATGGAATTCAAAGTTCTGGCAAAGCAGCTTATTTCCTCGCAATGTTTCCATACGTCATAATGATTTGTTTGTTGGTGAGATCTGCGACTTTGGATGGAGCAATTAATGGAATGTTATATTTTATATCCCCCAACTGGGACAAGTTACTTGAAGCTAAGGTTTGTAAGTGCCTGCATCGTATCGTCTTATTATCAAAGACAGGGCGTCAGTGAGTACTGGTACGGCCAAACTGATTTTCACGACAGGCAATGATTCAGTTGATCTACTGCTGAAAATTGGGTAGTAATGTAATATTACATTACGATTCTAACCACAACTGGCAAGTTTCTCGTTCAAAACATACACTCTGACGAGCTCACGAGTTGTAATTTGTAAATATGGAGGCATAAATGTTTCGCGACACTTGGTGATAACGTTGTTGCATACTTAATTAAAGCACAACTCTGAACCTGTAAAGCGAGAAAATTATTTATTCGTAGTTTCATTTGTATTATTTTATTTCGTCAATTGTCGTTAATTGTTAGAAACGGGTTTTACTAGCTCTCGTTTATTTCTTGTTCTGCTAAATACTGCGACGAAGAACGCATATTATCTATAATATTTTAAAGATATTTTAAACTTTGAGTGCATTAACTTCACGGATGATAATCTAGAGAAAATATTAATAGTTCATATAAATTATTAAAATTTATTTATTTCTGAGTTTCTGTGTCAATGTAAGCACGTTCATGATCATTCGGATTGATTTGGTTTCTGTTCATTATTGACATAATTTTCAGGTATGGTATAACGCCGTAACACAATGCTTTTTCTCCTTAAATGTCGGATTTGGTACAATAACCATGTTCGCATCCTATAATAAGTTTGAACAAAATGTATACAGGCAAGGAATTTTGTTTTTAAGTGGATCACTTTCAGTAAAGGGATTAATTTTAAATAAATTTTAGGGATTGCTTGATTGTAAATATCTTAGATACATTCACGTCTTTATTATCTGGTACGACAATATTCGGAATTCTGGGCCACTTAGCCTTCAAGCTAAATGTAAATGTAAATGAAGTAATAAATGCAGGTGGAACAGCATTGGCCTTCATCTCATATCCGGAAGCAATTGCAAAGTTTGATGCTGTACCTTGGGTAAGAACAGTCACAATATTTATGTATAGATTAGAAGTCTATGGTTTAAAGCTAAATACTCAATTTTCTATTTAGATATCACTGTACTTATATTAACTCGTACTCAATCATTACTTGATTCATTTTTTGATTCTAAGCAAAGTTCTTACACACCATATATATATATATATATATATATATATATATATATATATATATGTATATACATATATATATATAAATGGATCGTGGTTTGTTCGGATGCATAAAACTTGAAAACGACTTGACCAAATTGGATACCTCCTTCTGCGGATTTGTTCATAATTGTTACGTCAAAGTTTAGGAAAAAAGAAAACTATTAAAACATTTAAAAATTAAGAAAAAAATTAAAAATCAAGCGAATTGATGACGTTTGGTGGGTTAGGTTATAGCAGTTGTCATGGTGCGCGCAAAGACAATTAAGGTTATGACATTTGTGATTGTGCGCGGATGAATAATTGTTATGTCAGCCAGCGCCAGCGAGAAGATCGTATCTTTTACAACGATGCCGTAATGCAATTAGACTGCGAAATGAAGACGAAATCGCACGAGAGAAGGGCGCCGTGTAGTGTAGTACGGGCCCGAGTTCGTGATTCCCAAACACAAGAACAAAGAGAGGCCAAAGGTGAAACGGCTTGATTGGCAATCAGAAATCGTCGAGTCGAACACAGAGATCAACAACGTCGAGCCGCTGGAAGAAATGCTTTAAGTGTTAATTTGAATCGAGGAGCGTTTCAATGCGATTCCACAATTGACTACAGCTCGCACCATTTCGTTAGAATTGGCCCTATGGAGGTTGTATGCGTCAATTGCGGTGCATTAAAGTTCGCTGGAGAAACGTCTCGATTGGGCTGTCTCAGTGGAAAGGTTAAATTGGCCACTGTTGCTTGCGCCACCTGAGCCATTGCATTCATTGCTTCGTGGCGAAGCTCAAGAATCGCGACATTTTCTTTCGAACACTTAAAGGTACAACGCATGTTTTCAAATGACTTCATTCGAAGCAAATATTATTGAAGAACGCGGACTCAGTCCGACATTCAAGGTCAGGTTTATTAATAAAAGAGTAACCTTTATTTTTGGTAATCATAAATCACTAATTATCACTTTCCTTTCGACTATACAGATACAAAGACAAATTCACCATAGAATTGGATCATTACAGCCGGTTGAAGATGCACAGCATAAAATTGTTTCAAATTTACTTCATGGCCAATATGGAGGACCAACTTGATCGGTGTCAAATGATCAGTATCGCAATGAAAAGAGAAATTCTTCAAGATTTGCAGGAAATACTTCACGAACATCACGCATTGATTGGGTTGTTCAAAACTGCGTTGGATCGCATGACAAGTGATAATCTTATCTTCCTGATCGTCATCCTTCATCGATTTCGAGTTCCGTACTCCCACCCTCCTCAGATCCGTTCACATCGCTTCCTGTCGTTCTTTTCGAGGTCTACCTATCCTTCTTTTACTCACATTTCTATTTTGTAACACGTTTTTCTTGCCTCAGGCGTACTGACTATGTGTCCGAGCTATTGTGCCCTTCTCGCCCTACTCCCTTGTGTTGTTAATGGCTGTCGATATAGCTCTTTGGATTTAATTATTTGTTCTTGTTCTCCAGATCCCATTTCTTTCCTTCACACCTTACATACATCTTCCGGAGAATTTTTCTTTCCCATATTTGCAGCTTTCTTTCCTACATGTTGATTCATTGTCCACAATTCGGAGCCATATAAAGTTTCTGTCTTTTGATACGTCTTATGATACACGCTCAATTCTGCTGCCGTCGATGTAAGCATAGCTACTGCCTTAGAGCCTTTCCCTATTTTTTGGTCGATTTCCGCCCCTTTCCTGTTATTGTTTGTAATTATGACACCGAGGTGTCCGAAGTGTTTGACTTCTTGGAAACTATAACTTTCTCCTCACCAATTCACAAACTTTAGGGTGCTTTCTTCTATATCTTGCTTACCTCTTAACAACATGTACTTTGCCTTTTCTCAATTTCTTTATATTTGAAATTTTGTTCTAATTTGTTGTAGTACTAAATTAAATAATGTGGCGCAAACCTCTTTTTATTTGGAAACTTTTCGACATCTTCCTTTCGATATTAAGTTTGCTATTGCTGTTATCCAAAGTCATCCTCACTAACTTATTCAGTTTATTTGATAGTTCGAGTTCCTCCATTGTCTCATACAGTTCCTGTGCTACTATAGTGTCGCATGTCTGCCGATAATATGAATAGTATGTGAACACCCAAATTTTGCTCATAGGTGTTATACCAATCTCATTCATTACGTAAACCTGTTCTGTTTTCCTCAGCTTTTACAGAATCCTCCTTGGTATTCTGCTATTATGTTTCCACTATGCTTCTGAATTCTCTCCTAAGTTTGTTAAGATCTTGTATGTCACACCTACTAACACTATTCCTCTATAATTTGAATAGCTGGTATTATTATACATTTTGTGTATTGGAGAGATTCTGTATTTCTCCATCTTGATGGCATATGTTCTAAGTCCCAAACATTTTGTATAATTTTAGTTAATTGTCCCTGCAGGTTTTAACTAGCAATATTTAATGTATCTGTCACTAGTCCATTGTCACCTGCACTTTTATTGTTCTTCGGGGTATTAATTATCTCTGTAACCTCTTGTTCTGTCGGGTTTTTCACTTTTCAACTTCATGTGTCTTCTCCAGTAGACTGTACTCTCCTTTCCCTGTGTCTGATACATATTCAGTGACTCTTCAAAATATTGCGCTCACCTCGTCTTTCTTCGTACTATTTCTACTATTAACTCTTCCTATTCATTTCGACAGTGACTTAAGCTTGTGCTAGTGTTTTCTTTCGTAATTTCTATATGTTCCCTCTATTGCTTTTAACTTTACATCTAGAAATTGCTGCTTTTGTTCCCTTAGCACTTTTTTGCAATTAATGTTTGTTGGTTATATTGTGTTCTATTTTTTTGAGAATTCTGTTGTAGCACCTCTAATCAAGCCTTATTTCTATGCTGAATAATTCTTTTGAACAATTGATTAAACCAGTTCTCTTTCTTTATTCTTATCCTTTATCCTAGATAGTATTTTGCTGTATCGAGGTCATCTACCCAAGCTATATTCTCTAAACTCTGATAATAATACTTCTTCAAAGTTTGTTTCCATGTATTATTTCAGATTGCTTATTGCACTTTGATTCTTTCGGGTCTGAGTGTTTCATTTTCATCATTACTAGGTAGTGATCCGAGTCTGCATCCACGCCTTTATGATTTCTTACATCAATCGTCTATCTGGCATGTTTACTCCCAGTAGTACATGATCGATGTGATTGTGTATATGCCTATTTTGGGAGGTTCATGTACTTTTGTGAATGTGCTTACTATCTTCAAATTATTTTCTACTAGAAGTTATAGTAGTAATTTACTGCTTTCCATGTACTTGCTTTTACCGCCATTTGCAATTTTTACTCTTCCACGCCACCAACCTTGGCGTTAAAATCTAGTACAATTTTTTATATCACATTTTGGAATTTCTTCGAGTGTACTCCCAAGATTTTCAGAAAACTCCAACTTCGCCTGTAGGTGTTTATTCTCACTTTAAATTGACGATCGCTCCTACTTTCAGTATCTTCATCAGCTGATCTTTTATTATCGGTTTTTTTTTTTCTCAAATTTATTGTTCTAACATACCGATTTCTTGTTATATGACTTGTTGTCTGAGAAATTCACTGGTTCTCCTCTTTTTGCTGATTAAAATAAGTAATAGTATTTAAAAAATTATAAAACGAACTGTTTGGAGTTGACGACATTATTATCAACGGATAAATTACACTTACGTATGACTGAACAACGAATCCTTTGAAATATCTACGAGCGGGTACGAATATCCAATCGCAATAATAATTAGAATAATCAATTATTCTTCCGTGATTACAAAAGTTTGATAATACATAATAATATATAAATATCAAAGGAACATTTTCATTGGTTTCGTACATTTTCAACGGCGTAAGTATTTTTGTCGTCCCAAATGTGTCTATTGTGTAAATTATAGAAACTATCTTTCGTGAACATGTTTGATTTGTGCCTAATATGCGATTAACAAAACCAGGTTTATCATTAATTCTATTTAAATACCTTTCGGCAAATCCTACTGTTGTCACTCATGCCTAGTCTGAGCAAACAGTGGTAACAGCGTACAATTACGAAATAACTTACGACAGCATCGCCAACTCCCCACTCTAATGAATGCGCTGTATGCGAGTAGTGCTGTGTATACGTAGGCTGTCGTAATTTATTTCGTAATTACAGCTGTTTGTCCAGACTATTCATGCCTGCTACAAGGCTAAAGGCAAAGACGACTCAAAATATTTTAAAACGGTAACACTTTTAACATTATCTCAAAAAGAAAGAATTGCCGAACATTACTTTATTAAGAAAGAAGCGCTTAATTTGATGCCTTCTATCATCTCTAAAAGTTGAATAATTATAATAGTTACGCTGAAACACCCGGAACGCAATAAAATAATATCTGCGCTGTTTTAGAGTGTCATTTTAAATAAAAGTTCAGCGGAAGCATAGTAAAATAAAGTATAAGTTAGAGAGAAGGAAACAATTAATTATAAACATTGTTTTATCTTTCTAGATCATACGACAGGTCAATATATGACGTCATATTTTCGCCCAGATAATAAATAAAACGAAAAAATTCTTAGAAACCGCTATAACGAGAATAGAAAGCTAAGAAATCAATAATAGGGGACATGGAAAAAGTTTAAAGAATATTTCAGGATATTCAAGAAATGTGCAAGCAAATAATTTAAAAATGCATAGGATATATATATATATATATATATATATGTATATATATACAGGTTGTCCCAGACTTCACTCCCCAGGCTTGTAACTTCGTTATTGTTAACAATACATAAAACAAAGTATATATATTCTTAAATGGGAGGAAATTCTCTATACGATAGGAAAAACCAATTTACAAAAAGTGCGTTAGTGTAATGACAGCTATATTCAACTTTTTTTTTTTTTTCAAATAGCACAGTATACTTTTTTTTAATATTCAGATGGTACCTTTTATTCTCTTTACACCCATATAAATTAATATGGGCCTTACATGGGAAAATTTTCGAAAGAAACTTGACCTAAAGTTTGCCATGCAAAAAATTGTGGGTTATAGTGTTTATCTAGTAGGCGATGAAATCAACAGCTTTCTACAAACAAAAATGTGTTTTTATTCGAATAGCAATTAAATGTATGCTATCAAGTACATCTAATAAATACAAAGATTTATTTTTAATGTATCCACATTTATAAAAGGCATTTATTAAAAAGAACGCATCTTTGAATAAATTTTCACTTGAAGTTATATTCAGTTCAAATCAAATTATTTAACAATGGCACTTATAAAATTATCGAGATAAAAGCTATTAAATATTTTATCAACTGTCGTTAACAAAGAAAATATCAAGTAGGTAGGTACATGTGCTATTCGGACGAATAGCATGCTGATTTTCAATTGTTTTCTAAACAAAATTCTGTCACTTTATGTTGTTAAATTCATTGAAGTTATTATTATTCCTTGTATTTTGGTAGAATATGAATTATTCGAATTCCAAAAAGAGCGATATGATGTTAGTGTATGGTTTGTATGGAAGTAATTTGAGGGAGGCAGCTAGAAGGTATTGCGAGCAATATCCTGAGAGAAGACAGCCTGATCATAAAACGTTTAAAAATTTGGAAAACAATCTTAGGGAGCATGGATCTTTTGTAATAAATAAAAGTATACCGCTTCCTAGGAACATACATGCTGCTGATGAAGGACATACGGTAGCTGTTCTTGCTTATACGGAGGTCAATCCTACATCTTCCTTAAGAGAAATAGCCGCAAAGTGTAATATTTCAAAATCGTCAGTGCAACGCATTTTAAAACGAAATCATTATAAAGCATACAAATTTAAGCGCATAAATAAGTTTCACCCCGGAGATTCAGAGAGGAGACTTGAATTTATTGCATGGGTTCTAGTGCAGTGTGATCACCAACCTGATTTTTGAGATAAATAATGTGGTCTGACGAAAGTAGATTCCATAATAATGGATTGGTTTCAACACAAAATTGCAGATACTGGTCCACAGAACAGCCACACTGGCTGAGAGAAACGAATAATCAATGCGTTTTTTCAATAAATGTTTGGTGTGGAATTCTTGATGGGCGTTTAATAGGGCCACATTTTTACGATGGGACACTAACTGGCAATCGCTATTTACATTTTCTAGAAGAGATATTGCCAGAACTTATGGCAAATGTACCTCTTCATATAAGACAAAATATGTTCTACCAACAAGATGGATGGGAACACATGGCCCGGTGGCATGGCCAGCTCACTCTCCCGACCTCACGCCGTTGGACTGTTTTCTGTGGGGTTACTTGAAGGAACGTGTTTATAAGGTAGCCGTCATAAATGTGGATAACCTAAAAGGCAGAATAAGAGAGGAGTGTACAAACATTTCCATGCACACTTTATTAGAAGCGACAAACAAACATTTTCTGCATGGTCTAGGATATGCTCTAATAATAATGGAAGCAATTTTGAACAATTTTTATAATAATTTGTAATTATTGCTCATTAGTTTTGTAATTATTCGTTAATTAATTGCTATTCGAATAAAAACACATTTTTGTTTGTACAAAGCTGTTGATTTCATCGCGTACTAGATAAACACTATAAACCACAATTTTTGCATGGCAAACTTTGGGTCAAGTTTTTTTTCGAAAATTTTCCCATGTAAGGCCCATATTAATTTATATGGGTGTAAAGAGAATAAAAGGTACCATCTGAATATTAAAAAAAAAGTATACTGTGCTATTTGAAAAAAAAGTTGAATATAGCTGTCATTACACTAACGCACTTTTTGTAAATTGGTTTTTCCTATCGTATAGAGAATTTCCTCCCATTTAAGAATATATATACTTTGATTTATGTATTGTTAACAATAACGAAGTTACAAGCCTGGGGAGTGAAGTCTGGGACAGCCTGTATATATATATATATATATATATATATGTATATATCCTATGCATTTTTAAATTATTTGCTTGCACATTTCTTGAATATCCTGAAATATTCTTTAAACTTTTTCCATGTCCCCTATGATAGATTTCTTAGCTTTCTATTCTCGTTATAGCGGTTTTCAAGAATTTTTTCGTTTTATTTATTATCTGGGCGAAAATATGACGTCATATATTGACCTGTCGTATGACCTAGAAAGATAAAACAATGTTTATAATTAATTGTTCCTTTCTCTCTAACTTATACTTTATTTCACTGTGCTTCCGCTGAACTTTTATTTAAGATGACACTCTAAAACAGCGCAGATATTATTTTATTGCGTTTCGGGTGTTTCAGCGTAACTATTATAATTACTCAACTTTTAGAGATGATAGGAGGCATCAAATTAAGCGCTTCTTTCTTAATAAAGTAATGTTCGGCAATTCTTTCTTTTTGAGATAATGTTAAAAAGTGTTACCGTTTTAAAATATTTTGAGTCGTCTTTGCCTTTAGCCTTGTAGCAGGCGTGAATAGTCTGGACAAACAGCGGTAATTACGAAATAAATTACGACAGCCTACGTATACATAGAACTACTCGCATACAGCGCATTCATTAGAGTCGGGAGTTGGCGATGCTGTCGTAACTTATTCCGTAATTGTAGCTGTTACCGCTGTTTGCTCATACTAGGCATGAGTGACAACCGTAGGATTTGCCGAAAGGTATTTAAATAGAATTAATGATAAACCTGGTTTTGTTAATCGCATATTAGGCACAAATCAAACATGTTCACGAAAGATAGTTTCTATAATTTACACAATAGACTAATTTGGGACGACAAAAATACTTACGCCGCGTCGTTGAAAATGTACGAAACCAATGAAAATGTTCCTTTGATATTTATATATTATTATTATCAAACTTCTGTAATCACGGAAGAATAATTGATCATTCTAATTATTATTGCGATTGGATATTCGTACCCGCTCGTAGATATTTCAAAGGATTCGTTGTTCAGTCATACGTAAGTGTAATTTATCCGTTGATAATAGTGTCGTCAACTCCAAATAGTTCATTTTATAATTTTTTTAATACTATTACTTATTTTAATCAGCAAAAATAAAGAATAATGTAAATTTTCGGTATAATAGTTCACAATTTGTGTTTCTTCATATTAATTTATATTAACACAGAAGCTTTTCCGGATACCACATTAATACTTAATTCAACGCCCTCTATTGTCTTTAAAAGTAAAGAATAGTAATTCCAATACACCCTATATAAAATGTAACGAAGCAGTAAAACTTCAAAAAGTACTTATTTAATATAAACTTACAAGTAACCGAGTAAAAAGGTATTTACAAGTAGGGTAAAAATAAGAAAATATATAAAATACAATATATACGTATACATAAATACAACTGTAATTTATGTTAACGTGAAAAGAATGTGGAAAAAGGCGGACATTTCGAACGAAGACAGGCTTAACGCGAACTCGCATACCAGAAGAAGAACACAATGTAGTTCAGCATACAAGATAAACAGCAAGTCGAAGAATATCGCCATATTAATATCTGGCAAAACATTATTTTTCCTATTAGAAAATGTTTCAGTAGGTAAAATATGGAACTGTACACGCCGAAATACCAGGGTTGATGATATTTAAATAATGGTAACAGGCAAGGAAGGTTTTCCATTAATGGTTGGGGCTGTATAAATCATAACATTGAGATATGTTGGAGGATTAATAAAAATTTTAATAATCACAATCATTGTCAAATTCACATCGCTAAGTTAGTTACAGTTGTTCCAAATAATATAAGATATAATATACCACAGTATAATGGGTTCCCAAAAGCGCGGATATATGGTAATTCCTATGGAGAGTGCAACGCGATGGTAAAATAATAGCAAAGGCTACCGGTGGAAATCAATGAGATATACTTGGCAGAATTTATTTAGATATCTTGGACTTTCTAAACCAGGGAGACTTGGGCAGTATCGATGTGAACGGTGGCACAATAAAATACTAACGTATTTAAATTAATGTCCGATCGAAACAGGATTTACAGCCGAAACCGAAACCGAAACCGAACCTTCGGCCTCGGTCTCAGTTTCGGCCGTAACCGAAACCGAAACCGAAACTTATTTAAACATATTAAAGTTTCAATTGTATGCTGAAATCTAGTGTATGTTTTACATGTTATATAGTTCATTTGTGTTAAATGAAATTAAAAAAAAACAACAATTACGGTATGTAGGAAAAGGAGATATTTATGTATTTAGGTATTAACTTACTGACTCTGACATATACGAGACACGAACTCGCTCGAACGAAGCACGACAATTCACGAACACTGAGTTTCGGTGCGGCCGAAGTTTCGGCTGAATTTTGGCCGAAACCGAAACTGTGGCCGAAACTAGATTTTTGGCCGAAACTGGCCGAAACCGAATGTTCGGTCGGCCACTGATTTAAATATACATCTAGCATCAGTGGCAGGAGTTTAGTTATTATTTAATCTTTAACCATCACTGATACGACGCAGCCGTGTCATACTGGACTGTCGAACTATGGTATGAACAGGCAAATATTATCCCAAAATTAAATTTTGTCAAGTATGTCGTAAGAGTGAAATAATAATTGATTATAAATACTTGAAGCCTATAGTTTTGACTTGTGATTGTAATCTTGTAGGTCCTTCGGGAAACTTAGAGATAGAATTACTCAACTGGCGCTAGTATTACTACGACTATCATAAACAACTGTACTAGAATAATTACATTGCGCTATGCGAATGCAGATGGCTTCGTAGTATACATTAAAACTATTATGTATTACGTATTTGTAGCGCAATGTTGTTATTCTAGTACAGTCGTCTATAATAGTCGTAGTACTGTTGGCGCAAATTGAGCAACTGTAGTTATAAGGCATCAAAGTTGAACACTTACAAACAATAAATCTATTGCTACCGTTTACGTAGGACTTTGAACCCCTATCTTAATGTATTGTGGAGTAAATCTAGCTAATATTTTTGTTCTATTAGCTTGCCTATTTGCTATGTGAAATTTAGGTTCTTAATAGTTAATAACTGTTTCAAATTAAATTGAGAAGCAAAATTATTTAATTTAGGACAATTATAAACTTTCATTAGACATTTAGTAATTAGCGCTTTTTGTCGGTGTCTGGAATTTGTGATTTTTATATTCGTTGAAGTCTCTACTGTAAGAATCTTGCCCCTATTTGCCCCCCAGTTTATAAATATTAGATTTTTAACAGAGCGCTGTATAATAAAAGTTATAGAAACATGAATGATCATTAATGTAGGTATGCATATATATGTAGGTATATTATACATGCATACTTTGTTACATCCGTTATGTTTTTTTAGAAGGCCTTTATTATTAATTAATAATTGTAAATACGAGCTGATAAAGTTTCTAGTAATAGTCTGCTATGCTATTCGTATCTGTGGTAAGTCCATCAATAATAATATTTATCTTTAAAACATATTATTTTACCTGTGGTCGTGATTAGATTATGATTTGTATGTATTTGTCAATATCTTGAAGCCTTTTCTTTTTATATTTATCGTTTTAAACCATCTATAAAGGCATTCAAAATCAGTTTATATCATATTACCACTACCTATTAGGTACACAGTTAAGTACTACGGTAAAATAATTATCTGTGGAATATAATTTGAAGATGAAATAAAATGGTCGTTATACAAATCAAAGTGAACGACTTGTGTACGGCTTCCATCGAAACTGGAAAGCATATATATCTCAACTGCCGAAATTTGTTTAATGGGCAATTATAATCTAACCGAAGGGCAATTTGCTTGTGTCGAAGCCAATATACAAAACATTTTAGTGCTGAATTTCAAAGCTAAATGGGCTACAGCATCAAGAACAAAACATAGATTTATCGCCAATAATGCAGAGTGGTTAAATACGGAGTTTGTCATTGATTTTGACACTGAGGTCAAATGGTGAAGTAATACATGCAAATATTATTGGAAAATTATGTAAATAGTCTATTGACTTGGTTTGACAACGAAGGCCAAAGTGTATTATATTTTTCAAAAGATGAAGCGTTAGCCATGTACATAGAGTTAAACATATACAAGAATGAATATCAACTACTAAAGAAAGTTCTAGATGACAAAAGATGCACAATACTCCGATCCAACAAAGGAATAGCTGCTGCGGATACAAAAGCAAGTGTTACAATTCAAGATCTTCTAAACCACACTGTAAAAAGCATCCTAAAGATCGACTCTGTCTCTCTGAATTTATTTCACAATCAGATGCAAATCTTTTTATTGCTTTTGTAGTTCATCCAAAATTAGTTGATTCTAAAAACAGTCGAGTAATTTAGGAAAATCAGATACCCTCTTCCAACAGATATTGTCGTTCGATATCAATTAAATTTACTAAGGAAACTTTAGCAGAAACAAGAGAAGTTATCCTAGGTTTGGGAAGTGAAATTTATACGCTTCAACCTATCGGTTAAGTTACTTCTGAGCATACCACTGTTTCCGTAAAACACACAATGTTTTTCATGATGATTGACGGAAAGGTAACGCAAATGTTGACTGATGCACCCCCTTTTCAGGATGCACAATATGTCTCCCGAAGCCACCTGAAACGAATAATTTGGAACTCGTTAGAAATAAAAAAGATCGGCAGAAGGTTACAGATTTGGGCTTTCACAATTGCATTGCTGGATTCGATTTATGGAATGCATTTTGCATATTTCATATAACTTACAATTTTAAGATGGTATGCTCAAAGCGAAGAAAACAAAAATAAAAAAAAAAAGGAAAGAAGCTATATAAAGAAAATTCAGAAACGAGATTGGCCCGATTGCCAATAAACCTCGTCAAGTGGAAATTCAAATGATGGAACCACCACCAGAAGGTTGTTTGTTAATTACATGCAGGCCAAATATAACTGGGGTAAATGGACATCTTATCAAAGATTTTACATAATTTTACAAATTATGGGTAGCGGAAAACATATTGACTCCAAAAGGTTCGGGTACTATGCAAGAGCAGCAGCTGAATATTATGTAGAAGAGTACGGATGGTACTATATGTCTGCAACTGTTCATAATATCATAACACATCACAAAACATCTTGCCCTATTACCATTGGGATAGCTTTCAGAGGATGCCCAGGAAGCACGAAACAAGGATTATAAAAATTAACAAATGAAGATTCATATATTTTTGGCAAAAGTTGGCATAAAGCACGAAAAATTATGGAATTAGAAGAAGAAACTGAAGTCTTTTTACAAAATTTAAGTACAGAATCGGAAGAAAATGTAAATAGCGAATAGAGACCATTTTTTGCGAATTTTAGTTTTGATGTAATACCGTATAAAAAAGAACATTTCTTTTAATCAATTGATTAATTAATTTTTTAATTAATTATTATTTATAAGCATTTTCCTAAGTTAAATAATTTGTAGGTTTGCAGAAAACCACAAATTTTATTTTTACTAGCGGTATTGTTATATCTATATCTAATGTAATATTGAATAAATTCTTTATAAATTATTAAACTACATTTATTCATTAACTGATATTCCAAATTTTACTTCGATAAACGTATTATTTACAAAGTTATTGAATTTTGGGATGATATTTGACTGTTCGCTCCATATTGCGTCGCATAAAAGCTAATGGAAGACAAAGATGTAATGAATCAAGAATACAGTTGCAGTTTTACAGTTTATTAAGGACGCTGCAATACGTTTGGCGATGACAAAAGATGATTACTTACATAGTTTGGTACAGTTAGTAGTATATCGTTTTTACAGTACTGCCAACTGACTTTGATTTATTAGTGACAACTTAAACTAAATCCTACAAAAGATCATGAAATTGTTTTTACAAAAACTTATCGATGGTAATTAGGGAACAATAATATCGACAAATTTCAAAAATGCCTTGTTTACAGCATTCCTAGTTATTGTTTTGAGTAAACAAAGTCGGAGCATACAAATTCTGTCTCCTAAAGAGAATTTATGCATTATAATTTTTACACTCAGTCAATCAACATTATTTTTTATACACTAGTGAAGTGACCATTTCAAGCATGGATTCATTTAGTAGAGGTATGTGTACATTATTTTATAACAGTTACTTGCTGCAAATTTGTTATTTTAATAGATTTATACACTTTTAATTATATTCTATTTGTGCATAAATTTTCAGTGGCAACTTACGTAATCACAAGAATGGAGTATTTTGATGTGCGGCGAGTTCAAGATAAGAAAAGTAGAAATAAAGAGATTTTTAAACACATAAAATCTAGCTACAGCTCGACAAATCCTACAGATGCCGCAGTTTACCGATAATCAACCAACGTCATCATTAGCCACTGCACTCGGCAGACCTATGGAAGATTTTGATGAAGCAGGTTCTAAAACAAAAAGAAGAAGAGTGCAAAATCTATTAGATTCGAGAACTCAAAGTGAACTTGTGTATGTTTCCGAAGTTGTGGTGAGTTCAACTATAGAAAGAGACGTAGCTAATCTTATGCAGGGAATAAATTCGCCAACCGAAAAGGTTACAATATTCAAAAATTTACGTAAATCTTTTGATAAACAACAAGCGAATACAGTAGAAAAAGCCTTAGCACTGTTTATCGATTGTAAGCATGCCAAGCATTCGCAAAACTAACATGAAAACGCGTAATGGATATATCCATCATATTATAGTATTCAAAAGGCTAAACGTGCTTACAGTCCAGAAAATGGTATGAAATTTACAATCTATTTTAGATCTCACTATTACTAGAAGTTAATATCAATAGTTTTCATTTAATTAGTAAATATGGGTGTGATGGAAGTTCAAGACACAGTAAATATAGTCAAAAATTCTCTAACATCGAGAGTGAATATTTGCTCGTGTTTTCACTCGTAGCGTTGAAATTACATGCAACAAATAATGATACGGTTTCTGTTTAACCGTAGAACACATAACCAAAATATATCACGCAAACACATAACCAGGGTACCCGTGTACCCCATTATAATTTTTAATCACTTTTAACTTCACAGCTTCAAAAATATGTCATTTAAAAGCCGTTAAAAAGCTAATTGAATAAAATAATATATTTTATGAAATATTTAATTGTTTATTAATTATTAGAACAAAAAATTATGTCAATAATTATAAATAAAAGAAAACCTAATTTATTACTGGTGATATTCATATTTGTGTATACATATGAAATGACGATTTATTTGCAAAAACGCTTTATTTATCGTTAAACAGCCTCTTGTTTACTCATTTTTTTCATACAAAAACTATTGGGTACACAGGTACCCCGGTTATGTGTTTGCGTAGGTGTCATCTTCGAAAGCTTATAATTATGGAACCACTCGACCGAATTTCATAACAAAACAACGCAAAAAGACTAACTTCCTAAATCCGAAGTCTCAATACTCTATTGGTATTGGTTTTGCAGCTGCAAACGTTTAAAATCGCTAGTGGACACACGGGTATCCGGTCATGCATTCTAGGCTTAACAAAGAATCTGATGGTCTTATACGCGCTGAAACTAAATTAAGGCCAGATAGATAATTTGTAAGTAATTTTAAATGAAAAGGACATAATTGTCCGTCGTACACAATTACTAACAATGGTTGATGTCAAAGTTTGTAACGCGTTAACTAAAAATTTTTCCAGCCGGACTTGCTATATTTGTGGAACCAAACCTTTAATGACGAATAAAGATTTTGCAGAAAGAAGATCAGGTAAATCACAGTTTTGGTTTGTCCATATTGCATGCTTGGATAAGAACATTTGATTGTCTTTTACATATCAGCTATAGGCTTGATATCAAGAAGTGGCAAGCTAAAGATGATGTTAACAAGTGATCTGTAAAAGAAAGACGAAGATCATCCAAGCTAATTTCAAAAGAAAGGTGGGTTTGATAGGGGATAAATCGAAACCTGGCCTTGGTAACACAGATGATGGCAATACTGTATGTAGATTTGCTGAAAATGTCGATGTTAGTGCACCGATTACCGGACTTGATGAGAGCTGAATTCATAAATTTTATGTAATACTACAAATTTTGTCATCGAATATGAAATACACTTATTTGAAATATATGTAAAAAAAAACAAAATTGTACTTAAGTCTCTATGCGTGGTATTATGCACATATATGTCCGAGCTCAAGTGTCATTAAATATTGCATTTTTCCAATTGCAAAGTTTTCGGAGGAAGCACAAGATTCTCGAAATAAAAATTGTAGACGTTTTAGAGAATGCTATATGAGAAAAATTCCGGCCGTAGTACCAATACAGATTACAATCCTTTTATTCACGACAGTAGCTACTGCCCAATTAATTCCTAGTTATGATTTAATTTAGACAATGTTAGTAGTAATGAAATGTAGGGGGAGTGTTGTACCTTGGACCATTTTTTATTATATACCCAATATCTCATAATTGGTAGCCTTAACGGATTCAATTAAATGTAGAGATATTTTCTCAATAAACTGACTTTTGCAATTTACTATTGAAATATAGAAGTTCAATTATTTAGTTACCAAAAAATTAATTAAGAACAACGATTGCACAATGGTCCAAGGTACAATACATGCATGTACGTTGGACCAAGCGTAATTGTACCTTAGTCCAATAAGTCAAATAATACACAAATGTAACTTGCATGTTTACTATTTACTAGTGAGTTTTGTAAAACAAAACTGTAATTCAACATAGGGTCGAATAAATACTAACTAAAAAGTAACATTAACTATTAAACATTATATTGACTAAAATCTACCGAAAAGATAAGTTGAGTTTCTTGCCCTTTTGTCAAACCAACTGTTTTTGGAAGGGGAAGACGCATTATCACATCGTTTCTATCGACATAAGAAGGATTTTCACTACTTGGAACAAAGTTTCTAGATGCAGTTCTCCCATCTATTCTCTTATAAAATTTTACCTCATTATCCGTGTCCAATATCTTAATTATCTTCGCTACAAAATATCGTTTTGTCCTTTTGGTTGCTAACTCTACTAAAACATAATCTTCTTCTTTTATTACGGCGTCATCTATTTCCTGATCTTCTTCTTTTTGTTCTTTTCTAACCTTATTAAGAAACTTATCATGATCACCTGATGATGAACCTGTAATTTTAAACTTTCATCGTCACTGCTGTCTTCTATTTTTGTCCTAATTATTTTGTTACGGACTTTTTGTTTTTAACTTGTCTAAATATGTTTCTCTTTATTTGCTTTACCTTCTTTTTAGTTTCAGTTAACCTATATTCTTCGATTTCATCTTTTACTGGTGTGTCCGTTAAAATTCTCGTTTTTCCCTTCCTTCGACCTTTAGTAACTTCTTTCCTAGGTCCTGCTTTTGGGAAAGGCCTTATTACATGTGGCGATACCAATGTAGATGATAATTTCTGAGATGATGTTGTAGCCACTTCCTCAGGGTCACTCCTGTCATTTATAATAACCTGGTGGTCGATATCATCAACTGGAGGGTTGTATTTTTCTTAAGGACGGTCGGTAACATACGAGGATAGATATTCATCCTCGTCAAATATATTTTCATTGTAAGGCCATATACCTGTCACTAAAAATCCTTTTACGATGTTACTGATCGAGAAAGCGCTCGAATACGCAGTTCCTATTACTTCAGAAATGTCGTAGATAGTGACAGGTTTCCCTGGATTATTTGTGAGCCATTGATTTACCGCCTGGTTATAAAATGTTTTATACGGCCCAAAGACCGTACCGTCAAACGGCTGCAGCTTGTGAGGAGTATGAGGTGGCATGGTTAGCAATACAATTCCATTTTCTTTTGCCAGCTTTATAGCTGGAACGGAAATATGTGAGTCATGGTTATCATAAATCAATAGTACTTTATTATCTACAGTTGGCTTAACGTGAGTTATAAAATGTTTGAGATAAGTAACAAATAAATGTTGATTTATCCAACCAGATGAATTTGCACCACCTATTGCTCCAGCGGGGGCTCCTCAAAAATATTATATAATATAATATTAGCATAGGAGGAACCTGATTACCAAGTACATTTATTGTTGCCACCATAGTTATATTTATATCTCTTTCGCCTGATGTTACACTTCCTACTTTTTTGTCCTTTTGGGGCTAAAATCTTAGGGGGAGTGTGAACTGTTACGTTCCCAGTTTCATCAAGGTTATAAATTTTGCTGGCATCAAATTTGTAGCGATCATAACAATTTTTCAAATTAGTAAAAACATCGGACACATTTTTCTTATTAAAGGCAGTAGCCCGCGCCAAACTAGTGGCCTCTGGTTTTCGCAAAGACACAATTGGATGTCTGGAAGGAAAACCGCGAATCCATTCCTTGCCAGCTTTCCTTTCTTTGATCCAAGAAATCGGTATCTTTTTGTTGTTTTGATTGGCAAATTCAAAACATAGTTTTTGAAGTTCATTTCTTGTAAGACCATAATGTAGTGGTAGTTTTTATATAATCAACGAGAATATGTTCTTCCTCGTCAGAAAATATTCGGTTACAGGTAATGTTAGACTTGTAGGTAAACGTTTGATCATTGGAGGTTTTATAAATTTTCAAATGCCTAAGTAACGTTGTCTTTGTTATTTTATTATTTTTTGCAGCTTGACAAATAGTACCTATATTGACGCAAAAGAATATCTTCTACGGCAACTTTTAAATTGTCTTTATCTATTGGTTTACGTTTATTGCCCGCTTTACTTCGCGGCATTTTCTATAAAATAAATAAACCTCATCAATCAACTTTATACTAACAATACTGTATTTAAGAATTGCGAGTGCATGTACCTTAGACCAGTCCATGTCAAGTCAGTCAATTTATCTCACAATATAAACTTATTGTTTTACAGTGAAAAACAAAAAAATATTTACATTTGCTGAGCATATAATTGAAATCGTCAAAAACGAAAAACGGTTACAACTATCCGAAAATAAACTGAATGTGGTGACATCTATTTAAATTCTTATATATATATATTTCGTGACCTTTTATACTTATCTTATATGATAGATCTCTACCCCTAATACGTCAATAAAACAAGGCTGGTTTGAACAATAGTTATATTTTCAGAACGTTTACAAACGTTTTCGGAACACCTTCGTCAGTGAAAATATAACTAGATAAATATATAAACAAACATTTGTTTTTTATTTGGGAACTATCAACAAAATAACTAATGACTAGGATTTCTTGATATAGATGATGTGTAACCAACTTTTATATATATACAAATTATAAAAACTAAATTAATGTGTAAACATACATGCAAATTAAGTAAAACCTTATATCAAAAAATCTTTGTCGAAACCTTAACAATTCTGTTCAAGGACTAGGGAAAACCCAAATTTAAAAAACCTAGCCAAAGGTTTCCTTCTTAAGAAAATGCAAATGTCATTTTAACTAATTGCTATATACATTACTTACATTTTGAATATCGGTCCTGAAATTAATAGTTTTAGTGTCTTTCTGTATATTTATCATTTCATATATTAGTCTTTTTTTATAATTATTCTCTGTTTTTAATATAATTGTGTTTTCAAAATCAAAGTAATGCCCAAGATCTTTGTAATGCTTTGTTACAGCGGTCATTGCACCAAAATCATTATTTAAAGAATACTTACGGCTATACAACCTTTTCTTTAAATATTCTTTCGTCTGACCGATGTAACAACCATTACTTAATTTGCATGTATGTTTACACATTAATTTAGTTTTTATAATTTATATATATATATAAAAGTTGGTTACACATCCTCTATATCAAGAAATCCTAGTCATTAGTTATTTTGTTGATAGTTCCCAAATAAAAAACAAATGTTTGTTTATATATTTATCTAGTTATATTTTCACTGACGAAGGTGTTCCGAAAACGTTTGTAAACGTTCTGAAAATATAACTATCGTTTAAACCAGCCTTGTTTTATTGACCTATTAGTGGTAGAGATCTATCATATAAGATTTAAATTCTTATAACTATATGTAATACCAAATTATGAAAACTTCTCTGTAAATATGCTATAATGCATTTGGTACGAGGTACATTTGGTCCAAGGTACAACACTCTCCCCTACACAGTTGAGAAATCTTCTGAATACGAATCTGATTGTGAATCTGACTCTAATTCTAAGTTGTTATTGTTTATTTTTATGTGTTTGTTTTAATAGGTTGCGTTTTATTGATAAATTAAATATAATATCAAAGTATATAGCGGTATAAATATGTATTTAAATAAAAATACTTGTTCAAATGTACTGATTTTAATTAACAGCCTTTTTTGTTTACCTGGCTTGTATTAGGACGATCCACTGTGGGTGCGTCCAAGTCGTAAGTTTATTGGATCGAATTTAGAAATCAATAATTATTTAATTCAGTCATTATGGTTTTCATCGATGTAGAGAAGGGATACGACACAATTCCAAGACAGAAACAACAGGAAGCGTTGGAGATGCTAGATAGAAATAGGCACATTTTGGCAATCGTTCAAGAAATATATAGAAATAATGTGGCATATGTGAAAGTTCTAAAATATCTATCAAAATCAATTACGGCAAAAAATAGTTTAAGAGAGGGTTGCAGTTTGTCGGCCCTACTTTTTAATTTATACGCGGAGATGGCTCCAAAAGATTGGAAATAAAACTGGTTGTTCATGGGAATAACTAAAGAAGACAACCTTATCTTGACTCTAAGTTGACCAAGGTGAGCAACTTATTTTGGCCTAAGACGCATTTGATCTTGAATTTATGGTGAAACGACTGTATAAGGACTATGAGAAATGGGTACTATAGTTTAGTCTGAAAATCAATTAATACTTGCTTGTTAACACTGAAGCTAATTTTGAAGTCTGATCAATGAAGACACAGCGATAATAAAAGTAAATGAGTCAAATATTTGGGAGCCATAATAGACCAAAAAGAACATGGGGAAAGAGAAATAAGGCATCGTATTCGGGAAAGGAGAAGGGTGATAAAATACGTGAATTCTTTGTGATGGGACAAATCCATACGGAAGAAAACTAAAAAACGTATTGGATTAGTGATAGTGTTATCTTTCTTATAGCAGGCGTGTGAGATGTGCACGACCAACATGCATAGGTACATACTCGAAGAAGAATAAATGCATTAGAAATAGATTATCTATGTCGTAGTACAAGAATATCAAGATTAGAACACATAACAAACGACGAAATCAGAAATCGCATAAAAGCTACGATAGTAATGAAAGGAACTGCACTGCGAAATCTATTGATTCGGACATTATCCCATTAGAGATGAAATGTGCAGATGCAAAATGTACAAGACGAACTTGTACATAGCTTGCGTATTGTCAGGACGTCGGTAGATAGCAGTTCGAACACTTTCTTTAAAACTGTATTTGCTTGCAAAGGGTTTCTGTTTTGTTAACAATAAAATTTACGTTTTCAAACATTTAATTGACTCGAAGAATTTCTTATGTACGATGACAACATTTTTATACTACTATATCAGTTAAGCAAGGAAGAGATCTCTCAAAATCAAGAAAAGAGTTTCGGGTTGCTATTTAAACAAATAATGACGTCATTACTCAAAAGCAACTGATGATTGAAAACAGATTGTCATGCAAAAATATGTATTTTTATCAAATAATATCGTATTCGTAAACGCGCAACAGTTCTGATCGCAGTTCCCGCTAGAACTCTAAGAATTCTATCGAAAATCCTAATAACATTTTTTTGCAAAGTTGAAAATTGAAAAGATATTCGTTGCTACGTTCATTTTCGTAATTTTCCATTTTTCGCGCAATTTTGCAGAACTCTCGAAATTTTCCGCGAAGTACTCTAGAACTATTTCATATCTACCAGGAACTCCGATGAATTATTATATTTTTACAAATTCGGTTGCCCACTTTACGGGACTAAGAAAAAGGGCACTTTCATACGTTGTTTGTTGAAATACAAAGAGACGATGAAATTGTTTTCAACTTCACTAGGATGTCACGAAGCACTTTTTATGAGTTACTCACAATGTGACAAGAGAAGCTAACAAGAGTTAACATCAGAGGGAATAGGGGTAATAACTGTCCGGTAAGCAAATAAATTGGATGCTATTCTTTATTTTATGTTATTATTTTAAAATATTTTTTATTTAATTTGTATTAAAAAATAGTAAGTTGAGAGTCCTCGGAAAAATTTGAAATTAACGATGCAATTGATTCAGCTAGTGAAGGTGCCGGATATACTATCGTCTGCTGGTTGAGCGTGCTGTGAGATATTGCCGAGGATATTCCATTCTGTTGTGAATGTGATACAGGTGCTGTCTCAATGAGATAATGAGTACTGGAAAATGTTGGCTGATATGCTAGTAAATGTGCTATTTGTTGTGGTTCGGCCATTGTTACGTATTTAGAAATTGTCTGCATAATTTCCACCCTACGTTTTGTATTTAAATGCCCAGGCAAAGAGGCAAGTGATGGTACTAAAGAAAGCGCAAAGTAGCGATTGTCATCTTCTATCACTGGCTTGTTTACTCTTTTTCGTAGCTCTTAAACGAACTTAAGATTTTACGCTTCCACAGAGTGTAATCTTTTTTGCCAATTCTAGAACGATTTTCTTTCGTAGAAATTGGCGTGGACGTTTCAGGGATTTTATGGTTAAATTCGAGGGTAGATTCATAATCAAGAGTTTCAGTAAGTTCCGAAGAATTGGTGGTTTGTCTGGGCATGATTACGTCCATAAGAAATTGTAGCCTCTGTCTATAAACGTAAGGGGTTTTATGGCGACCTGCAGCTCCTGACTTTCTTTTTATCTGTTGAATATCTCTTGAATAATGGTTTCTGATATTTTCCCACTTTTTAATGTAATTCATCACCTGTAACAAAAGTAAAAAGTAAAATTACCTACAATATATTTTTCAATCAATTGTAATTCTTTTTAGTTATCTACTGGCTGCTCTTTGACCGAATTACATTATAATTTTCGTATTGGTAGATCTACTGCTAGTTGCATTATCCAAGAAATATGTGAGGCAATATCGATAGAATTAGCAGACAAAGTTATGCCTCAATGTACAATAGAGAAGTGGATTGAAATTGTTAAAGGGTTTCAAACATTTGCACAGTTTTCTAATTGTATAGGAGCAATAGCCGGGAGACATATACGGACTCAGCAGCCGCCAAATGGTGGGTTTATGTACTACAATTATAAACAACGTTTTTCTGCGGTATTGTTTGCAATGTGCAATGCCAATTATTGCTTCACGTACATCGAGGTAGGATCATATGGTAAATCGAGTGATGCTGGCATATGTATACATTCAAATGATTCATTTATGAACGGTTACGTGATGGTATGTTAGGAGTTCCTGCACCATATGTTATCGAAGAAACAAATGAAAAGTACCCTCTTGTAATAGTTGGTGAATAGGTGTTCCCTTTATCCGAAAATTTGCTTAGGGCATATGGAAGAAAACAACTGACATGTATTAAAGACACTTTCAATGCTAGATTATCTCGGGCGAAAAGAGATATTGAGTGCTCTTTTGGTATTTTAGTGAACAAGTGGCATATATTTCATCGGCCCATTGACCTCGATATTGATGCAGCTGTAGCTATCGTTAAAGCTGCTTGTGTGTGACATTTCATCATCAATTTTATTGAAACAAGAGACGGCATACAATCGAATAACGAGAAGTTGGATGAGGATCTCAATCTTGAGAATCTAGCACCAGATACCATACATAGAGGAAATTTTATACAGCAAAACCGTTTACATAATAATTATAGGCGGTAGAAAACTTTTATGGAATTTTTCTTATTGTAAATAAATTATTATTATTACCCAACTCCTTCTTTTCATCAGTTATACTCTCTTTATTGCCAGATCCACTATCTCCTCCCAATATTTTTTCTCGTAACTTTATCGCTGTATTCCTTTCTCCTCATATACCAAAGTGCCGGTCGATTTTCTACTTTCTTCATTAGCTTCTCTACATCAATTTTGTTTTTCTAGCCGTTTCCAAACAAAGCCAAGTCAACAAACGCGTCGCGTGTCAACAGAGCTATCTGAAAACCTGGAAACACTATAGGTTCGATTTCTCACATAAACTACCTACCGCCGCGGTTTTGAACGCTGTGTATGTTTTACATTATTATGATATATCCGTGATATTCGATTCGGGTACCGGCTCGTTAAACGCTTGGCACAAAACCAATGTGTTTGACTTTAGCCTCAGTTTTTCCGACCGAGCCGTTTCACGTATGGCCTCTCTTTGTTGTTGCGTTTGTGAAGTACGAAGTCGGGCCGTATTAACACGGCACCCTTCTCTCGTCCGATTTCTTCTTCATCTGCAGTGGATTGGTTCGCAATATTCCGCAGTCTAATTGGATTACGGCTTCGTTGTGAAAGATTCGATCGCTCGCGGCATTGTAAATAAGACTGTGATAAATATTGCTGACTTTGCTTCTATTATCATATAACAATTATTCATGCGCGCACAATCACAAATGTTATAACCTTAATTGTCTTTGCGCGCACCATGAAAACTGTCATAACTTAACAAACCAACCGTCGCGTCGTCAATTTGTTTAATCTCTATTCTTTTCTTAATTTTTTAAATGTTTTAATAGTTTTCTTTCTCCCTAAATCTTTGCGTAGCAATTACGAACAAACCGGCAGAAGGAAGTATCCAATTTGGTCCAGTCGTTTTTAAGTTTATCCGAACAAACCACGATCCATTTTTATATATGCACTAGCTGACCCGACAGTCATTGTGCTGTCAATTTATAAAAAATTGATGTAGATAGAAGATAGATAGATAATTTTAATTACGATTTGATGTTGAGACCAGGTTTCAGAGCACCTATATTTGAATATTACAAATATTTACAAAAATTAAGCAATGAGTTGATCGCAACGCTTGGTGATGAACGATATTTTTTGTCTTTCCGTTTGGAGAGAACACGAATTGCGCCGATGGTTTATCTACTCTCGAGCACGCCACGTAAAATTGCCCATGGGAAAAACATGGCAATTGAAGGTTTATTTCAAACACTTCCAACGATTAGCCTTGCGACTTATTAATCGTCATTGCGAATGCAAGGCGAACTGGAAACTGAGCTCTCTTAAATTGAACGGCAAATCGGTTGGAATCAGTGGTATTCTTGGAATCAGAATATCCTCGCCTTCGAACTTTCCTATGATCATCGTTGATTCAATCACGTCATTCATCAGCTTTTTAACAGCGAGTCTTGTTCCAGTACATAGTTTCGGTTGGTTCAGATTGCATAACATGATTACCACCGAGTCGACCTTGAGCTGCAAATTGTGCGACGGCATTCCTGGCAAATATAATGAATTCAGAAATTCAACTGGATAATTGACTACTTCATTTGGATCGGTAATTGAATCGCTTGACTTAAATGAATGCAATTGGCTAGCGATTTGACTTCGAATTTTTATGTTCAAATCGTCTAGATACGTCTTTATTTTTCGCTGCCAAAATAGCTCGGTCGCTCAACAATACAATGTTTTTGTGATTTGAATCAATATTAAAGAACACTTTCGTAATCAACTTTTCTTCCGACTTTGTGAATTGACAAAAATTAGGTGGAAACGAAATTAGGCCAGTGGAAGCGTCAACCGGCATTTTTCCAGTGCCAATGTCTAATAATTGCGTGGAAGACGGTTTCGCCGATTCGTCATTTTGTAACGCGACTTGCATATTCCTTGTTAACTTTAGAGTTACATTGGGCCGTCTGTTTTGTCTATGTTCCAAATTATTTTGTATGTTATCTCCAACTGAGGGAGTCGAACTCGACTGTATCCGTTGTTCCGGAGTCATGATTGTTCGCGCTTGGAAATTCTTATTCGACTTGCGTCTAAACGGTGTCTACACTCTTCGTTGGTCTCATTGGCTTGACGATCATCTAATTCTCTTGCATTGCGCGTCGCCGACCCATATTCCGACTTTTTCCGTGGATTTTCCAAAAATTTTCTTTGATACAAACCTTGTCCTGATAATTACGAACACAACAAAAAAGAAATCAACCAAATCGGTTGAGCCGTTCTCAAGTGATGCTCCGTCATACATGTGGAAATTCATTTTTATTAATATATAGATGTACATAGATTTAAGATTCTTTCATAATTAGCACAGTAAAAACTAATTGGCACATAAAGTCAATTAATCAAGCTATTAGATTAGCTCACCCAGAGTTTAGAGAAACTAATTTAAACAAGGTTTAAGAAATTTTTTAAAAATAACAAAAATAGAATACAGAAATTATATAATAGAGAAAGATAGTGGGTACAAAAGTTATAATGCTATTTCTTATAAAAAAGGTTTAAGTGAACAAATAAAAATATAATTTAGTAAAGGCGATGTAAATATAACTTTTATACCAAACTGTGTTAAATATATGTATGTAATTAAAATAATGAATATTTCCTTTAGTTATTCGCTCTGTTGTTTTTCTTTATGCTATTTGTGCTGGGTATTGGAAGTATGGTTGGATTGCAAGGAGTTGCTCTGACAATTATAATAGATAGTATTCCAAAATGCAAACCATGGATGGCGTCTCTAACAGTTACCGCTCTGTTCTTCTGTATAAGTTTAGTATATATTACAAATGTAAGTAACTTAAAAATAATTAATACCTCCTTTATAACACCTTCTATTTCATAGGGAGGACAGTTCATATTCACTCTTGTAGATTATTTTGGTGGGACTATGATATTCCTCATTTTAGGTATCTTGGAAACAACTACAGTGTTTTGGTGGTATGGTACGGTATAAGCATAGCCTATTTTTGTTATATTAATGGAAAGACTAGGTTGTTTCATAACATATTGTCCTAAAAGTTAACAACCAAACATAACCATCAGAATGTTAAATGAAATTTGTTTGATAAACCAATACAAAAAGACAAATAAATTGGGTAATGAAGTAAATAAACTTTATACATATGCTTATGGTATAATCTAGTGATAATCACGATTAATTTAGAATCTAAGAAAACTAACAATAAGTATAGAGAAAGCAGGTTCCATTGTAGACTCACATATACGACTACACTTTTTGCGTGTGGAAAAGGAATATAGTTAATATGTACAACCCATATCAATATATGTATATGTATATAATATGTATAATATATAAATATATATATATGTATGTATATACATATATTCCAATGAAAGGTGCAGTAGTTTTGAATAAATTAGTAAACAACTACTTTTCGCACAAAAGCATCTTGGGGAAGATATAATTCTTAAGGAGTCAACAATTTGATGGAGATTACAATGTGCAGGGAATTCGTTTAAATTATTTACAATTGAATAATGGGCAGTAGTAGACAGGATTATATGCTCGGATGGATTAAGACCATTGAATCGGTTGCGCAAGCGTTATAATAATATAGATTAAAATTATAAAAATAAAAAAGGAAATAAACAACTTAATTATGATAGATAATATGACAAAAAAACAAGTTGGAAGTTAACCAACCACATACGGGGTAAATCTAAAAAGAACACAGGCTTTCAGATAACGGCAATATGATGAACATTCTAAGGGACATTAGCAATGTTTTTGTGAGTAGTACTTTTAACAACTGTGGAAACAAAAATCATTTTGGTGGGATCCTTCAGTCGGTAACGTCACTTGAAGTATTACAAGTGATTAAAAATCTACCTAACAAGAATTCCATAGGTATAGATTAAATACCATCAGGTTTAATTAGAGCTTGTTCGCATGATCTGTCTCCATCAATGGCGCACATAATAGGTCTGTTTTGGCGGGAAGATATCCATTTGCCTTCAAGCGTGCAGCTGTTGTTCTTATTTTGAAGAGGGGTGATCTTATGGCACTTGAGAATTATCAGTCTACTGCGTTGCTTCGCATTTTGTCTAAAATTATTGAAAAAATTATTTGCATTAGCATGGACTCACTTTTCTTATAGGTATCGAATTTTGGCAATATGGGTGTAGATCGGGACTATCTTGCGAAGCAGGAGTAATAGAAGTTGTACAATATATCTACGACTCTCTAGACTGCGGTCAGTTTCGAGCGGTAGTATCGTCTAATCTTTCGCAGCCCTTTAACTCGGTAAGAAGTGACTTCGTATCGAGTAAAATATACGATATGGGTCTACGAGAATCAATGGATAGTTTCATATCTTGAAAACAGAAAAATGGTTGTAAAATTCATGGGAACAAATCAGAAGAATTTGATATGAATCTGGGAATACCATAGGGAAGTGTTCTTAGTCCATTAGTTTTTAACGCATATTGATGACTTACCGAAATATCTACATACGTTAGGGTAGAGTTTTTATGCGTGCTAATGACACTAGCATTGTTTTATCAGACAAGAATCACGACATTTTGAGAAACAAGATTGCTGTTGATGATTTAGTTGAGCATTGTAATGCTAATGCTCTTACTGTCAATGTTCAAAAGGTTGTGAGGATTGGGGCGCATAATATCCGCAGAATTAAATTAAATTATTAAATTAAATTTAGATATTGTTGATAGAGTCCTTTGGAAGTGACATCATTACTAAAATTTTTAGATACGGTAATTGACAGTAACTTGATAAATTGATCTAATTTTGAAGAAATTAAATGAAAACCTCTACGTAATTTTCACCTTAAAATATATGTTATGTGGAATCTCTGCCAGATATTTATTATGCATTGGTGTATTCAACGATATTGCTCAATATTGACTTATGGAGACAAGCTTCTCAAATGGAGTTTTATTGCCCAAGAGCGTATCATTCGACTCATTTTTTACGGAATAGGACGATTGCGCCGCTATTACGTGTATTGTTTTAAGCCGATGGTACGATTGCGACGATCCGGCCCAAGTGGTTGTTAATCCCTGCGGACGATTGTGCCTTACCTTAATTCAGTAAATGATTGTTCTGTAATATTTATGAAATATTCTAGAATATTTGAAAAATAATAATTAACAATAATTAAAAATATTTGCAACAAACCATTTATGTATATAAAAGTAGGTACCTATGTATATCTGTTTCAGGGAAACTCTAAGGTAGATGATCAATTCACGGAAGATCTTAAAATAACAACTCTATGGGGTAATTTCCCTAAAGAAAGTAAGTGATTTGATCAAATCCCTTACCTGTTTTAGTGAAAAGAGGAAATAATATTGTTTAGATATTAAAAATATTTATTTAGTAAACCATGCAAATATAAGACTAGGTAATTCAACAATAGTCATTGAAACACAAATTATTTATTCGAAACTAATAACTCAATGTGCACACGACTTGATTTACTCACCAACAAAGCTTTAAATTGCAAGAATGTTTTTCCATTGCCTCCAGGTGCGTCAAGGAAAATAATTCCACCACTTTCGTTTGCTACGTGTTGCATAACTCTTTCTAAAACTATTTTTTGATCAGTAGTCAACAGTTGTTTTTGATCATCGACTAAATGGCGCAATTCATCAGAATTATATTGCCGTTCACGTACCAAATCTCTGTCGTGAACTTTGTTTCGATAATGTGTCGGTGCTGGTAGTCCAAGCTGGCAAAGAATTTTGTTGTTGATCGAAATACATTTATCCTCAAGTAGTTGAGTGCTTCGTGGAAAATGCCATCCGAAAACTGGATTTCCACATTCGGATTCGTTCTACGTGCTTGCCTTAGTATATCGTCACTCATGCTTTCTTTGTGCTTTTCCCAAAGGTTTTTTGGAACAGAAGGCGCGCAAGTCGTTAAAATAATTGCAAACAGCTTGCGAATTTGTGGGGAAAGACACGTGCTGATTGTTTTCAAGTAAGCCGAGTCGTACATGCTTCACTGTACGTTTCACATATTTCTTCATTAACCGTTTTCAAAGCTTGGAATAATGTTGGACCTTTGACTGTGTGAAGCAACATTCTCAAATAGTAACATTCAGCGTTATTTGGATATACAGTATATACTCGACCCAATGCATCAGATGCACGGACATCAGCATAGTCTGAAACAACAGCGCCTCGCTTTCTCCTTTAAAACATTTTGCTGGTTATGTTCCAAATGTAATATTTTGGAACTTCATAATACAACAATGTTTTTGCAAAATTATCAGCTTGACACAATTGAAAAAGAAAAACCGTAAGTGTTGCATTTTGTGGCTGTGCTGCTCGTTCTTCGGCATTTTCTTGAGTAAAGTAAACACGTTGACCGTTTTCTAAATGAACAGCAAGATGTTGAACAGTTGGATGTCGTTGGTGAAACTGAAACCAAGAATTCGCCAGACAGCTTCATTACTGCTGATGTAACGACCCATCTCAAATTGAGTGATTTCATCGTTTCGATTTGAAAGCCCGAACACTGCCATGTCACTGCCATTGTTAACATATTTGCATATGTACTAAACGGATTTTACGGAGTTGCAGTATTCCACATTGATATGAGCTTGAAATGTTTTTGACAGTATTGGACTGTATGGAGCAATCCATCTGTTATCAATGTTTCTTACTTTAATGGTGGTGGTGAATCCTCCATCTTCTGGCTTTTGTCGTCTGTATTTCGGATATCTATCCTCACTAGTTTGAGTTGCATTTGCCGTCTTTCATGCAAGGCGAATTCATATTCAATGCTCCACATGGGCCGTGAATCATGTTCTTGCAGACAACGTCAAAAAGTATCGGTTCTTCTTGTTGATTCGGTAGTTTAGCAGATATAACACTATCGATTTGAGTTGGAACAATTTTTTCTTTCAGCCAAATTAGAATATGAGCGTGCGGTCAACCCCGTTTTTGCCATTCGATCGAATACATCCAGCATTGCACTTCGCCGTAAATACGATTTTTTATTATGAGATCCATGAGTTATATTAGTTTTTGTTTGAAACTAGCTGTCAGATCATGTCTGTGATGCGATGACTAATCAGGCGACAGCAAATCTTTGATTTTCGACCAAGTTGGATTGCACGTAAATGTGATGAAAAGATCTGGTCGCCCGTATCTTCGAATATACGTCAAAGCATCTTGAGCATACTCATGTATATGTTTTGGGCTTCCAGTATACGAAGCAGGTAGTATGCACATTTGACCGATGTTGGCAGCGTTTCCATTATTTGCAATTGCATCGCACAAATGAATATAATCTGCGACACGCAATTTCTTTTGGGTTAAACGAATGTACGGAAGCCGCTCGCTGTCAATTTTGATGTACATGTCAACAATGAACTGATGAAAGAGTTCACGGCATTTCTAAATGTGATTGGATTGTTGAGCTCTTCTCATAATGCGATATACATAATAATTCATAGATGAAACCTGCAATACGAATAGTTTTGTATAATAAATGTTTTCCCATATATAAAGAGACAAACTCATTTATATATTTTGGACAATATTTACTTCAAAGTAAAAAACAAACCCTTTTTGTTGTTGCTGCACCAGTGACAGAATTTATCTGCATGACGTTGAAATTGTATCCATTTTCACGTTGCCAAAACAGTACTGAATATTGAAGAGCATCATAAGATCGGTGTGTTTCAGAGACGCGTTGAAAATTTGTATTTCGTCTTGGCATTATGATGTCTCGTCGATCGAATTCCATTCCAATCATAACGACTGCCACTTCGTTCATCGTTGAAGGGCTAAAGCGTCGTTCATGCTCACCGGATGGTGTTTTATCAGCTCTTATAATGACTTTATAATCATCCGATGGCATTCGATCCAAAGCGACTTTGAATAGTTTAACCCATAGATTATATATACTATAAATAGGCAAGTCTCCCTATAACTGTCAATCTAATCGCTAAGTTCCAGATCGCAACACTTCTTGTGCTGAACACAACGGCGCTACTTTTGAAAGTATTCCTATTTTTAATCTTTACGTAATTATTTTAACAGTTAACAGTTAATGGTTATATATCACTTTAGTATGAACGAATTAACCATTAATAACATATCAAATTAAACACTTTAAATACCATATGCATTTTATAATATTCACATATATTATAAATTGAGCTCATTCAAGTTAGAATTGATTCTATGCATACAATATTATGTATTGTATATTATATATGTCTGTATTCGGGAAAATTTTTGTATGGGAAAAGTCGAAATTCGACTTCATGAATGGACCGAATGTGCCTAATGCATTATTTTAGTGGTCTAAAACCATCTTCGCATTATTGCCTTTCATATGAAACCGGTTTGGGGCACATCGGTTGGATGGTTTCAAAGTCTATAATGAACATAGAAACATTTTTTGTAATGGGTGATTTTTAGCAGTTTGGGTTTTGAAAATGGAAAAAAAAACAGAAAATTTGCATAAATAAATGAAATATTTATTTGGGCCGATAAATGAATGCCTGACATTTACTTTTTAAAGATTATTTCATGTAAATGTTTCCCGCGGCTACGCCGTAGGTGGTCCATCCATGAGCTCCAATTTTGGTATACTTTTTTCAGCATTTCGGCCGGTATCTCACCAATGACAGCTGTAATGTTGTGTTCCAGGGCTGGTATTGTGGATGGCTTGTCCCTGTACACGAGAGACTTCACGTATCCTCACAAAAAATTGTCTAGTGTGGTCAAATCGCATGATCTTGGTGGTCAATGGACTGCTCCAAAACGTGAGATTAATTGCTCACCAAACTCGCCTCTCAATAAGTTCATGGTATCGCGTGCCGTGTGGCATGTGGCACCGTGTTTTTGAAACCACATGTCAACCAATTCCAATTCTTCCATTTCGGGCAAAAGGAAGTCATAATCATCGCACGGTACCTTGCTCCATTGACTGTAATGTTGCAATTTTCATTGGTCTTGAAGAAGTATGGTCCAATGATGCCACCGGCCCACAAACGCACCAAACAGTGCATCTTTCAGGATGCATTGGCAGCTCTTGAACTGCCTATGGCTGCACTTCACACCAAATTCGGTAATTCTGTTTGTTGTCGTACCAATTCAGCTAAAAATAAGCTTCGTCGCTGAGGACAGTTTTTCGAAAGAAGAATGGATCTTCATCCAACTTTCCTAAGGCCCATTCACCAAACAAACGACGTTGTGGTACGTCACCTGGCTTCAGTTCTTGCAGCAGTTGTATTTTGTGTGGTTTCATACTGAAGTCCTTACGTAAAATCTTCCAGGTGGTCGAATAACACAAGCTCAATTGTTGACATCGGCGACGAATTGACATCGCGATTTTGGGGTTGGTGGATTAATGACCAATAAAGTGAAGCGGGTGCAAAATTTGGTCACTACAGCTTTAATAGCCTGTTCGGTGGGTCGATTATGCCGACCATAAAATGGACGTAATTTACCAAATACATTTCTCACACAGCACGAATTTTGATAATAAAATTCAATGATTTGCAAGCGTTGTTTGTTTGTAAGCCCATTCATGGTGAAATAGCAAACATGTAGCAAACCTTACTGAGAACTTTTGACATTTCCACATGTCACGAATCTTTTTTACATTGAAAAGATTTACACTGAAAAAAAAATAGGAAAAAAATCACCCGTTATTTTACACATATATATACAGTGGTTAAAACACCCCATCGGGGCTTCACCGCTTTAAAAGCTTTTCTAAATCCATAATTTCCGGGGTGGATCGGTCCCCATCCTATGTTTTCATATCTTCTGGCTTATTTCTTTCCAGATTCTTCTATCCGTCGTTTTTTCTGCCAGTTGTTAACGCCTGCTCCCCTTAGATCCTCCAACACCTCTTCCAGCCATCTGGACCTCGGTCTTCCTCTTCTCATCTTGCCCCCGGCTTCCATTCCAGCAACATCCTGATTACGGATTCCTCTCCTGCCCTCCATACATGCCCCAACCATTTTATTCTTTGTCGCTTTATTTTTTTTACCACATCTTCTCCCCCAATTTCCTCTTGTAGTTCTTCATTGGTTCTTATTCTGAATTCATTGTCTGTTAGTTTAATTGGCCCCATTATGGTTCTTAATATTTTCCGCTCCAGTATTCTTAGATTTTCTTCATCTCTCTTAGTCATTGTCATCGTTTCCGCTGAATACATAAGCACCGGCCTTTTTACACATATAGATCAATTATATTTAAAAAATATTTAAATTTCACTAAACATTATTTGTTTTTAAAAATATCAGCTTAAGTACCTATTTCTTTTGTTAAATAGTTTCGAATAAATAATTTGTGTTTCAATGATATTGTTGTGCTTAATTAGAAAGCTACTTTCACTATTCGCAGACGTGCGCTTCGCGGTCATACCGCTCATCACTACGACTGTGTGATTTCGCTTCTGTAAAGGCTCTATATAAGCCCGGGTGTTAGATGTTCGTACATATGAGAGTTCAATTACGAAATTCGGCCATAATGTACTATTGTTGTATTATCTACTCTTACATTTAATAATGCATGGTTTACTAAATAAATACTTTTAATATCTTAACAATATTATTTCATCTTTTCTTTCAGAATTGTCATCGATGACTTTTCTCTTTATAGTATTTCGAAACGCCTGAACTTTCATAGATACGTCTTCAACATGATTGTGATTAGTTTGTTGGCCTTTAACAAGATGTTATTAGTTCACATTTATACAAAATGAATACCCCTAAGAATAAAATACGTACCTAAAATCACGGTCACTGCTTCATCTGTATAGAATTTCGATGAACACTTTTGATTAGGACAGCTCTACTTAACTTTTACGTGTTTTCACAATTTCGGAATTTAAAATTTTCGAAAATCACGTTCACTAAACATCTTCTCCATTGTAGCGCTTATTATAGCGTCAATTATTTGGACATTGTTGGACAAAAATAATAAATTTAGTTGAAATGCCTAACTACCCCCGCTTTAATTTGCAAACAGGTGCCTACTAAATTGTCCGTCCCGTTAAAGAAATTACATTTATTAGCGGCGCAATCGTACCCATGGATTACCAGGCCGTTTGGTGTTTCAGGAAATTTGAGGAACACATTCATAAAATAAATAATATTAATTGTCTGTAGGTGTTCTCCTTGTATCCGATTTATGCCATATAGATATCTGTGTTGTTTCTAATCATTTTTTGTTGGATTTTTATGCCATATGACTTTTCCAACTTTTGTATACCAAGGCTGAATAAATAAATAAAATGAAAGGAAGAAATAAAGACCACTTACAAGTAACACTAAGTAGGTATGTAAGTAAGTAGGACTCTCACCGATACGAATGAAGCTTAACATACAATTAAATATCAAGAAATATTTAAGAAAATAAATATTTTTAATTTATATTTATATATTAGGTTGGCAGTCATATTTCTTAAATTTATTGCTGTTTAATATGTTGATAAATATAATGTAAAAAATATATATTTCAGTGATCCCGAGTATGGTTTTAAATACTCGGTATGTGGGTTTCTTTCGAGCTTTTAAATCACCTTCCTCTCATTTCTGTATCACGCGAATTCAAACAATAATCTACATGAGAAATACTTGGAGTACTTTACCACTCACAAAACAATAGTGATAATTTTCTTTGTGACCTTTTTCCTTTCTATGAAAGACGTAAGCTGGCTTGTAACTGACTTTGCAAGTCGACCTCAAGGTCAAGTTAAGATTAGCGTCAAATGCACAATTTTGAACCTTATAAGTTTGATTCTCAGCACAGAAACTTTCTGGTTTCGGATATAATCAGCTGTTTTTCCACACCCTATGATTGCAGGGTGATTCCTAATATAATTCCTAATAATTCCTAAAACGTATTTATAGCAGATACAGAAAAATACACATTTAATATTTTTGATGGTTAAAAAGTATGTCAAGTTTCATTCAAATCGATGGGTGTCAGTTGGGTAAAGTTACTTGTTGGACGTACAAATGTAATAACATTTTTCCAAAAATAAAATTTTTATTGTTTCAATTAAGAACAACGTAACTATTTATATATTTCAAGATTTCTTCGCAATTTAGATATATGTTTGCTTGACATTCCTCGCACGTGGTTTTCCTATAAAAATTTGGTCACTTTTCGTAATTTACTCAGAGAAAAGCTACATATATATACATATCTTTCTTGTACTTGGGATATGTATGGCAAAATATTGTATATGGTTATTTTTAGGATGCGAAGCGGTGTAAATAAGTGTATAGTTATGTGTTCATGAGATCACTGCTTAATGTTTTGATAAACCCTTTTCTGCTCTGAGCTTATCCATCAGCTTTTAGTGCGTTGTGACTATGTATATAGTTAGTTAGTTTAGTTAGCAATATGTTAATAATACACACTTCTCTTCAGTTATATAGATATTAATCCCACTTTATTGGCCTTCTCATCGGTCTATTTTAATTCTGCATGTATCATTTTAGGTTTGGACAATTTTTGTGAAGATGTGGAATTTATGTTAAAACGCAAAATTGGAATTTACTGGAGAGTAAGCTGGAGTATAACTCCCGTGGTGTTAATAGCAATATTTATATATTTCATTGCAACAACGGAACGTCTTCAGCACGAGCGTACAGATTTCCCAGATATAGCCTTGGGTAAGATATTTACATACCCACATATGTACATATGTATCATTTTTATAAGTAGGTATGTATTTGCAAGGACTACGCCTTCTAAATGATGTATTTTTATATATCATAACATTTTTATAATATATAAACTTATTAGAAATTCTATTTTAATAATTAGTACACAACATACATATGTACAATTCTCTTTCTTCATGGTCTTTGTAATATTCGTTATAGTTTAGCAGTTTAGCAGTTTTTCCATCTTTAAATTTAAGTCTATTCGTTATAGTATTTGACTCTTACGTAAGGCACGAGTGCTCCAATGAATTCGTTTTCCCAATTATTATATCTTGCTTAGTTACTTATCTATTAGATGATTCTACTGAAGATGAAGCAAAACTAAGATTATAACGTTCCACAACCTTTTTAAACAGGAAGTTGGTGTAGTAGATAAACTTTCAGCTGCATACAGGATAAACACAGAAAAATAAATGCTTGTACAACATATTCTTATAACAAACTACTCAGGGAAAAGTTAAAACCACATATTTTACCACCAGAAGTAGCATAGGTATATTTGTCGAAAAATTAAAGACTGAAAAAGTAGAGAGTAGACTACTTTACGGAAATGATGCCCCCTAATAAGCGTTGGAATACACTCGAACCTCGTAATGTGACATGGTAATCTTCAAAACAGTTCAACATAGTCTTTGCAATGCGAGGACAAGCACTGTTTTGTTGAAGCGGCGTTTGAGGAAATAAAAAAGTGGAATTTTTGTTTCCAACTCCTACCTGGAGTTTTTCTACCGCATCGCGTTTCTAGTACCTTAGGGAATAAAGGTCCTATTATCGAATACGAAGCGCTATTGTCATATAATACCTACAGGATTACCATACAGTGTGCTATGTGCGAGAAGAAAGCTGGTCAGAATACTTTGCACACTTAAATCGCCTGATATTCGCACTCCACTCTAAGCTATAGTAGAAATTAAGAAACAATATTTATATTCTGCCGTGTACTTTCCACCCAGATGATGGCGGACGAACAATTTAAAAAATATTTTAACAATCTTAGAGAATGCTTTATAGCCGGTGGAAATTATAACGTTAAACACTCTTGGTGGGAAACAAGACCGATAACGTGCAAGAGACGCACAACCAACAACCCACTCAGTTCTTAAAACTCTATGAAGAGGCAAATCCGCTAACTAACCATCTGATAGAAGCAAGGTACCTTATGCAATAGCCCGTTGTGTACTCAAAGGGGTACTCAAGTGACAATCCAAAGTAGAGTATTGTTGCGATCTTTCTTCAGGTTATTCCCCTGTTGAGTCATTAATTCATTCACTTATTCCTTTAAGGTTGGTCTCCAGCGGAGCATTATGCTCTTTGTACCGTCCCCCAATAACACTCTCACTTCCGTACAAGCAACGCTGTATCCACAAAAGCCACTATTTTGCTTAAGGAAAGTACTGTCGTGGGCTCCAATAAATCCTTACTGAAATAATTCCGCCAGAGTTCCTTCAGTTCTTCACCGACACACAGTTCTGGACGAACAGTAGTATGCTGTCCAAGCCTTGTAGTACTATCCTTTTTGGTAGAAACTACCATTTTTCTTTTCTTTGTGGATCAACAGACGGATCTTCGTTTAGCCATTGAACACGTCGAGGATTGTTAAAAGCACCCTCTATGTTCAAAAATACCGCAGATTCCTTTAGAGTCCTCCGACTAAACTGTGCAGGGCAGCATCTCCTGATTTTCCCATCTGGTATTCCTATTGTAGGAGAACTGGCAAGTCCTACTTGTTTTATATTCACGTCTGTTTTCTTCCATAGTCTTCAACATAAAAGATGTCGGTTGATCTGAACCCACCCGTTTCTCTCCATGTCTTGGGAATATGTCCCATGGCATGGCTAACTATTTCCAGAAGAGTACCCATGATGTCGTAAATGGTCTCCTGCAGAAGCTTAGGAAATACTCCACCTGGTTTGGCGGATTAATAGGATTCAAACGACTCTATCGCCCATAAAATTAGATATGGTTTGAAAATATCGTTTGATACTACACTAGTCGGTAAAACTTACCTCAAGAAGATACCCTAAAGTCTCCTCCGAGGTAGTAGTACACGTTCCATCCGGGTTCTGTGAGGATGCAATTGCGTTTGAAGAGTCTCTCTTGAGGATTCTGTTATTCATGACCGTATTTGTTTTTTTCTTGCATTCTTTAATTTTGTAATTGTAAGCATTCGGTTCAGCCTTATAAACTTCCCACCTATCTGTTTGTTCGCTCTATTAAATAGCCGTCGAATCTTCGTCCGCAAAGTACTTAGCTGTCTGTTCCACCACGCAATAGCAAAGTCTTGACCAGCGACACTCTCTTAGTGGACAATTCTTTTTTATGAGAGAATGAACTGTTGCAACAGTACAACAGTTAACACTAGTTGCTACACATTCCTAATTTTGCCAGGATAGTCTCGAATCACAGCAGACGGTTCCTCCTTATAAGGACCCCAATGTTCCCTTAGGACCCCTGTGTATTGCTAATAGTTTCATCTATGCTTAGTTCGTAGGTTACATAGGCATAATCAGACAGCGATGGTCCATTCGACACTAACCAATGCACCAAATTTCTTGTGTCCCTAGAGATTACATCTATAGTTGATTTCTCCCTTGAAATCCTAAACGTCGCATTATTGCTTTGTTTCAGACAATCAAGTTCGGTATTACACAAATAATTGAAAAGAGACTTATTTCTGTTATTGTTATCCTTGCTGCTCTAGGTCTTGTGATAGACATTGATATCAGTGCCACTTAATAGCAGAAAAACAAATTGGAACTAACTCCGCCAATGTGCACACAGGTCTCCAAACATCGCAGTATCTACTCCTAGAAACACAAAGTGGTATTTTTTCAGCAAATGAACATTTCAACTGTCGACAAAAGCATCTGACATGAGTATTAACTCAACTGTCTGAAAAAATCTGGCAGAAAAGCTGAAGAAAAAGAAACCAATGTGTAGATTCGCAAAATTCAAAAGCAAGTTAAATCGGGTCATTAAAGGAACTTAAACAGATAGGTACTACTTGCTAAAAATAATGTAAGAATATTTAAAAAAAGTTAACCCCTACTGAATATACTGATTACTCTCTGTGAGAAACCACACAAATTCCAAAACAACCGGACCACCTATTAAAAGAAAGATGGCATCCAGGCTAAGAACAACCAAAATAATGCGGTAATCTTTGCCAAACAACAACCCCAAATCAACAGGAAGGCCATTCCGAAGAGGAAGAGAAAATAAATATTTTTGCCATAATTTAAATCCAAGGAAAGCCCGGAGTTACGATCTTATCACTGGCTGTGTAGTAAGGGAACTACTAGAAAAGTACTGGATATTTTTGGTTTCTTTATTGTACTGTCCGCGACTTACTTTCGCATTCAGATGATGAGAACACCTAATGAGTTTTTGTGACATTTGGTACCAGAGCAAGGAAAGGAGTTGAACCCTACTAATTACTTCCGCGTAAATTTACTCTTTACTCTTTCCATGCGCCCCGTGAATTTGGGGATTACGATCATTTAAACAAAATATTCCCAATCAGTATTAATCCCGAAAGAAATATAGAGATGATGGTTTAGACATACTATATATATATATGCCATTGAGAAGATACACACACAATTGTTCTTCTACGATCTTGAGCGTTGAATAAAATAATCAACTAAATATACATGAAAATTCAGTATAATTTTGATTTTCTTGGCTCACTTTTGGTGCTCATATTAATTCAGAGCAGCATGAATCCATCTTCCCCATTAGATTCATTTTTTACATATCCCATTCTCTCAGTTATGGTTGCTAATCTTTAGCAAGGTAGAAAGGTAGTTGCGCATTGTGTAGTTTCATATATACATAGTGTCCCACAAAAATGTATGCACACTTTGCGTGATTATAAAAGCAGTATATATATACATATATATATATATATATATATATATATATATATATGCACGTATTACAGATTAAAAGTAGCGAAGCAGTTGAATCGCAAACGTGGCGAACCATTCTATTAGGAATTTCGTTGAATTCTCGCTCAATTTCCGCCCTCAATTGAGTCCCCACAAAAAATCTGGTGTCGTGAGGCCTGAAGAGTGCGCGAGCTATTCGATGGCACCCTTCGTCCAATCCATTTTATCGCCAGATTTTCATCGAGATAAACTCTCACACCACGATGATAGTGGGGAGGTGCTCCATTTTGCTCTCTTCAGTTCTCTTCATTCTCAAACTGCCCACAAATACTTGGAATGACATTTTCCTACAGCAAATTCAAGTAAACAGCACCAGTCACAATATTAACTGTTCGGATTTTCCCGAACAACAGTTGTTAAAATTATGTCGTGACATAGAGGTCTTTGTAATAAACATTGCTAGCTTCACGACAGTCAGTACACAACCGAGGTGAGGTTAGGTATAAAACACAACGATTTCACAATACATTTTCTAGTGTTGTAAAAAGGCAAAATAAGTCACAGTGCTGTAAAAACAAAAACAAATCATGTTGTCGTACAATTGACCATCATTCGAAAGAAGAGGAAATCCAGCGTCAAGATTCCACATTAGCAAAAAAAAATGGTTCAATTAAGCCTCCCGCGGACAAACCACACCAGACTGTAAGTCGTGGTAAATTTAAGTGATGTTCTTCTGTAACATGAAGATTTCCTGGTGCCCCGTAGCTGCAATTGTGGCGATTGATTGATCCGTTTAATTTCAATGTTGCCTCATCGGTTCAAACAATCTTGTGCAAAAACTGAACGTGCTCTCCACATTTTGCTATGTACCTACCACTCACAAAACTCCACTCTCCGATCATAATCATCTTCATTGAGGGCGTGAATTAATCTTGGAATGTAAGTCTTCCAATGTGCAATGGATACTCGATTTTGAAATGTCTACCTCACGCGCCGCTTGCCGAACAGATTTTATTGAAGTGTCGCAATAAGTTTCCGGTAGTTCTTCTCTTGCGGCGCTTATGGATGTGCGCGGTCTCCCAGGACGCTGTTTGTGAACATTTTGAACAGTTCCGTCTCTTTCAAACTTATTCCTAATGCGAGTAATGGTAAGTCTTGTAGGTGGGTCTATCTGAAACTCCCCTCTAAAGGTAGGCGTCCACATTTTCGCATCGTAAGTATCGGACGCATCGCATCAAACGGATCGTAGTATTCTTTATATAGGAAGCCATAAAAGTGCTTCCTCTGATCAGCATCGTACGGATCGCACGAATCTACTCGTCGGCAATGCCGATGCCGTTGCTTCGAGAGGCAACTTTTGCGATGCGTGCCGATGACGTCATGACGTCAATCCGATTGCTGGTAGTTGCGTCGGCAAATCCGATCGCTGCTGATACTGTGGACGCATTGGAAAAAAATAATCCGTTTGATGCGATGCGTCTGATACTTACGATGCGAAAATGTGGACGCCTACCTTTAATCGTCTTTGCACTTCTACTACGTTCTCACACTTAGGGTAGCATTTTAAAATAAATTCACGTTTTCCAAAGTCTAGTCTAGTCTAATATCAGCCATTATTTTAAGTGGGTTACCTAGTAATGAAAGCATATATTAAACAGAATAAGATGTGTGTATACATTTTTGGACACTCGGTATATATATTATATACCGTGTGTCCCCGGATTGACTTCACTATAGGTATAATTAATCCAAAATTTTGGAATCTCGTTTTGATGTTTTGGGATTGTTAATTACCGGAGGGTGGAGATTGATTTGATTAAAGGGTGAGGGGGTGTGTGTGTTTGCAGAGTGTTTGATTTGTATAAAAAAATTGATTGTTGTTGATTATTAATTGATAGATAATTGATTGAACGGCTAGCTTGACACCTCCCTTACGTAATAACATTAATAAGATTTTGGTGAAAGTGAACGTGGAGAGTGCAAAGGGTTAAAAAACTAAAACACTTATTTATTTGCTTGGTAAATAAAACGAGCACTGTCCTTTGAGAACGTATATTAATTGTTTTAATTAAATCGTTAAATAATTAAAGCAAAAAAGCGATAATCAAATGCGGTTTAAATTTGGAAAATGCGTAGTCATACGTTTGTGCGTGAATGGGTGAATGAGTGGATTAATAAAACGAAAGATAAATTAGGTAAATTAGAACGATAGGGCTAACTTACGGCGTGGTACCTGAGTTCGAAGAATGGCGGACACGGGGGCTCTGATGGTAGTCGTGTGTGTGAGTGTATGAGCACTTACTTAGAGGCACTAAGTGAAGTGTTGAGTTTGTGGGTGTCAGCAAGTGACTTCCGAAAAATTCGCGCGATTTGTATTTAAACGTCGCTGAAGGGTGTAAGGGGTTACTAACGGTAAGCGACGAAATTAGAAAGTTGGCGTGGTCAGTTCACAAGAACATGCAGGCCTTTTTACCTACTAAGGGACCGACGGTCAGAAAACAAGGTCACGAACGTATACCCGCAAACACAAAATTGCAAAAATAATTTTAAATAACTTTCCTTCAACTGAACGGAACACAGATATTGGCTACAATATTAAGAAAAAATAATTTAATCGCGTATTTAAAATGACGAGGGAATTATTTTAGTTAACGAAGTGTAACAGGATCCCGGCCTGCTTGATCTGAAAAGAATTTCATGCACATTTTTTACTTTTTAAAATCCAATATGGCCGTGACAACTGAGAAAAATCATTTTATGTTGAAGTAAAGCGCTATTTCGGTCAATAATACGGCAAATTGTTATTAAGAAAAGTTGTTCAGAATAGGAAATTGTGTCCATATGCAAAATTTCACAAATATCGGAACACTTTGATTAAATCAGTATTTGATGTGTCAACTATGTATTCTGTAATAAGTTGTCAAAAACATGTATGTTTCTAATAAAGTATTTTATTAAAAAAAGAAAATACATGACAATTATTCAATGTGAGTTCCTCCACGATCGGCACATCGTTCCACTCTAACCCGAAACTCTTCAAATACTTTTGTTATGCTTGTTGCGTTAATTTCATCTATAGCATCACTGATTTTCTGTTTTAATAATTGAAGGTCATCATGAAGATCGCATGAATAAACCTTTTGTTTCAAGTATCCCCATAAATAAAAATCTAAAGGGGTCAAATCAGGTGATCTGGCTGGCCAATGCATTTGACCATATCGTCCAATCCACCTTTCGTGAAAGTGCTGGTTCAAAAAATGTGTTACAAGGCGAGTTGAATGTGCTGGGCATCCGTCTTGTTGAAAATAAAAATTTTCTAAATTGACGTCTTCCATAGCAGGTAAGAATTTTCGAGCATGTCCAAATAACGATGTTGGTTTAAAGTAGTATCGAAAAAAAAGGACCAATAATTTTATTGTATCTTATTGCACACCATACATTGACTTTCTTATAATGTTGACTGTTAGTTATTGTACGAAAATGTGGATTTTCATGAGAGTAGTATCTACAATTTTACGAAGACACGACGCCATTTGTTGTGAAGGTAGATTCATCTGTAAAGATTATTTTTTTATAAAAATATCTATCTTCCAAAATTTTTCTCCAATCCAAAAACAAAACAGCAGTCGATGACCATCGTCCCCAGCTTCTAATTTATGATTGGAAATGGGTTTAAATGGTCGAATTTTATTTTCTTGGAGAATTCTGTGTACGTGCGATTTACTTATTGATAATTCAGCAGACCGTTTTCTCAATGATAGCCGGTGATTAATATTTACGGAATCTCTCACCAACAGTGTAGCAGCATCGTCATGATCATGAACCATTTTCTTTTTCTTTACATTAACCACGCTTCCAGAGTCCGTAAACTTTTTACAAGGTTTTTTAATCCATTAACAGAAATTATCACTATTGGAAATTTCTCATGAAACTTATCAATAGCATGCGAATAAGATGCTTCTCCCAACCCATAACACTTGGTTAGATAAACACGCTGTTCTAAGGTCAACATTTTAAATTAGGAAACTAACGAACAAGTTATTCACAAACAATAAAAGATAAGTAATTGATTTCAAACAGATTATTTTAGATATCACTGTAATCTTAATGACAGTTAATAATAATGCATTTCTTTTATTTACACAGTATACTTGTTTGTGTGGTTGCTGTGCAAGACCACAAATCAAATACTGATTTAATCAAAGTGTTCCGATATTTGTGAAATTTTGCATGTGGACACAATTTCTGAACAACTTTTCTTAATAACAATTTGCCGTATTATTATTAAACATAGAAATTTCTCAATTGTCACGGCCATATTGGATTTTAAAAAGTAAAAAATGTGCATGAAATTCTTTTCAGACCAAGCAGGCCGGGATCCCAAAACATCAAAACGAGATTCAAAAATTTTGGATTAATTATTCCTATAGTGAAGTCAATCCGGGGACACACGGTATATACATTATAATAATTATAAAACACATTTACATATTTTATTGTTTAACTGTGTTCGCGTACAAAACTATATTTATACATATTATAAATTATTAACTCTTGTGTATCTAAGCAGTGTTTGGCTGGATAATAATAGCCGTTGGTATTCTGCAAGTTCCAATCTGGTGGTTACATTATCTATATGTTGCAAAAGGAAACCGTTTTTCTGAGGTAAGTGCCATTTATATATTACTAATAAACTACATCCATATAACTTGAGTTGCTCATTAGCGCCAACGGTGCAGTAGCGCCGGTTGAATATAACATTCAGTTACAATGAGATCTCCTGTGTATACATGCCGTAAATACTTCGTAGTTCTACGTTTGTTTTAAAAATGTTGCCTACGTAGTGAAAACGATCAGTGTTGGACAAAACTGATGGTATTTGGGATGCGCGAAGCGTGGTTTAAATGTAATACTATTTGCACTAAGCAAAACGTTTTAAAAAAGTATATGTTTGGGGAATATGGTTACAGGCCGCGTTTACTATCATAAATATTTGGAGAATATTAACAACATGCGTTTAAAATTCGATTCAAAAGAAGCTGCGACTATCATGGAAAGCCAGTCGCAATGTCAACATAGTCAGATTAAAACGGATTTAAAAACTATTCAACAATTAGTTCGGCCTAGTGAAGGCAATAGAAAAATTACAAAAGGCTTCGATATCGTTAGTGGAATCTCTTTGAAGACTAACATAGTACAACATGTACACGAGTGGTAGAAGCCGCTAAAACTTTTTGGAAATGTTTTAGAGAAAGATTCTGATTTTAGAACATTAAGACAAATTTGTGAAGGTCCGTCAATAGAACCGTTAAGTTGTTCCAAAGATTATTTTAATTACGCTAATATAACGTCACTAGATGTAGAACGAACACATTTTTTCCTCACGTCGCGTCGCACTCGGTTTACTGAAATAACTGTAGAAACATCTAATGTTACAGATATTTCACTGATGTTAGGTACTTACCTTGTGATTTCACGGATGACTCTTAAGACGGTAAGTGTTTGATCACGTATGATAATTTATTTCTGATCATTTATTTTATGTGTAAACTTTCATGGGCCCGCCATAGCCGTTGGCGCAAAATGAGCAACTCTACATATAACTATCAGGAATTTTGGAAACGTCATTACTTCCACATAAAAAATGAGAATTGTACGTATACTAATTAAAACAGAAGAATAACGGGGTAAAAAGCACACTTGCAATTAATAAGTTGAATAGAATTTAGCTGGATAATAGTTTCGAACTTTCGTTTAATATCAGGACATACTACACCAGATTACAGACTCTCCTTTCGGTTTCGCTCTTTTACTGTGTATTTATATATAAAATTTGGTATCGGTACCTAATACTCTCCCAAGAAAAAATATTTTTACGAAAATATCATTTTCGTTTATACCGGAAGTAGATCTCAAAGCTGTTTTTTAAATAGGATGTTATAGTTTTTATAACATTTTTGTATTCTGCCTGCCAAGATACGTTGATATTTAGTATACGCATCCATACCTACATACAACCATTTTTCAGGCAGTAAAAATTATTAATTTTTTTCTGTTTTGGCAATGGATGCTTTAGGACTAGTTATTTCAACCAACATTGAATCAAAGTTCAACGTTATGTATTGTTTAGGGGCCTTTCACAATAACGTTAATGCTAGTGTTGATGTTCAGGTGTTAACGGTAATAGGAACGTTAATGCAGTTCACAATAATGTTAATGTTGATGTTTAGAGGATCCCATTTTCAAAATTCGCGGTTATAAGTGGGAGAAGCGCAAACCAACGTTTCAAAATAGTAAACATCAATAACGATTATAACCTTTACTGATTCGTGATTCTTTTTCTTTTCTTCCGCTGTTTGTGCTTATAATGTTAACAGCACAGGAATTGAATATAAGAAAATAAGAAATCTGACCCAGAATCTAGTGATAGGTACGGCTAGCAATAAATGAGGTTAGAATTGCTGCAGATTTATAAATAGCGGTAGTGCGCATGCTCCAGCTTGCTAGTTTCATTGGTTGATGTTAACCATGACGTTAAGAAATCCAAAATAGTTTTAGAACGTTAATATGATAATTTAACATTACCATGACCATTGACATTATTCTGAACATTGTAATTGAGTGCTACATAGTTTGAGTTTTAACACCCAACATAACATTACCATTACAATTAACATTAACATTATTGTGAAAGGGCAGTTATTCTGTCTTATACAGGTACTCAAAATTTAGACCTCAATGAAAGTTTGAAATATGTAAAAGACTCAAGTTTTTCAACCCTTGCATTGATCTTTTGATTACGAATGTGATATTAGTTTTCCAAAATTATAAATATTACGGATCAAAAACATAAAATTGTCGTCGATTTCTATGAAAACTGGGATCAAGGTGTTTTTTTTGTTTTCGAAATTAAAAAATGGCGGACTAAAACGACAAAATTGTCTTAAATTTCCATGAATACTGGTATGTAGGTGTTTTTGGGGTAGGAATTAATTTCGCGGCGGATACTGTCCAGCGAAAATTGGGTGTTATTTGCATAATAAATGTTATTGATTTAACCATACGGTCAATAACCAAAAAAATATACGTTAGTCAATAATCGGGTAGCCCGGTACCCCTATGCAGTTTTGCACTTTTATATTAAAAATTATGGTTTTAAATTCAATAATATGTAGATGGTGTTTCATATATTAAGGTATATATAAATAATTTTGTTAAATAAATTTATGAAAGTTTCTTGCTTTAAGTCGCTACGTTTAACTTAGTCTTCTGTCGCTAAGCCAAATGTAACTATAAAGAGAACTCTCTTCTGCATACACACAGTATCTTTTTGTTCTACTTTGATAGATATTTCTTTTTAAATTATGTACTATAAACCTTTGCCTATTGCTCTTCTAATTTAAAAAAGTAAACCAAAATTAAACTTGTATGGGTACCGCGGTACTCGGTCATTGACTCGCGTAGGTGTCGAATGTAAAACCGTATTAAATAAAGTTTTAACTAATAATATATTTTTTCCTCTTTTATTGTCTTCAAAGACCTCAATAGCGACGATTTGAAGTTCCATAGCCATATTTTCATTATTAAAAAAATGCGACCATTTTCAATTTGAAAAACCGTAGGGTTAAGAAACTGTTCGCGCCTGTCTTATAACTGCGATTGTTGTTAACCACAAGATTGCATACGATTTCTATTCGCCGAACATGGACGTGTTTTGAATGCAAGTGTCACAATAATAACAATAATCATATTGTTTTCTTTTTGCATCTTTCGTTGGTCCATGTGCATCTATTGAGGAATGAAAATGTATGTTTTAAAATAATTTTGAAATCAAAACGGTGGCGTAAATGACCGGCATCTGGATGTCTGCTCGTCAACAAGTGTTCCGGAGCGTGCGGCATAAGTGCCGTAAATGTTATCCTAGAACAGAAAAACAAAGACTGCCCTAAAATATATTAAAATAGATATGGAAATACGTAGAGAATCTTGAAAATCGTTTTTCCTTAAAAAATGGCAAACTATATAAAAGTTTTTGGCCAAACATTCGCGTACAAAGTTGTTAATAAGAAAAAGAATTTTCAACATATCAAAAAACTGCTACGTATTTCTGTGGGGAATTCAATTTGTTGTCACACGCATTATACAAATGAAGAAGGAATATATGTGTATATATATATATATATGTGGGACTGAGAGGGTAGAAGAGGTAGCAAGAGAGAGAAGATGGAGAGAGGGGGTAATGGCGGAAGTGATATGAAAGACGTAAGACGTAAGGTGTAAGACGTAAAGTTGTAAGACGATAAAAGTAACGCGATAAGTGTAGTAAACAGACGTATGTACATATAGTGTGTAAAAGACATAAAGTATAAGACGACGGTAAATGACGTACCCGTAGAAGACTTCAATATTTAAACAATAAATCCTACATATATAAAACTGCAAAAATGCGCACGTTTGATACATATTGGGGAATTCCTTAATTGGATTTCTCATATGTAGAAACATCAAGCTTACTACCATATATAGATATAAGTCGATAATGGAAACTACTTCTCACAAAGTTGCACTGATGAGCGGTAAATCGCGAAACGCGTCTGCAAATGGTGGGAGGTAGTTTTCCAATCATATTACTTATATATATATATATATATCTATATATATATATATATATAGATATATATCGAGACCTCAGAGCCACACAGTATTAAGTCATTTTACCTTCATTTTACAGGAGAGAGGTTTAAAGATTTTGAGTACTTATTTTTAAAGACTCTTTTGATTTGTGAATCTATAGATAGTATGTATAAGTTCTTCACATATTAATCTTTGGTATTAGTAATTGTTTATTGTGTAGTAATTTTAAATTCTTGAACAAATCAGTATTTTTTAAAGTTATATGTGACTTAATACAGTATGCCTCTAAAAGTGGACTTAAGATTTTGTGTCTTAATGATATTTGTATTGACTTAACACATTATGGTTCGAGAATTTCTACTCTGGATGGTGTTCCTGAAAATATTATTAAAAATATTGCTCTTACAATAAACATCTTTACTTGAAAACACACTTTTGTATTAGAAGAAATATAAAGTACACTATTAATTTTAATCTCTTTGAGAAATCAATCATCCTTTAAATTATCATGAGGAAGATTTTTGAAGATTGTGAAATCTTTTAGGAACCCATGTCAATAGCTTTTGCAAATCGTTATATTTCTTTGTAGACATCGATTTTAACGTATTTCTTATGGGTGGTAATAGCAAAATATTGTCATTACCTCTAAGATTCACTCTGTCTCTATTGTAATTCACATCTTCAAACTCCTCTTGTTTAAAATTAGTTTTAAAATATAAGACTCCTGGTGATCCGTTCAAGAATTTCATATGAACTACTTTGGATATCAAGGATTGATTATTTTTTGTGGTGTTCTTGTTTAACATAAAATCTGATTTAGAATGATTATTGAGTTTGTTAAAATTTTTGAAGTAGCTAGTATCCATTTCAGTCACTTCAATGTTAGGCCCGCATAGCCTAATCAGTTGCTGCGAATCCCATTATGTCATTATGGAGAGAGCTGGGGAATTTCTCATTGTTTTTTCTATTCGGGAGTGCACTGAGTCTACCTCCATATGTGTGTGACCCCTTAGTAGGTACTTATGTTCAATGCATTTTATAGAGGGCTTCATACTGAGAAGTAATATATAACATATTATGATCTGTTGGTTTCTATTTTGCGAAGAACAGTTATCGTTCCAGATCACAATGCGTTCTATTTCGTATCTAAGTTTAAAATATACCGGAATAAACATGATGCCATTTCATTTCCGCCCCGTCCCGCTATCGATTCATCCCAAGTGAAACACGATGCTGATTTGTTTGTAGCATTATATACCGTATAGTTAAAGGTCCATAGTTTCAACGAATAGAAACTCTCAGCATTTTGTAAGAGAAGAGTTGGTAAACATTTTTGTAAATCGACCATTACTACCTTGGTGCTCTCATACCGTGTTCTTTATCCTCGCGTTTTAATCTATATCTATTCTCAGCATCAAGTAGATGAGCGTCATAAGAATTTTGTAATTCACAACGTCCCTCTTGCGATATGGTTTCTTTAAGTTTAATTAAATATTCATCACATTGAGCGCAGGTATCATTCACTGGTTCTTTAAATGAAATATTGTATTCAGTATTAAAAATTTCAGAATATAGCCATTGCTTTGGGATATCTTTTTCGTGTAGTCCACTTTCTATCATTTCCTGATAATAACATTCGTACATCTTTGTAATATTTAAAAACCTACCCAAATACTTTCTCTTGGATTTATTTCTTGTGTAGTGTGATTCTATACATGGAAACTTTAGGATATGTTCTCTAATAGAATTTCACATTTCTAGTCCAATTTTATTGAAAGGTATGTGCTTGCCTCTTTGATAAGATGTTACTGCCCCACCAACTTTTCGTTTGGCTGTTGTTTTTATTATTTCTAACATCTTTCGCGTTCGAGATGACATAATTTACGCAAATATTTTACTTGTTTTGGATTTCTAATTATGGAAACACACACTTCTGTTGTATACTAAAATCACAAACATAACCTCATCTTTGGACTTAGTATCTTACTCTGCCTTACTCACTAATTAGTACTTTTACAGCTAAACAATATTAAGAACCATTAATACTTTATGGTCCGATTAACAAGTGGACTTACTGCTAGTTATACAGCTTTATTATATTAATGACTCAAGATAGGACTTAATACTCAAAACCATTGGACAGAGTAGTGAAAGTTACATAGTATTAATCTACAACCTCAGAAAGTGCAAATTGTGGACTTAATACTGTATGGCTCTGAGGTCTCGATATATATATATATATGTATATGCCATATGCCGTCGTAATCTTGTGTTCATTTAACAACATGTTCCATCACAATACATATGACCGCATAAACGATTTATTCACGTTTTATTTGTATGTATATGATGTGGGGATATGTTTACATTAGAGCTTGATCAACGCGTCATTCACTTCCTTGGCGAAATTTGGTAACCTTCGGCCGTATTATTTTAGGTATTCTTAGATGGCAATTTCGTATATATATATATGTTTTAAAACGCAGATTTATTTGCCACGAACTGCATAAACCATTCCTTCGTTGATACTTATGTATGTTAAATTCCCCAAAGCTCTCAAACTTTCTTCAACCAAGAAGAAACATCAACAAAGGATCAGTGAAAACTGGGGATTCCTTCCTATCTAATCTAATATATTTAAACGAGCAATTCTTGTATATATATATATATATATATATAGAACTGGGTTCTCAAAAACGGCTCTAACGATTTTGATGATATTTAGTGCCTGGGGGTTTTCGGGGACGAGAAACCGATCTAGCATGGTCCCGGTCCCAGGAAAATCCATTTTGACCCGGTTTACACACATTTCTGGTATTGCGGTATATGAAATTGGTTATCTAAAATGACTAGCAATTTTTATGCAATTTAGTATCTGGGGATTTTAGAGAACACGAAATTGATCTAGTATGGTCCCGGTCCCAGGAAAATTTTTTGTACCTATTTCTGCGGTACATAAAATGTGTTACTTTGTTTATAGTTACAAAAGTAATCGGAGCTGAGTTTTTATCAAAATAAAAAAAACGTATACACAATTAGTTGGCGTTGCAAAAGAAGATATGTAAATGTTTACTTAAAATGTGTATTTCGTAAGAAAGATTTTGAGCTTGAATTTATTTATTTTTAAGTATTTAAATATAACTGTAAATATTAATTTTAATACTACTTTTATAAACTTTTAATATAAGGTGCATTTTGTTATTTTTCAATGCAAACGTAAAAACGCTCTGATTTGCTCGGGAATTTACCGTTTCATAATTATAACCCATTTGCAGATTTTCCATTAATTAAAAGACGTGTTAGTTACGTTTGAGTTATTTACATGTTAGGAAGATATGCCACATGGTACAGTAGTGTCGGAAGTGGAAAAAGGCAAAATTTTGGCCTGGGCCGCCGATAATAATTCAGTGAGCGAAATTGCAAGGAAACTCGGACGAAGTCGACGTGTAATCGCCAATTTTTTTAAAGACACAGAAGGATACAGCAAGAAAAAGCGGTCTGGTAGAAAAAGAAAGTTGTGTGAAAGAGAGGAACGAGCAATTGTACGAAAGGCGAGCAATTCACGGATCAGTTGTTCCAGTTTAACCAATCATTGCGCCACCAAAGTGTCCAAAACAACTGTTTGGCGTGTCTTAAAACGCTGTCCTGATATTTGCCGAGCTAAAATGAAGGATGTTCCAACGCTGCTTAAACGGCATAAGGTTGCGCGCCTTGAATTTGCGAGGAAAAATATGGACACTAATTGGGCTTCGGCAAATCAAATGAACAATACAAGCTCTGTTTGTTTAGTCCGTGATCTTCTTCTTCTAGGTGATATTTTCTGATGAGAAGAAATAGAACTGAGATGGGTCAAACTTTTATTGGCGCGATTTAAGGAAGGAACCCCCTGTATTTTTCAAACGCAACTTTGGGGGCGGGTCAATAATGGTCTGGGGAGCATTTTCAGAGGAAGGAGTGCTCGAACTCCAGTTCACGTCATCTAAAATGAAAAGCGTCGACTACATTGCTGTGTTGCATAGCAGTTTAGTATCACTCCTGCAGCAACATCCTGACAGAAACTGGATTTTTCAGCATGACAATGCTCGAATCCACACAAGCACTGAAACTAAACCTTGGCTTGGCAGCAAAAATATCCACGTTTTGGAGTGGCCAGCGTGCTCTCCAGACCTAAACCCAATAGAAAATTTGTGGGGAATATTGGTTCGGCGCGTTTACAGCGATGGTCGTCAATACGGCAACATTAATGAATTGTAAGCTGCCATTTTCAAGGCCTGGGAGAATTTGGGCAAGAACACTTTACAAAACCTCATTTTGTCAATGCGCAAACGAGTTTTTGAAGTAATAAAGTCTAAAGTATGCCTAATCAACTTGTAAATACTGGACTTTTATTTTCTAACGCTTTGAAAGACGAAAAAGTGGGTTGGGTTATAAATATGAAACGCTTCTGTGATTGAGTTTCAGCTGTAATTGGACTAAGTGTAAATTTCTAGCGAAAATGATTCTAGCATTTAATATATATATTTTTTACTCTAATTTTTGATCAAAATTTTATGTTTTTATAACGTACGGGTAAATTCTTACAACATTATAAAGGTGGGTTATAAATATGAAACGCACCTTATGTATATGTGCTACTATATATACTTGAAATACATAATATTAATTAAATATCAAAACTAAAATAAAGAGCGTTATTATTTGGTTCAAAATTATTCAAAAAATTTTGGGAACTCCGAGCAAAGCTCGGTCCACCAGGTACTAATTCATAAATAGACATAATACAAAAACGATAAAAGGAAACAGGAGCAATACTAAACTTATAGCAGCTAAAAATTTAAAACATGGGCTTATATCGCAGTTAGTCAACACCAGAACAGAAAATGTTAAAGAGTAGCTAATTGATAATCAAATTGATGCTAAGAATTGTCATAAATTATCTGCGAGAAACACTAACATTTCGGCATTCAACAACTTGGTGAACCGTGAAACAAAATCTTTTCACCCGATTTATGGCCAATTAATGTTGTAAGAGTGTTTAAAAAAATTGTTTAAAATTGTATCTATAGTAAAAAAACCGAATACGTATTTATGTTGGGAGAATTTATGCCTTTTTTAGTTTTACGTGCACGTTATTGAGCGTTTGCTGTACTTGTTTTTCTGTCACACTGCAAGAAATACAAAAGATTTACTTAAGGTAATCCGATATTTATGAAATTTTGCTCAGGGTTAGAATTTCATATTCTGTACAACTTTCCTCAATAACATTTTGCTGTATTATCAATTGAAATGGCACTTTATTTCAACAGAATTTTTTTTTCTCAATTGTCATAACGACCTTCTATTTTTAAAAAGTAAACATGTGCTTGACGTTCTTTTTAGACCAAGTAGGGAGGTATCCCAAAACGTTAAAACAGAATTTTTGATCGATTATACGTATAGCGAAGTCAATCCGGGAACACATTATATATTATAATACTATGTATGTACATACATTGACCAGTTTCTACGCAATAGCAGGATGGAGGAAATAAATCTATCTGTATGTCTATCTACCAGCAGTATATCACATGTAATATAGTATTAGTAAATTACATCACAGTCCTTGCAATCACCTTGACTGTCTATCAGCAAATAAATGGAACTTAATACTAAATAACGTGATAATGAAAAAAGCCGACCTACCTATATATATATATATATAGATGGTTCTTTAAACCATACTTTGTCGTTCGATTTACAATAGCAGAAAACAAAAATTTAAGACAATTAACATAAAATAAACGTACGACGAAACGTATAGATAAACAATAGTAGATGTAGTCTTTGCCATATTTTTGTAAGCATTCTTTGCTTGTAGCATGCGCCAGACATAAGTTCTCAGTATGACTTCGATCGGCATTGTCGGCATAGGACGAAGTTTTCCACGGGAATGTTTTTTTGTCTGCTCTCGTTCGTCTTTTTCACCAGAATGCAATTGATGCGTAAGCAGATGTTTTGCGGCCACACGGCGCAATGAATGCCTCCAATGTTTATAAACAGTTTCTAAAGATAAAATCTTTTAAATACTCTCTACCCTAAAGATACAATATAAGCGAATTACATAAATGCTACTGAAACCATTTTATGAAAGTTAAAAATGAAAAAATTCAAGAAACTGTATTTGCACATTACAAATAAATCTAGAATTTTTAACAGGAGTGTAGACTTGCAACAGGGGAATTTCGACTATATTTGGATTCTTACGTATAATTGGTCATATTTATATATGTATTTTGCACTACTTATTTTGATTTTGTGTTAGTGTTCTGCATTGGCAATTGGATAATTTTTTTATCATAACTTAAAGTAAAGCCATTTATTTATTTATATCTACAGAGATTGAAAACATCTTTATGTCATCACAATTGGGGTCCTAGTAATACTGTCCATTTAACAGAATGGAATATTGTGAAAAAGGATTTACTAGAGAGGAAGTCAGCAAAGAAGTTTAACTGGTTTCAACGTAAAGCATGCATTCTAATCGGAAAACGGTATTATTAATTACATTAATTTTAGTACCTGTTATACTAAAATTTATTTATTTCAAAACCACCAGTAAATATATACATGTTTATTAATTACGTAGAGTCTGTATCTAGCGATATATAATTTCAACAACGTAAACTGCGAATTCTGAAAGCGCGGGCAGATGTAGCCTCCACATCGATGTCTTGTAAAATTTGCTGATATCGCTTTCCCTGGTTTCGTAAACTAATCTTTGAGCAATCCAACGGATTAAATGAAGCAAAAGTTGGCTATTATGTGTCCACTCGTTTATTAGTCCTAAATAGTTTGCAGTGCACTTTGTTGAATTTGTAGAATTCAATGTATAATGTATCCCATTTTTTCGATGTTTCACAAATATTTGCAATGTGTATTTCTAGTTATATTTGTTAAACGTTCTGTATAGTCCTATGTACAAGGGAATAATTAGTTTGGAATAAAATAGAAAAAATTGTCTTATTACTTAAAATTGGACCAAAGTACCTTAGGGTAGGGTAGTAGGGTAGGGTAGTAGGGTAACTATATATGTATATATATACATAGACAGTCAAAGCATATATGTGTGTCTGTAATAATTGAAGTTCGAGAAACGCGCGCTTGTTCGCTGGAAGAAGAGTCTATACTCTGCGAACAAAACACGCGTTTGTCGAAAGAAGGCGATAGACCTATGTCAGTGTGATATATGTAACGGAACAGACATAAATCAAACTCGTATAGGTCTATCGCCTTCTTTGTATAAACGTGTATCTTCTTCCCTCTATATAAACTTCTTTTTAGCAAACAAGACGGGCGTTTGCCGAACCTAAATAATAATTCATATTCCTATATATATATACAGTGCGACTTAAATCCAGTGCGATTGCATGGGCAACTTTCTTATTATTGAAGATGGGGATTTGGTTAAATGGGATATGTTTTGCAGCTTTATATGCTGATTTAAAATCTGTTTGAAAAGTTCAAAATGTCGAACCCGTCAAAAGTTATTAAGAAAAAAACAGTAAACTGTTTCGACGAATTAGGTCAGTTGTGACATGCACTGTTGTAAATAATTTTGTAGCGTCTTAAAAGACTAAAGTTTAGTATTCTAAACTATGGTTTAAGAAGCCTACACATTATTACTAAGGTTCGAGAAACGAGTGCATGATAAGTGGTGTAAACTGAACTGACGCTGTCACTCCTCCTAATTTTAATGTCGTGCCTTGCACGTAAATGGGAACAAGCGGTGGAGTGGCAGCATCAGTGCGGTTTACACTACTTTATGATAACTTATGATGTACTCGTTTGTCGAACCTTAGTTATTACTCAAACTCATCCATCGGAATATTACAGTAGTTTATATCAAAACTACAACGTCGATTGCATATTAAAGTAACTATAGACGTTTCCACATTCAGCGTAGCAGGCACGTGTCGAAGAGCTATAATGTTAACCAAATGAAATTTACTTATAAAAATAAATATTGTCATGATTTGTACTTTTTATTTTTAAAAGTTTGTCAACTTACAACATTTTGAACTTAAAATATATTTTTGCTGTCTTAAAAGTAAGTATTAGATACAAATATTAAATTGCCATTACGATTAGTGAAATTAATTAATAATTAATTCAAGCTAGTGGTGGTAGTAAGTACTTTTTATAACTAGTGAGATAAATACTCTAAATAGAAAATGAATCTACATCTTTACCATACGATAGTAATTAAGTGGATATCTACATACATACATGCATAATTTACAGCATATCACTATAGGAATGAATTATTATCACATGTCAACAGCTTTATGAACGGTTTACTTTCTTGTACTTTTGACTATGTATACATTTGTACAGTTTTATTGAATATTTTTTAATCGTTCAGTAGTCAACGGATAGCTTTTAATTTGCTTTATGATAAATATAGATTGCACATACATATTTACACCTCAAATTCAGTTATGTGATATATCAATCGGTGTATATGTTATATAGGTTTTACAATAAATTGAAATATACTTTAAGCCTACGTTTCATAGGAGATAAGAATAAATTATTTCGTTCTTCTGCTTTTTCTTCTTTGAACTTTCTCCAGCCCTCATAATGTGCTGCCTCCATTGGGCGCCAGTTATAAGACGAGAATGCTTCTAATATCATCTGCAAATTGTTACGGTATTAATTATGTTTGGCGCAGTAGAAGGTTAATACAATCCATTCTAAAAAATATTGTGTTAAATGAGGTAAGAACAATTACGATATTTGGTATGTTTTTATAACAATAAATGATTTATGACTAGTCTAGGTAAACAGCGGTAATTACGAAATAAGTTACAGCAACCTATATATTAATAGAACTACTTGCATACAGCGTACTGACTACAGTGGAGAGCGATGCTATCATAACTTATTTCGTAATTGTACGATGTTACCGCTGTTTCCCAAGGTTAGTGATTATCCCGACTGTATTGGTTGTTGACTCAAGAGTTACGCTTCGTCGGTATAGCGCTGCATCATACGAATTATAGCGCCCTATAGAGAGAAAAATAATCAGGAAATTTTGTTTTTGTATTTTGTCAGATCATGCCGGCAGCCGGCATGTATATATATACACGCATATATATATATATATATATATATATATATATATATATATATATATATATATAGATTCAGTTAAAAGTATGGAGACGGCGATTTATTGTCGTTAATATTCATTTTAGGAAATGATGTTCAATACAAAAGCTTTTATAAAATTTCTATCTACATTTAAGAACGCTTCAATTTTCTATTTCCTTAATTATTTTTGAGTTACGCCTGCCCGCGTACTAGTTTAAATGGGAACTTAATTTTACTCTACCGTTCGATAAAGAATTTTTACAGAATTTTTGTATTTTTGTTTTAAATCTATTTAATAACATTTCTACAAGAAAACATTCAAGTATGTAATGTTAGGTTGTACATCTAACATGGACAAAATTATTTGCAATAAAAATATCGGTTACAATCTTATTATTAAAAGCAAATTAATAACTAAGTAAATTAAATTAAGTGTTCAAATTGTACTCCATTTGGTAACTTGACAATGACCCAATTGATATACAAAACCGCGAAGAGAATTCTTTAAAAATGCACGGAGAATTTCTTGTATCATCCTGGTTATTCGGATTTTTAAATGCTCGATGTCATTGGCCTTATCTTTGCAAACTTTTTACATAAAAAAAATTACATAAAAAAATCTAAAGGCCTTAAATCAGGCGAACGGGCTGGCCACTCAATGTTTTCTCCTTTCCCAATTCATCTGTTCGGAAAAACGTTATCCAGATATTGACGAACATTTAAACCATAATGAGATGGGACGCCACCTTGCTGGTTTTCATGTGGATAGAGTATACACCAGCAGGTATAATTTCATATTGTAATAACTGCAAATACACAGACAAATTGCCATTGATGAAAAAGGGACCGATAATATTACCTCCTCGAATGCCAACCGAAACATTAACTTTTTGGGGATACGTATCCATGCTCTATAAACCAAAGACGATTTTCAGGTGACTAGTATCTGCAGTTATGTCTATTTACTACACCGGTAAGACAAAAAGTAGCTTCGTCAGAGAAAAGAATATTGTTGACGATTTTTATTATTATTGATTGTATTTGACATTTCCTCACAAAATTGTCTCCTATCGAAATCATCTTTCGTCAACTGGTGTAGAAGTTGTACCTTATAAGGTTTATACTTTTCACTTTTTAAAATTGAAACGACCGATTTCAACTCTTTCACGTTCACATAAACTCGCCATTGCTAATATTAACAGCAATAAATTGTACAATTGTATTTGACGTAAACAATAACCACTGATATAGTTACCTGGCTCGAGTTTGTCTATCGCTTCTCTTTTGTCTATCAAAGATGTGCCTACTTGAATGAATATTGTTTATCAACCAATTGTGAATTTTAATGAAGTACTTGGAGAATATTCCTGCATACAGTTATTATAACATTTTGTTTGTTCATAATTTTTGAGATGAGAAGAATGAAAAAAACATATGGTGTGTTTTGAAGGGAGAAAAAAATGTCGCGCGTCGAGACCCGAATCAGCGATCTCCTGAGTACTGGACTAGAACGCTACCGACTAGGCCACACGTCCAGTTGAAAAATGTATCATATCTAGTGGATTTAGCTGGCGGGTGAAACTTCAAAATCGATTATCTCGGTAATTTATGTACGATGTGTCGAACTACTCCGAAATATTCTTATTCTACATGTAACATAAATATCAAAAATTACTAAAATCCGATTACCTCACCTTCTCCTTGCTAGATGTACCTAACATTTATTAAATTCTTGAACTAATGTTAAATAAATTTTTAAGAAAATACTATTATAAAGAGAAAAAATTCTCTATCGAATGATTATCATTCAAGAAAAACAAAATTGAAGCGTTCTAATATATATATATATATATATATATATATATATATATATATATATATATATATATATATATATATATATAGGAATCCGTATGTTTTATATCAGGGATTTCGGTCACAAAGCAATGGAGTATTAAAGGATACTCATTTATTATTGCTCAATATTTCGGTAATGTTTATTGCCTTCATCAGGAGCATACTACAATGAAACAACAAAAGCAAAGTCACAAAGAGAGGTAATAAAATCAGAACTTGAAACTTACAAACTGAGTTGCTAAAAACGCCAAGCGACAAAGAACTCAAAAGTGTGTTGAAAAAAACCGCATGTCAATTGTGTGTAGCTCGTCATCGACACCTTTGAAATACCATTAATTTATTGAAGTGACATTGTAGCATTGTAGTGTAGTTTAAAGGAATAAAATTAAAAATATTAAAAGTAAAATATAAAATCACGTTAACATGATGAAAGCCGAATTCGAAGTGTCTAAAACTATTAAAAGGTCAATCGGTAGAGGTCAAACAGCGATGCAACGCCAGAACAGCACAAAAACTCGAAGACGAAAGGACACAATATAGTGTGTCAATTAAATATGAAGCCAAAGGATATTGAAAGGCGGACAAGCGAGCAACGAGGAAGAGAACTACCTGACTAATTTTATTAATTTAATTAATTTTCTTCAAAATATCTGAATAAATTATACTGAGTTGTCCTGTATCTGTTTTGTAATTGACTGTATTTTTATTTGAGTGATGTGTAGTTGAAAGTTATCAATATTGTTAACAAACGTGAAGGTGTCTTTCACGTTGTGACCCTCCACAGTAGCAAAGGCCCTGGTTAAAATGTGTGAGATGTATTTTGCCAGCGATGCTACATCGGCCAGACGGCCCGCTGGTTGAGGGATAGGACAACACAGCATAGAAGTGATTGCAGGTTGGGAAAGAAGTCTTGTGCTTTGGTGGATCATTCATTAACAACGGGTCACACTTTTGACTTTAATAACATTAAAGTATTAGACACCAGTGCAGGCTCTTTCTTGAAATGACTCACATCTACTCAAATAAAAATACAGTCAATTACAAAACAGATACAGGACAACTCAGTATAATTTATTCAGATATTTTGAAGAAAATTAATTAAATTAATAAAATTAGTCAGGTAGTTCTCTCCCTCGTTGCTCGCTTGTCCGCCTTTCAATATCCTTTGGCTTCATATTTAATTGACACACTATATTGTGTCCTTTCGTCTTCGAGTTTTTGTGCTGTTCTGGCGTTGCATCGCTGTTTGACCTCTACCGATTGACCTTTTAATATTTTTAGACACTTCGAATTCGGCTTTCATCATGTTAACGTGATTTTATATTTTACTTTTAATATTTTTAATTTTATTCCTTTAAACTACACTACAATGTTACAATGTCACTTCAATAAATTAATGGTATTTCAAAGGTGTCGATGACGAGCTACACACAATTGACATGCGGTTTTTTTCAACACACTTTTGAGCTCTTTGTCGCTTGGCGTTTTTAGCAACTCAGTTTGTAAGTTTCAAGTTCTGATTTTATTACCTCTCTTTGTGACTTTGCTTTTGTTGTTTTATTGTAGTATGCTCCTGATGAAGGCAATAAACATTACCGAAATATTGAGCAATAATAAATGAGTATCCTTTAATACTCCATTGCTTTGTGACCGAAATCCCTGATATAAAACATACGGATTCCTAACTATTTATCGGTCGATAAATACCCTCCATTCCTATATATATATATATATATATATATATATATATAGACGATAACTAATTGAAAACCGAAAACGAGGGTTAGTTTAGTTCATTTTGTGAATGATTGCGAGTCGAGTACTATCGTATTGAACCAAGCAGAATCAAAAAGGCCAAGTGTAGCTACGCACTGGCAGCTAGCCGCGCGGCGGTTGTACCAGCGACTCGCCGTTCAGATTACTAAACCGCCGACTGCGTATGCATCGGCGAAGGGTTGACCGCCAGGCGGGCCGTCGGGACCGCCTCAAATTTATGAACCGCCGCAACTGGCGGCTGGCGGCTGGCGGCTGTATAGTGTATATTGCATTTGGTTCCTCCTGTGAAAAACTATATACCGCGGCTGGTCGCCTGGCGGGCAACCGCTGGTGCGTAAGTACACTAAAAGTTGCAATCAAGTTTTATAGGTTAGGTAGAGTGCTTCTTAAAGTTCAAAGTTTTAAAACGTAAGTATTTTTCCCTATTTTATACATTTAAACTTTCAATTTCATTTGTCAGTTTTGCTATTCTTAAAGTTTATTTATGTTTGACCCAGATGGCTGATGAGAGAAAAAGACTGTCCACCTTTCAGTATGGAAAAGGAAAGTTCGCAAAAGACGGAATTAAAAAAGGACTGGTTAACTCTTTTAAAAAGGTTACTGTATCTACAATGGCTACACAGTCATCAACAAGCCTACAAGTGGAGGAACAGTTTGATTCGAACAAGGGCACGCATACGGAAAATATTCAAATAGGGGAGCAGCAAAAATAAGAAATCCGAGGTGGATGCACAGGACACGCCGAATCCACCATCGCCAACCGAGGATGCTGATGAAAATGCTGGGTGAAAGGACATATTGCTGCAAGTTTTAATAGACAAGATTAAAATTTACATTCTACAAATAGGGCCATTACAATTAAAAAATATTGCATTTCCATTAGAGAATTTAAATAGACCTTTTTCAAATACCTATTATGACAAAAAATTTGCAAAAATGAAAAAAATTCTTACAGTTAGGCCATGGATAGTTTATTGTAAGTCATATAAGCCTGTATTCTGTTTTCTCTTGCAAATTATTTAAAGTTCCTGATAATAGTTTTAACGATGATAATGGTTATACTGACTGACAACACTTATGTCAATATTTAGACAAACACGAAAAGAAAACACATTTTGAAAGTGTTCAGAAAGTGCTAAAAATCTATTGAGTAAGATGTAACTGTTGACTCAATCAACCAAAATGTCATTCAGTTGGAAAAGAAAATATGGACGTCAATTAATTTTTTAAGGTAATTTAATCAATTGCAAAAATCGATAATATAATGGCGGAATATATTGTTGGCAGAATTAAAAAATGTAGCAATAATATGCCACATTATTTAGGTGATAAAATCCAAAAATAATTAATTTGTCTGATATGTGAAAAAGTTAAGCAAAATATAATCCGAAACATTGAAATTGTGTAAATATTATTGAATTATATTAGATTGCACTCCCGATATTAGTCACAAGGAGCAAATAACTGCAATTGTTAGATTCGTTTTGATTATTGATATTTCAAAGAATATAGAAATTGGATTCTGCTTCGTTACAGATAGAACTGGTGAAGGATTAACAGCTTTTTTATTGAATTATTTAAAAGAATTAAATATAGATATTATGAACATGCGAGGACAGGGATATGATAACAGCACGAACGTAAAAGGCAAACATAATGGTCTGCAAAAATATCTTAATACAAATCATAGAGCTTTTTGTCCCTTGTGCACATCGTAGTCTTAATTTAGTTGTAAATGATGCTGCAAACAGTTCCCTTGAAGTAACAAAAGTTTCTTTGCTATTATTTAAGAAATATATGTTTTTTGTTCTAATGAAAGAAATTCCTACATTAACTGTAAAACCTTTATCTGATACACGATGGCAGAATAGAATCGATGCCATTAAAAGTCTTAGATTTAATTTAATAATGATACCTCAAGAGACAATGACATAAAAAGTCTTGCAAAGCCACTAATTTATAAAATAATTATAAATTTGCGTGTACTCTAGTAATTCAGTACAATATTTTATCATATATATAACATAAACCATGTAAGCTCTAACTAGAACCTCTAAATATGTTGAAAGAAATTCAGAATTTGTTCATTGGAATACGATCTGATATTAGTTTTATAGCAATGCTTAACGAGACAAAAAATATTGCTGGAGATGGAGATGGCAAAATTGTTTTGCGAGCTATTGGCTTGGTTAGACCGAATTTTTTTATTTGATTATGAACATAAAGATGAAGCACTCGAACAACCAGAGTTTAATTTTAAACTGAATTTTTATTTTTATATTCTTGTTATAGTAGATGACAAATTCGACATATTGCACGAGTGCAACAACTATTTTACCTTTTTAAATAATTTAGGCTCTTTATTTATGGATAAATCAGAATGAACGAAGTGGTGTATGGATTTACAAACTAAATTAACCGATTCATCCACAAACAAATGGATGTTGATGCAATTGATTTGGGCAATGAAATTGAAGTATTGCCTACTTATACAAAACTTAAATCGGCCAAGGAGGTTTTAGAATATCTTGTGGCAATGGTTTAAGTAGCACGTCCCCGAATTTATCTGTAGTCCTACGAATCTTTTAACGATGCTTGTAATTGTTGCTCATGTGAGAGATCATTTTCAAAATTGAAAATGCTTGACAACTATTTGACGTCTCCTATTAGCCAGCATAGATAGAATAGGCTGTTAGATATATTAGTCATAATTAGAGAATTTGCGATTCAAAAAGCAAGAAAAGTCGCTTTTGAAATTTAGAATTTATGTAGTTTAAGCTCATCACTTCTAAGTTCTAAGTTTAACAAAGAAAGGTTCCCAACAACAGTTAAAATGACAAAATACTTTTATTTTGATGCAAACAGAGCTATTTAAAAGCGATTGCTCTTATCGTAATTTATTAACATGTATATACATATATTTTTCATTGCCCCATTTACTTAAAATCTGTAATAATAAAAAATTACAATGAGTAAATGTCGTGTAAATTAAAATAATTGTTTTGAAGAAAATTTTTCTTTGACAACTACTCTATTGCTTGTAACTTAAATAGTTATGTGTGTTATCGTGGTTTTCAGTGTCTAAATTTTTTTGGAAGATCGCTGGGGATGTGTCTCTTGAGTCTGCGAAGTGATGGTTGTTGCACGCGGTTTTGCACCAGGCTGTTAGGATGACGATTCAGTCTTTATTTATATTTTTGAGAATAATTGCGAATTTCATCTTTGACCGTTTTAATCTGAAGATCTCTATCGATAAATTTATTTGGTGTATACCATGGCGCGTTTACAATGGAGCGAAGCACCTTTGCTTGAATTTTTCTAATATTTGACGTGAATGCAGAACCCTAGAGATGCATTCCGTAACACCAGGCGGACTTTAGGATTGCTTTGTAGACTAGTACTTTATTGCGTATTGATAACTTTGGTTTACGTCCAATTAACCAATATAACTTGCTGTGTTTAATGCTTAACTGCTTGCGTTTCTCAAAGATGTGTTTTTTCCATGTCAACCGTCCATCAAGATGAACGTCCAAATATTTTGCGTCGTCCTATTGTTTTAGCAATTGATTATTTATTAAAACAGTCGCTGACCTTATTTCGCCACTTCTTCATCCAGGATTCTATCCCGTCCAGATTGGACGTTGAATTGTAGCCGTTGAGTAGCTATTTTGTGGTCATGGTGAGTTGACAGTACAGCCGTATCGTCAGCATATGTGGCTGTAGTGATATTTAGAGATGTGTTTAGATCAGCTGTATATATAACATGTATATAGTACGTATAATAAACAAAAAATACTTTCTTTATGCGTCAAAACAAAAGCGGCAAAATATTTTTGTTATAAAATTCTTCATGACCACCGGCGTCAGCTCAGCGTCCATTGATAGTATAAAGGAGGGGTCTCCAAAGTTTTCAGCCTTAGGGTCACACCGAAGGATTTTGTAATTATTGTGTTGCCTCTACTACTCCGAAATAATTGTTCTAAATAATTTTTAAATCCGTTTTAATCTGACTATCTTGACATTTCGATTGGCTTTCCTTGGCAGCTTTTCCTTTGGATCGGATTTTAAAACCACGTTGTAAATAATCTCAAAATATTTATGGTACTATATGAAACGCGGTCTATAACCATAGTACCCAACGTGTAAAAATCGGCTTTGGTGGCTAAGGTATACCGTCTGTGAAATGCGCGAATACGTTTTGGCGTTTTGACAAACTATACTTTTGTATGCGCCATTAAAGCGTCAACCTCAACATAACATTTTTCTAATACTAAAATTACATAAAATTTTTGATAGTGTCGTATGCAACTTGATTTAGAAGAATGCTGTTTGCTATTTACTTGACGTTGGCAATCCCTTTTACAACATTTTTAAAACAAATGTAAAACTACGAAATAGTATTTACGGCAGCATACATGTATACACAACAGATCTCATTGAGACTCGCAGTTATACTGACGGTTGTATGGAACCATCGCCACTGCTCGTTGGCACTAGTGAGCAAACCTAGTTATTATCTAAGATAATTTTTAAGACTATATAGTTAGCATTTTTTAATAGGCCCCTATTCTATATACCTATTATTGTTATAAGTAATATTTTCAACAATGTTTCACAATCCCGTGACACATTTTGATTCATTCAAGGAAGTAGCAATGGTTATACGAGATAATTATAGATAAATTACTTAATGTAATATAGTTTTATTACTTTTTATTACTTATTCACTTATTCTGCACCTGTTTTATAATTATACTAGTTGTTATCGTTTCTTTGGTAACAGCAACTTACGCAAACAATAAAAAAAATTATTGAAATACGACATAACAACAAAATATTCGAAATACCAAATTAACAAAAAATAAGAAAATGACTTCTCATGCGTAGATATGTCTATTTTTGTTTTAATAACATCCATAATTCGTATTAGCAGAGATTTAACAAGTTCTTTGCAATCTTACACAGAAAACCACTCTCTGTTGCTGTTGAACACATTGAGAAGACAAGTCTTTTATTGAAAACCTGTTTTGTATTCTTTCACAAACATACATGATTCATTTATATATACCTGAAAACACTTTTTCTGGCTTTGTTTTCAACTGAAAGGCTTTTAAAACTGTTATTACTCCAAAAGTAAAGTGATCGAACCTATAGTTGTTAGGGGTCGTAAATCTATTGTGCATTTAAGCTTGCGCTCACTTATCGACTACGGATAGCTACGGTCCACTTCACTACCAATGACAATTTATTCTTTCTATGTGTATTAATGGAGGTGAGCCCATTTGTTGGAAACAGACCAACCGACGACACTACAGAGCTAACGGAAATCTGCCGATAGAATACCTTTGCTAATGTCATGTGTTCAAGGTGAATTTTATTTTGCTTCCGTAATTTGAGCTAAAGAATTTACAAAAGTTCTTAAAATTATTCGTAACTCATTCTAAAGTATTGGGAAAACGCATATTAGATGAGGAAACAATGTAACATATTCATCTTCTCTGTCTTGTTTTCTGTATATTTTGTGTACCTATGTCCTCTTATTCCCTCCTTCTTCTTCCTCACATAATATTGTCACAATGACAGCTCCTAGATCTAAAATCAACATTGACATTTTAACCATGACTATGGCCATTTTCCCGATAATGCGCGTTGAAACTAAAAATTGCCATCCGTAGTGTGCCCTAGTCGATAAGTGAGCGCGAACCTTTATTATGCTCATTTATTAGTTAATTTATATTTATTATATATATCTTAAGCATATATCTGTTGAAAATTTTAATTCAATTGAATTTAATCAATCGTATTTATAGAACTTAATAGTATGCATTCATTTAGTATAGCTAAGACTTTATTCATGAATAAATAACAATGTAAGTACATTCTCTGAATATTCAATCTAACAATAACTATATTATTTCAGTAAAACTGTTACACTATAACGACGACACGCTTTCACTTTGAATAGGCTTTTCCAAACAAGGTACCGTAAGGCTGATTTATCCCTCAAAGTCTCACAGTTAACAAGTTTAACCAGTGAGTTCTGGAATCTAGCGCTTCCGAGGTACCCGATCTAAAACCCAAACTAAGGTGTAAGGTAACGCGCCGGAAGTTGCGTGGCCACAGGGGAGTGTGGTGTTTAATGCTCTCCTGGGGGCACCAGGCGAAACCCCTTGTATTTAACCTTACCCGATTAAGCGGGACGGGATGGGGCGAACAGATACTTCCCTAGCTATCTGGGATTTCTAAGGCTAAAGTGCAAAAGCTTGTGAAGCAAGGCCAAGATTACATACAGGCAAAAGAACCATAATTAAGGCCAACTTTACTAAGCATGCACAAAGGGGCCAGGTTTAGTCTAGATAAGGAAGTTCGGCTTCAACAGGCGGCGGAGGCTACTAAATGTAAAGAAACGACGAAAGTCCAAAAAGGCAGAGGTCGGAGGGCAGTACTCCCGCAGGTTAACTTTCGAGGAGACTGCTTTGGAGAGGATCGCGGTAGTATGCAACGACTATCTAGCCAACCAGATGGAGCCGGCAAAGTTTAAGGCAGTCCAGGACTCTATTATGGAAGCATATGACAGCATTTCGGAGCAAGGGCTTCAAGTCCGCTTTACAATATACGTATATGCGGCAGAACCGCTCTCAAAGCTGTTAAGTCTAATTAAAAGAATAAAGCTGGAGAACATACTCTAAGGAGGCATGAGGATCACAATAGATCTGCAAAGGTTGCAGTGGAATAGGCATCATTGCCACCTCAAGTAATCTAATTTAATCTAGGGCTGATTTATATCAATAGCATCTACTAGTCATATTTAGGGTTTCGTAAAGGACATGCTTAGTTTTTATTATTACAAGAACAGTTATATTTTGAAAGCATTAAAATAAATAAAAATTAGTGATTACTAGCTATATACTTACTTTGGGCCACCCGTATTGTTTGTTTTTAAGTATGTAATAAGCGGACCATATGACCAACTGCGCTACTGTAACTCCTAATATTACCCAGCCCCATGCTAAACAAAAAAGTTTATTAACATTAACTATGATAACCATGTGTGTTCGATTAAAGGGAAAAACTAATATACATTACATCCATAAATGTAAAAATATTGAAATATTGAATGAAATTGATTGTCCTGTAAAAATGTAATTAGAATTACGTATGAAAACCGGCACGATATAAGGCAGTTTTGTTTGTGTTAATGTACCTCATAGTGACAGATCATATAAAATTGAAAGCCGAAGTTTGTGTACTTTACTTACTGTCAGTCATATTCTTGAATACCTTTTGCTAGAATTATGCGATATAGCATCATACAAGTGTTGCAAGTCAATTACGACGAAGGAGTAGAAAAAGTAGCATTTCTACAGACTATGAAGATATATGTATCATTTACTTTCTACACTGAAGAGCAACTACAGCCAAACCTAGTCCTTGTTGGTAGTAGGATAGCTTTCTCACAGAAAAGGTCTTAATGATAGATTATACCAAGTGTTTCAGGAGTAGAACAATATTTATGTGAATATATGTATCTATAGTCCAATCCGCTGGAAGTGTTGCCTGTGAAGGTCAGGTTTGGGGAGTTTTAGAAATTGTTATATTTATAGATTTTGACGTGCTCTTCCCGAATTTTTACTTTGTCCCCCTCGTTTTTTTTAGCCGCCAGATTGGAAAAATGGAGTTGTAGAACAGTTTTTTGATGATATTTTCTATTCCAACCCGCTTTGATGAAAAATACGCATATTAGCGAACAAACACATTTCCATACCACCATGAGGTAGAGTTCATGGCGTGTTTTTTGTTAGTGGTATCCCCAGTTAGCCTAATCTACATGTGATGCACTGTTGACTAAATTTAGTACATTCTCCTTCGCTTCGCTATCCCTGATGGACCAGGTTTTGCGAGTTCTTCGTCTTCAGAACTGAGCAATACCTCGTCACCTTCTTCCTCGTTAAAAGTGGAAGAGGTGATGTATTATAGTGAAATGTGGACTTGTTGGAAAAACAAGAAGTGAAAAGAAAGGTCATGGAAATGATATTCTCTAAAAAAGTAGAGGGAAGAAGTCAATAAAGTATTAATAGATTCCCAACTAATGGTTATATTTTATTTCTTAACGTTTTACGTTCGTTAGTGTTGATAATTTGTGTTACGAATAACTTCTCAATCAGCATAGAAAATAACCAATTCATTTGTTCATATGTATTTCAAAGAATTACAATTTACAAATTACTCTGGGTAATTCACTTTATTCAATTGAAAATAAACAAATCTTTTTCCTCTTCTTGTGCTGATATCCCTGTGCCCTTTAGAGCGTCGGGTAGAGTTCCAAATTTACCGTTTTCTTTAATCATTCCATCTTCTCCGGACCTATGTTAATATATTTAATTTAGATCTCTCCCTCTTCTTTGTTTCTCCGGTCTTTAGCATCTTTCTCACCAATCCGTCCTTATCAATTCGTAATATATGGCCATCCCAAGTCAGCTGCCTATTTTTAATTTTTGCTAGTATCTATCATACTTGATTTATTTGTTTTTGTATTACTGATGTTTTTTGCCACATTTCGTTGTCCCTGTTATAGAAATATTTTGTCTCTATAGTATTTACTTCCAATTCATATTGTTTCAGGGGTATTCAAGATTCATACGCATATAATATTGTTGGTAGTGCAGTCATATTATAACCCCTCGTCAGGTTTACTTAATGCGTGATATATATACTGAGTGACATAGAAGTTGCAACACCAAGAAGGGGTTGGAATTTCTGAATGAAATTTGGTTGGAATATTCACCTATTTTATAGTAATAAATGATCAAAGTTTGGGAGAAAATCTATATTAGTTAAACAAAATTTAAGTTTCGCGCAAACCAATAATTCGATCTCTATCGAATTCACTTAATTGATGGTAATTGACTCGCTGCCGTACTCTAGGTATGGTCAAACAAACAAAACACGTAAACAACTGAATAACAATCGAAATAATGTTAATTAACAATGAAAAGAACAACAAATCGAACGATAAATACAGATCGAAAAAGCTAGCAAAAAATTAATGATAACTGTCAAATGTGACGTTATTACATTACCACTTGATCTCAAAAGTTAATCAATTATTACTTAATGATAGCCCAACAAATCTACCAAGTTTCAACAAAAATATCCTACCTCTTCTTGGTGTTGTAATTTCTAAGTCACTCAGTATATTTAGAGCTTTTTGCCATCTTTTTACAATTTCGAAATCTATTTTGCCGTCATTCGTTATTCAAATTCGATATTCAAACTCGTTCCCTATTTCGTATGAACCGATATACATACACAAACATACCAATCTTCTGAATCGAGACAGCGGACCAATCCAATCTAGCTTATTCCGGCTATTATGATTAAATTAAATAATTAAGTAATATTGCTCATGCAACGGTAACAAGCATATTAATTTTAATTTTCTTCGGCGAATTAACCAAAGATTCACACGATACTTGTAATTTCTTAACGTTCAAACGTATTTAACTTAGCAGTTACTTTTTCTCTTGATCATCCACTTGATATAGTAAGTAAGAAAGGGCATTTACGAGGGTGACAATCGTTCGAGCCGTGTCGTGGGGGAAAATATTTGTTTACGCTACACACATGGTTACAGTAAAGAAAAGTGGGGTAAAATGCACGCTTAGAACTTTAAGCATTATCACGGTTGTGATAATGCCTCGAGCTAGCGAAACACGTGTCACCGATTTTATTGTGAAACAATTGTGCGGTGAAGAGTTTACCGATGTGATACAGTGATACAGTGTCAGTAAATTACACCACACTCCATGCAACCACCTTCATTACTAGACTGGGTAGTTTTTTATTTTTTACACTGTGTCGAATGCTTTTTTCATATTTCATCCACCTCCTCTGATTCATTTACTCTTATCTCTAATAAAACTAGTTCTCGATCTTTGCTACTGTTATCACCTTATTAACCTTGTGATGTATGTATTTTCATTGAATAGTTTACTCTTTATACAAAACTTTATTATCCTCTTTGCATTCCTATTAACTATTTTTCCCCATATGTCGCCATAATTCACCATAATACCTCTTTCTTTATCTTTCTAGAGTCTGGAGTTGAATTCTCTCATGACTATTCGCTTTTTTTTCCTTTCTCTTTCGTTTTGTCTTTTGCGTTTTGTAATAGACATCTTAAACGTGGTTTACACTACTTCTATAGTCATACTAAATTCAGCTTGTTTCCATGTTATACTAAAAACCAGACTAGAATCCATACTAAACCACAGTACAGAATCGGTACTATTTTCTCGTTCTATTTTGTTTGCTAGATATTTCTCAACTGAACAACAATCAGCAAAATATTGCACACAAATATTGGATAGATAGGTGGTTGAGGTTATCAATGTGGATACAGTAGATAAATAATATATCCAAACGTACGCCCACATATCCACCAGAGGTAGAAAGAAGATGAAGTTTAGTTTTTCTTTAGATCTCGTTTATTTTCGTTATCTAACTCGACTCTAATATTTTTATCGTTCGTATGGTTGCGAGAAGCTTGTTTTCTGTTTCTATTTTTCGTCTTGGAACGTTTGCGACAGGATCTGCGTACGAATAAATTATACTTATTCTACCTATATCCGTACACCTGGAGATGGATAGTATTATTAGTCACTTTTTGCGGCTAATAGATACGAATTATTTGTTGGTATAATCTAATCCATTACTACTGACGTCTTGTTTAAAGTTTGTTTGATATATGTTGGACGTTACTAACTCGGTCGATAGCTTGAACGGCAATTTTATGTTGGAGGTTTTGTTTTTGTGGTCGTGATTTTATTAATTATAAAGCTTCTGTATTTGTAACTCTTCTATTAGGCAACATATTTAGCGTTATTTGACGTTTTTTTGAAAATACTTTCGGAACCTAAGCTTTGTGAGTTTCTCGTTGTCGTTTTGATAAGCGTCCCTGGGTAGCGCTCTTTCTATCAAAAATTTCGATATAAGGACGAGGAAGTAAAAATGTCTTTCCTGTTTGGTTATAGTAGTTAAGGAATGCTTGTGTTACATTTTATGAGTACAAAATTTCCTATCGATTTAATTTTTGGTAATTTTAAATCCGGTTAGTTTGAAGGATTATTATGTTGAATTTGGAAATTATTCGGTGCTTCTGTAAAATGCTTGTATTAAAGTAAAATAATGCCCACATGCTCGAAATGATATTGAAAACCTTCTATACTATTTAAGCCTGTTTGAGTGAGAATTCTAAATGCTTATAGGATTGAGCACTAATTGAGTGTTATCTTGTTGTTTAGGGTTTTACCCTCTTTCTTTTTGCTGCTCTTGTTGAATAGGAGCCTTGCTTGTTGTTGATTGGGTCTTAGGTTGGGACCTTTTTGACTAGTTTGTCCTAATCACAAACTTTGATTAGGTCTGCTAGCTCTCAGAGATGTTGTGGACGTCTCGTATCTTGAGCAATGGATTTATCCTATCTTGATGAGGGTCTAATAGAGCATTTCACTACAACTGGAATTTGTAGTAGAAGATTATCGGTGGAGACAACAATGTGAGGCTAATTTAGTGTAGTTTTAATTCGGAAATTTGCTAGCTAGTTGTGATTGCATTTTATGGGTAGTTTTAATTAGTTGAATTATTTGTGTATTTCTGATTTTATTTTAGATTACTTCAGAATGCGATTTATTACTAAGTAAGATGTATAGACTTTAATGACTCGTTGTAGAGGTGGGACTCAAGACACTAATGGGATCTGAAACTACTCACTATAGAGTTGGATTGGCTAACTTATTAAACGTTTCCCGGATATAAACTTAGATTATGATGTTATTATGATTCATTGACCACAGGCATAAGACTATCAAAAATTTTGAATCACAGCAATGTATTTGCAAGATAAAGTCTACAGGTAGGAAAACATCATCGCATGGAAAGAAGTCATCATAAATATTAGCTCGTATTTCATAACTTGAAAATAAGAGTACATGTACAGCCGATAAGATATTTGTTGAGCCAGAATTTCTAGAAATTGTAAAGCACGGCACTGCTTGCAAATATCTAATCGGGGTAGACCCTTACGTCGAGTGCGATATATTCTAAGAAACGACGTAGCGGTCTTCTAGGAATTCTGTATTTAATATTACAAAGAATCGCAAAATTCTACAAGGAAATACACTGACTATGTTATGTTATAACTAGCAAATGGAAAGAAATATTTTATTTAGATTGGTGTCAAGTTTTCCATTGTCAGTATGTGTTCAATACGAGCAAGTATATCTAGTCAATGATCTAAATATGTAAGTATTTTTATGCAGCAATGGATAAAAGTTGTCCTTATCCTCTACAGCCGAACCGGTATCATCAAACGATGAGCATCTATGCGATAAGGCTTTCTAGCTCTATATGAATGCGATATGCGAAAGTAGTTTTAGTTAGTTTTCCGAGTTCAGCAGTCAATAATTCTAGCGGCATACGTAGTTTGCTCGCCTTAATTTTTGTCGCTTTTCACTTGCACACTATACAACGCAGTTCACTAGTTATGTTAATACTTTTAAAACAGAAACAATATGCATACCTAATATAAAGTCTGGATATTCATAACCTCCATAAGTTAATCTCTCCAATGTAACTAGAAAGTACATAAATATAATAATTAATATAATCGGCGTTATACAACCCCATGTTAGTCGCCAGTACACGCCGACTTTAGTTCCTACCATGAAATATATGTCATTGCATATATTTTCTAAGCCTAAAATGTATATACATGTATATATATATATATATATATATAATTTGTAAGATTTCCTATTCTTACCGTACATTCCAACAACAACTACAACTTCCAGTATTGTCAAAATAAAAATGATAAATGTACCACCAAAAAAGTCCACTAAGGTTAATATAAATTGACCACCCTGTAAAAATGCATATAATGTAAAGTTTGTTAAAGAGTGACGTGTTATCATTAAGTAGTGTAAACCGGTCTTTCTCTCCACTTACGTACAAGGAGCGACATTAAAATTCAGAGTCCGGTTTACACTACTTAACACATCATCCACTCTTTTATCAAACCTTAATAATGACAAAATAATTAACGTCAGGTGTATAGCATAACTACGTTTATCCACATACTAATCTTACATATTGGTAATAAATAAGGTTTGACAATCGAGTGTAACGTATAAGTTAGGTGGTTAGTGTACGTTGTTTTTGATTTCTTAACCTGTTATTTTTCACTATTTTTCATCGCCGAAATGAGGGACCACAGTCACTTATAAGTAAATGGTCCCTCATTTCGGTGATGAAAGACGGTTGAAAATAATAGGCTAAGAAATTAAAAACAACGTTGCACTAGTTTGTTAAACCTTAGTATTGATGATAATAGTATGACTATACTATATTAAATTTTCGTTCGCCAAACAGTTAAGCACATACATATATAATATAAAACTAATATTTAATAAATATACCGTATATAGCAATATGTATGAAAATTCCTATATACTGATGTCCTATCGCTTTTTGTTTTCACGTTACAGATTGTTGAGGTTTTTTAACACTTTACCGACCGTCAGCGGTTCAACAGCATACGCACATCCGACCGGCCGCTCAGCCATGGATTCTCCATGGCACCGGGTCTGTTTCGTTTTAAAGTGCCGCGCAGGAGCGCTGTGCATTTCGTTTTCACTGTGCACAAATAAAATTGTCTGCTTTCTGTTATTATAGAATAATTAGATTTAATAAAATCTTTTATTGTACTAATATTAATGCTAAATTATATTTATTTTATGTATTACAGTAGTTATTACAAATAAGAAATAGTTCATATTTTTTTAAAGCATGATACCGTTCAAAACAGTCGTCCGGTAAATTTTTCAAAACGGTATGAGAATGTGGGAAAAGCAAAAAGCAAAGCCAACGCAACTAACGCAACTGAGCAACGTACCTCAATATTAAATAAAAAATGATTGTTCATATAATAATAACTATCTATCGCCAAGACAACCGATAAATAGGCTAGCGGTTTCTGAGCGTCGGCGACAAAAGCCTGCATGACATGCATCACGATGCGCCAGCTCACTCTTCTCGAAGAGCAAGGGAATTTCTTCAGAGAAGATTTGTAAATAGGTGGATTGGTCGTGGGGGACCCATACCATGGCCAGCTCGTAATCCCGATCTTAATTCCCTCGATTTTTCATTTTGGGGGTTTATGAAAAATGAAGTGAAGTGTATGCCCTAGTAATAAATACTGAAGAGCAATTATGGAACAGAATTCTGGAGTCTGCTGATACATTTCGTAATAATCCGGACATATTTCAAAGATGCCGTCAATCATTAATATGAATATTGGAAATGTGTATTCAAGAACAAGGTCACCCAATTGAACACCTTATGTAGAGCTAAATACCTTACATTTTTAATGTTGTTTTATTAAATAAAAGCCTTATCAATTAATAAAAAAACTTAACAGCCTTATAGCTTGAAAACAAAAAGCGATCGGACATTAGTGTTTAGGGGTTTTTTGTATTACTTTTTGGTCCTCTATCGCGTGGTGCTATGCATTGCAGTTTATTCTGTCATTCTGTATATATATATACATATGCATATATACAGGGTGCAATGTATATATGCATATATATATATATATATATATTAAAATATATCAAAATGTATCGTTTGTCCGTTAAATGATTGGCTGTAGTTGATTTTGATAGTATTTTCTCCTCAGCAAAACAACTAGGAGATTCACTCGAGCTTCAAACACAAGAGATTCATTCGAACTTCAAACACGAGAGATTCACGCAATATTTTATTTACAGTTAATTATTATTACTAATACTTTGCGATAACATAAAAACAACATGTATGTTGCCTAAATTGCGACCCCTTGAAACATATCGACGTTATTTTGACCGCCCCAATCGACTTGAATCCGACACATCGGGGCGAAATAATAATAATCTAATATATTTAAACGCGCAATTCTTGTATATATATATATATACATATTACATATATATATATATAGAATTGGGTTCTCGAAAACGGCTCTAACAATTTTGATGAAATTTACTACCTGGGGGTTTTCGGGGACAAGAAATCGATCTAGCATGGTCCCGGTCCCGGCAAAATCAATTTTGACCCCGTTTACACACATTTCTGGTATTGCAGTACATGAAATTAGTTACGAAAATGACTTTAGCAATTTTTATGTAATTTAGTATCTGGGGATTTTCGAGAACACAAAATTGATCTAGCATGGTCCCGGTCCCAGGAAAATTTCTTTGTCCCGCTTTTAGATTTTGATGAAATTTAGTACCTAGGGGTTTTCGGGGACGAGAAATTGATTTAGCATGGTCCCGGTCCCGGGAAAATCCATTTTGACCCGGTTGACACACATTTCTGGTATTGCAGTACATGAAATTGGTTATCGAAAATGACTTTAGCAATTTTTATGCAATTTAGTATCTGAGGATTTTGGAGAACACAAAATTAATCCAGCATGGTCCCGATCCCAGGAAAATTATTTTGTCCCGCTTTTACCTATTTCTGCGGTACATAAAATGTGTTATCGAAAATTACTCTCAAGATTTTGTTACAATTTAGTATCTGCGAGTTTTTGGGGACGAAAAACAGATTTAGCATGGTCCCGGTCTCGATTCAATCCATTTAGTCCAGGTTTTCACCAATTTCGGCCTAAACGTGGCTTAGCAACTTTTTTAACATAATGCAGCCAAGCGAAATTATAAGTAATTAAAACTTTACTACTAAACCATAGATGGCGCTGGAGGTAGTATGTTAATAAAAGAAAAATATCTACTAAAACTAACAACATGTAATTTGACATACTTTGTTTACAGTTACAAAAGTAATCGGAGCTGAGTTTTTAATCAAAATAAAAACTCATACACAGTTAGTTGGCGTTGCAAAATGAAGGTATGTAAATGTTTACTTAAAATGTGTATTTCTTAAGAAAGATTTTGAATTGACTTGAATTTATTTATTTTTAAGTATTTAAATATAACTGTAAGTATTAATTTTAATACTACTTTTATAAACTTTTAATATATATGTGCTACTATATGTACTGGAAATATACAATATTAATTAAATATCAAAACTAAAATAAAGGGCGTTATTATTTGGTTCAACATTATTCAAAAAATTTTGGGAACTCCGAGCAAGGCTCGGTCTACCAGGTACTAATATTTTAATGATGATTATGGATGGTACTGATACGAAGGTAAATCAAATATAAATGAGAATTTCTTTTTGGAGCCATAGAAAGGCCAGAGCATTAAGAATTGTTGGTTGACCGAAATGTTGGGAAGTAGGAAAATTATTCTTTATATTCTACAATTTTACATCCTTCAATAATTCCCAATTTAAAGGAAAATAGGGTTGGAATATAACTATCATATAATTGTTTCAATTTACGTATAATGGATAATCAAGTTATGCTATACACATACATATGTATTTGGATGATACTTACCGGAGTAACGTAGACTAGTCCTATTAAAAATCCCATTGTAGCGGTCAATGCTGATATTTGCCATATCTTCAAATTTTTGAATTTGTCCATTAATACTGTATTGGCACATGATTGCAAAGCTACTAAGCTACCGATACCCAAAACGAAGAGCATACCAAAGAATAGAAGGGCAAATACCTACGAAGTTGTCAGTTAAGAAAATAAAATATATGAGATGAGAATGAAAAAGTAATTTTATTTATATAAAACTGAATTTGATAAAAACATTATCAAGATACGATATATGTAATTATTGGAAAAACTATAATCAATTTCTTGAATCTATCTGAAAATTTTCAATTGAAATAGTTCTTGATCTTACTACAGGGATTTAAATATTCCCAAAGATATAACTATTACCAGTTACAGCAGTAAATTTGTGTAGTAAAGCTAAAACTCATTTCATTTGAGTTAATTTACACATGAAAAATTACACTAACTAATGTATGATTGTTGCACATAAAATATCGAATTTACAACTTCAAGGAACAGTTATTTAAATAATATGAACATATATAAGCCAAAATAGACACCATTTAATGCAATATACTTCTTCCAGCGATATGTAGCTGCAATTTTCGTTCAACTGTTGGATGCAAATATTTTGAAAGCATTTTTGACAACCGCTTCTTAATTCAATTAATTTATTCACAAGAACTGGTGGAAGCATTTAAAAGGATGGTTAGTTGGCTGGGATTTTTGGATTGTTGCTTTTGCTGTACGGGGCCACACATTGTTATGAAGCAGTAGGAGAGAGTGCAGTATGTTATGCGGCGCATATTACTATATCGCAAATAAATGGTGGTATGTTTGCTTCAAGTGTATGCCCTTTATTACTACGCAGTAGTAACCGCGTATCATCTTTCAGTGTAATTTGGTACTGCTGGAAAACATATAAACTATTCTCCCATCATAACAAAACTAAGAATAATAAGTAAATGAAAAGTAGTATAATTAAATTAATGTGTAAGTTTTCACCACGTACATTTCGTCTATATGTCTATCTTTATTTGTCATATTATGTTATATGGTATTTGTGAAAATGAAGTCTAGTTTCGATTCTTTTCAATATGTATATATTATGTAAATGAGATACAATAATTATCGCTCAGTGTCTTTTTTACGATATGTCATTATTCTGTTCAAGAACGTAAAGCTTTCGGCAGGGAAAATAGAAAAACGCACACATCTAGGCAGCGCGCTATGTTTTCTTAAGTAAGCGTGACCCCTGTTATCAAATTTCCAGTCTTATTTAAGTACTCACAAATGACGAGAAACTGTGAAACAGCGTATATACAATTTGACTTAATAACAAAATTCATTATTTTATGTGCAACTACGTAAAAGGTGTTAGAAGAGAATTTATGAAATATTAACAATATTTTTATCACTATCTATTACTATACACATACCCAGGGTACAATATTAAACTTTGCTATAGCTTCCGGATATGAAATAAATGCAATCCCACTTCCACCAGAATTTATTACTTGATCTACCTCAACGCCACTTTGATGAGCTAAATTGCCTAAAATACCAAATATTGTGGTCCCCGCCAGAAGAGAGGTGAATGTGTCTAGTGTTGTAACAATCATGGCATCCCTATAATTTAAAAGGCAACAATTATATATAGACAGAGAAGCTTCTAACATCTTATTGATATGATGTCATAAACCGTTGGAACATAATTAGTTTATGTGAACTTTTGAGCATACTAACTATGTTTGAAATTAGAATACATTTCAAAATTGATAAATAATGTCTTAACCCTTTTGATTCAAAAAATAGTTAAGTATTTTAAGGAATAACTTTTGCATTCTCTAATGCCAATAAAGCTTAAGCTACGGTATGTGATATTTTCTTGAAAATGAAACATGTTTTAAAATACTATGTTTATTCTCAAAAAAAAAAAAAAACAACCTTGCAGCTCTCTATGAGCTTAACCCGAATTCAAATTGCCACATTATATTGAGGACTCGGAAACATCTGTGGGGAGACTCCTCATCAAATAAAATTATAATACATAGCACTTATTCGATCCACTTTCAGATTATATTTAGCTCCCGGCTTATACAAACTTTTACTGGTACATAAGGAATGTCAACAAGAACTTGAGTTTCGACCAGCGCGCCATTTTTGTCTGTCATATGTTGACTCACCCATAGTTGGTAGTTTTTTAATGCAAACATTGATATTTATGAAAATGCTGCCTTATAGTTTAGTAAAACGTTCATTAACAGTACAAAAGTTAGTGTCTCTATCGTAGAAAAACCAAATGCCTCCATCTTCACCACAGCAATCTGCAACGTACGTAAAATCATCTTCAACCACCGGACTCACATCCACCTCAACGACTTAACAAACATTAACAAACAAAATTTTCGGATCTGGCAAATGAAAAATCCATATGCTTTGCAAGAACTTCCAATCCACCCTCAGAAAGTGTCATTTTGGTATGCAATGTAGATAAAAGAGATCTTCCAACCATAATTTTTGTAAGTGGGGGCATGTTGGCAAAATTTTGAGAATTGGATACACTAGACGTAACTGGAAAGTTATTTCAACAGGATGGAGTCACATGTCACTGTCACACCGCCGGTAAAACAATGACATTATTGTAAACGAAGTCCCTAGGTTGTATCATTTCTCGTTTGAGAGACCAGTTTTGGCCGCCAAGAAGTTGCAATTTCACCTGGTTGTATTTCTTCCCTTGGAGTTTTTCTAAAAACAAGTTTTATGGTTGAAACGATTTCAGAATTCAAAGAGAATATTGTCAAAATCCTTACATCCACAGACCCTTACATCAAAACGTATTCCGAAATTTTGACGAAAAGGTACATAACTGTCAAGGTAGTCGGAGCGACCATTTGACCAATTTCATTCATGTTTAATGTAAATATTTAGGGTCTTTGATTGACTTGCCGTACCTGCACCATTTCACGTCGTAGCGTGGTACTCCATTAGAGCGTCGTAAGAAATATCAAACGACTTAAGCAATATCTAACGTTATAATTAATATTCAACGTTTTTAGCAGTATCCAAATTCCTACAAGGAATTCGACGTCCAAAAAATATGTGATCCGAAGAATAATTGAACGTCTTTATATCTTGTCTTTATACCTCCACTACATATCCGACCTTATCCGAATCGAATCTACTGTATTATACCCTAAGGTCAATACAATACGTCTACGTAGCGTTTATAATGAAGTTATCCTACTTTCAAGTGCAAATGTCTTTTCCTCCTCTTTTATTCGAAAAACTTTAGTTACACTATTTAATATATGTCTTAATACTATTCTTATGTGTGGTCATTGATAGAGTTGCTCAGATTGCGTCAATAGTACTACAACTATCGGAAACGACTCTACTTCTCGACTCGACTATCGATTAGTCACTCTTCTCGTTTTTTAACAATAATTTATCGTTCAATTTGTACGACGCTGAATTACATTTCTTATCTAACTCTTCCTTACTATACGTTCTACTTTAGATTTAATTAAATTGGTTTAGCGTTATTCCATCCATATTTTCACAAATTCCAAGAGTTCTCATTTTCATGGTGATCTTTTCAGAGAACTATATTCGTCTGTCATAATTATCGTCGGCCAATTCTTGAATAATTTGCATCTTACTATAGTAAGGAAGGTGATAAATATAGGATAACTATATTGCACGTTGCCAGAATCGTTGCTTTTTGCACTTCGATATAGATATTTTTGGGTATTCCTAGTTGGTTTAGTGCCTGATGCAGTGGTATTTCCCCTATCGACCCTGTTATTAATGATGTGCATCTCCCTTGCCATATTTGTTTAATCTCCGCTATTAATTGTATGTATGTCTCCTTTTTCTCTATGTATCTTTGTTTTATATTGTTGTTATATTACTATGTCTATAAGATAACATTTTTGGTTTCTTTGTTTAACAGTAGCATATTTAGCGGGTTGTGTGTCACTTGATGGTCTGTAATAACTGTCCTATACCAATGCAGTAGAGTAGTTTCTGTATTCCATATGTTACCAGGTGTGTATTTATAGTAAGGTGATTTTTCGGTAGTACGTTTTATTTGCGAGCCAATTGTGGATTATGTCAGCTACAGCATCGTGTCGCGAAACACGTGTCACCGAATTTATTATGAAATAATTGTGTTGTGAGGAATTTACCGATGTTATATTGTGTCAAAGAATATAATTTGACGCAATATAACATCGGTAAACTCCTCACCGCACAATTGTTTCATAATAAATTCGGTGGCACGTGTTTCGTTATTACCTGGCGAGCATTATCAAAACCGACAGTCGATTGACAATTGATCTTATGTTGCTACTGCATATAGTGTAAAGGTGGCAGCTAGAGTTTTTGGAGATTCACACATAAGAAAGAGCAAAATTTGGTATATCTTAGTTGAAGACAAAGTACAAGACTATCCTTCATTCCAGGAAAATATTTTTGAAAACAAATGACAAACAATCTACAAAAATATTTCAGAGACTCTTCGTGGTTGATAACACTGGTAAACAATATTTTTGTTTCGTAGAGGCTGAGTACTGCTTTTTATGTAATTTTAGATACTGATTTTCTATCCATGGTCAGAAATCGTTCATCAGGCAGGTTGTCCGCAAATGCATTTTTTATTGTGGCGGGTTACTCTTTGCTTCTCGACCAATGCGCACCGCACCCATTGCTGCTGGTCGTGCTATTTAATCTAGACTGTTGTGTAGAAAGAGAAGCTTTACTTCTTATTTGGTTGCCTTTCAGTTCAGTTGTATTTTTGGTGATCTTGTCTCTGAAAATGTCTCAAAGTTGTGTGAATCATTCTTACAACTTCTGCTATGTTTGTGGAGAGTTCACTTTTAAATCGTAATGAAAAAATTGATTTGAAAAAGTTACAAACTATATTTTTGTTGTAAGATCGAAGACCAGGACAACCAGAGCTACCTATTCCGGTATTCCCGGGAGGGCCATGTTTATGTTGAGGCGGAGGATATGCCCGGTGAAGATAACGATACAAGGAACAAAGGAGCAAAGGAGCAAGAAACACCCGCATGGGAGTCATTCAAGAAAGTAATCCAGTATTTTTTTGGAAATAACAAGACGGGCAACTATAAGGGCCTTGTGGAGGAATTATTTCACAACTATAAAGCTCTCGGTTGTGCTATGTAGAAGATACATTTTCTTCATTCACATTTAGATCTTTTCCCAGAAAATCTAGGTGACGTCATTGATGAGCACGGTGAGCGAAGTGACTTGATCCATGAGCAATCAGTTGTAGATTTATTACTAAGGTTCGAAAAACGCGTGCTACAGCAGAAGCGCCGAGAGGAGATTTAAGTCGCTGCGAAGCCAGTGGAGAGTCATTCGATAGCCGTGGAAATAATATCGTTCGATAATTATCGGTTTATTGGTGTGCATCTTTTAATACATGCATTGTCGCAAGCGAAACTTACCTTTAGCATCGCATGTGAATAAATATATTAGTCGATTGCCTAGCCTGAAATATATAAATAGGTATTTTCTTTCAGTGCAAAATTTGCAATAAACGCTTGATAGGTCGCTATACACTTCATTGTAGAAGACATATTCAAAGTAAACGCCGTGCACTGGTATGCAACATCCCATAACACCTAGTAGACGGTGAACACTTTTGTCTTTTTCGAAATAAATGTTCCCTGGTAGAAACTGCCAACCAATAGGCAATTGCCATACAATTTATCACATTTACAGGATACAGCAAAAACGAGAGGAGTTGAAAAATAAGAAAATTTGCGTGGATGAAACTACTGATGCACAGAAACACAGCGTGATTCATGTTGTAGCACGGCCTTTAAAGCGTGATGATCCTGCGGCTTCCTTGTTATTAACCAGTAAAAGTGAAGAAGTGAAGAAAGTGATGCTGAAACCGTTCTGAAGATAATAAAAGATTCGTTAAAAGAATTTTGTATCACACGAGCCCAAGTCACAATGTTAGTGAATGATAGAGCTGCAACAATGCTGAAAGTTGGTAGGATGTTGAAAATATGCTTTCCGACTCTTTTTCGCATAACATGTCTTATACACGCGTATTATCTCATTGCAGAAACAATTCGAAAGAAATATCCGATAGTAAATATTTTAATAGCATCTACCAAAAAAGTGTTTCTGAAATCTCCCAAACATATCCGCGTTTCCAAATAATTGTGTCCAAAACTTCCACTACCACCTCAGCCTGTAATAACTCGATGGGGAACATGGCTTCAGGCAGTATTTTATTATCATAAATATTTTGCAAATGTGAAGGATGTGATTTTAAAATTTAAATAAAATCTATGACGATTCGAAAGAGTCAACAATTTTTTCCAATTCGAGCGTTCAATTATAAATAGATGAAATTTCCATAAACTATTCTGCAGTTGTACAAACTATATCGGTGTTACAAAATAGTCACTTATCTTTGCGAGACTCATTAAACACCTTCGATAATTATCGAAGGTATTTAATGAAGCAGCAGAAGCAGTGATACTAAACCGTGTCCGTGAACCGGCCCAGGCTGTCTACCGACTTCCAACTGTTTAGTTTGACGGAGGCAGTCCGAGAGGCCTTTGAAAAAGGGAGACGGTAGGAGCGGTATTTTTCGACCTGGTCAACGCATTTGACACTTTTGGCATGTCGGCCTAATCAATAGCCAGTTGGCCAGAGTCATAGAATCGTATCTTGGGGGAAGAAGTTCCTCAATTAAAATTGGGGATCATAGATTGTCATCCAGGCCCAGCGTGTGTGGAGTCCCGCAGGGCTTCCTTCTCGGTCCGGAACTGTTCTTAATCTACGCTTTGGACATCCCGAAAACAATTGCAACGACGTTGGCGATATACACGGATGATACCGCGATCTGGACGTCGTCGAGGAGCGAGGATCCGATATACCGGACACTGCAAGCGGCCACGGGCGGGTTCCTGAAGTAGGCAAACCGATGGAGAATCAGACTGAATATGGAGAAATGTATGGCGGTCAGATTTACGAAGAAAAAAGCACTCCTGCCGATACCATATTTGTTGGAAACCGACGATTACCATGGAGCGATACAGTGAAATATCTAGGAGTGACTCTTAACCGCCGCCTGAGCTTCGGCGCCCACTTCAGCACAGTTATGGAGAGGTATTATAATGCGAGGAGATCATTACTGTCGCTCCTATGTAGGAATTCAACTCTCGATTTCAGAACAAAGACACAGTATATAAAGTATATCTACGACCCATTCTTATATATGGGGGGCTGTTGTGGTCGGAAGTGGCAAAAACCTTCAAAAGTTGGTAACTGCCCAAAACAAGATGCTAAGAATGGTCGCTGAACACCGTGGTTTGTCCGAAACGCAGAACTGCACGCCGATCTTAACCTACCTCCTCTGAACGAATTTATACGGCAGTTGGCCAAAAATGCATTGGAGAGGATAGAGCGATCGGATAACCCGGTGCTGAGATATCTCGCCGAATTAGACCTCGACAGACCCCTGCCTATGATTCAAGTGCGAAGGGTGCAGGATATCCTCAACGATTGAGCGATATCCAAGTCAGCCTGATGTCGCTCTAAGTATAAATCGACGATCACTCCCATGACCGGATTCCATAGGATCATACTCACAATACCAGCGGTGACACCGTGGCCGCCAACAGGGTGATTAAGGGGCCAGTGGGGCTAATTACCCCGGTCTCGGAATACGAAAGACAGCTCTTCGACGAAGGTTAAGTGAATAGAGGCGTTGCTTGTGTTAGTTTTATGCGGTTTCCCGGGACAATAGTACTTTGTCGTAGTGGACATGAAGACGTCAATAAAAGGTAACAATATTATTTTTTAATAATATTGTATTTCACGTGCCTACTTTTGCGCGATACGCCTCTGACATTTCACTAGTTTATAGAACCTTATTTATTATGGTAGGACGTGCTATAAACATACGTTCAAAGTTGTTTTTAAATACCTGTTAATATCATGCTCGAATTGATTGTAGGAGGAATACATGATAATAGAACCAAAACCGACTCCCAACGAAAAGAAACATTGGGTCACAGCCGCATACCACACCTGGAATAAAACATTATGTATGTATATGTATATATATATATATATATGTATATATAATTCAGTATTAATTAATTATCACATCACTACAGTAGACTATTTCTAATTACAAGAACCAAATGAATATTTTCTGAGAAAAATTCAGATAATTTTCTCTAACGACTTACTAAATTTGGTACATGATTAGGTAGCATTTCGAAAAAGCCGTCCACGAGCTTGTTGAGTAAGCACAAATGGCATATGCCAATTACTACCGAGGGAAGGAATTATGCTTTATTACTGATGGGCTCTAACGAGACCGAACTGCGGTTTGTTATTAATAATAGGCACATGGACTTTGTACGTATTTGGTAACTTCTTGTACAGCTTTCTTGGGGCACGGTCTAATATCTAATTTATTATTAGATAAACTAGGTCGTTAGAGAGTGATCTAATTTTTTCTTTGAGTTATCATATCAATATAATCATTATTGTTTTCATGAATCAATTACTGTCTTTAACACTATCAGAACCGTAATCATATTAATGTCTTCACAGAATTATTATTATGATTACAGTCGTGATTATGATTAGCATCGCCGTCCCAATTGTACTTTTTGCAGGAGAAACGGATGATCTTAATGAGAATAATGAGCTTCGAACAACGTATTCGCACATATAGAAAAAGGCATCATATTAATACTATTTGATAATCTTACGCGTAATGGAGATAAATTGCATACTCCGGGATCATCTAAGGATTAAGTGTTCCGGTGTTAATAAGTTTTCTTATTATTGTGGTTATTATTTACTGTTATCATTATTAAATAAAAAACTCTTATATGAATCTAAGTATCCGAGTGCATGTGTAAGATATTGCTTCAAAAACAAGCCTTGGAGGTAGAGGTGCTCATGCGAGGCATAAAACGTTGCTTTTTTCCAAGAGCGGAGTTTAAAGCTAGGCGTCCACCTATCCGCATCGTACGTATCGGACGCATCGCATCAAACGGATCGTAATATTCTTTATATAGGAACCTATACAAGCGCGTCCACCTATCCGCATCGTACGGATCGCACGAATCTGCCCGTCGGCAATGCCGACGCCGTTGCTCCGAGAGGCAACTTTTGCGATGCGTGCCGATGACTCACTACGAAAGTCCGATAGTTGCGTCGGCAAATCCAATCGCTGCCGATACTGTGAATGAATTGGAAAAATAATCCGTTTGATGCGATGCGTCCGATACGTACGATGCGGATAGGTGGACGCCTATCTCAAACGGATTATTTCTTTCCAATGCGTTCACAGTATCGACAGCTATTGGATTTGCCGATGCAACTATCGGACTTTCGTAGTGAGTCATCGGCACGCATCGCAAAAGTTGCCTCTCGGAGCAACGGCGTCGGCATTGCCGACGGGTAGATCCGTGCGATCCGTACGATGCGGATAGGTGGACGCACTTCTATGGCTTGCTATGTAAAGATTACTACGATCCGTTTGATGCGATGCGTCCGATACGTACGATGCGGATAGGTGGACGCCTATCTTAATCCGGAGCGGGCGTAAGTTGCAAGAACGGATCGAGTGTGTATATTTCGATCGCCTACGAATAACTCCGATCTTAAAAATTTTGGCTAGCATGAGGAATTCTAGTTGGGAATCATCAAGGAAGATATGAGGAAACTTATGAGAGTTATACTTAGATAAGTGTCAAGTAAGTTTCGAAGTAAAATTTATTATTGAATTATTGAGCAAATTTTATAAAATTGCAAATTGTTGTATAAAGTGTATTGACCAGGGAACCACGGGTAACCTGGACTTTAAAATTTAATATTTGTGAATTATATATATCTGTTACTCGTTATTATTATTCGAATCGCTTGTAGGTGGAGTGAAAAGCGCTCTATAAAAATACTATCTCCTTATATTGGTCTAAATATCTCGGAAACTATTGGAGATATAGAAAAGGAAGTAAAGACAACTTCTTAACCACTTGAAAACCACTAAAAGTTGAAGCGTAATCGCAGGTTCAAATAGTTTGGGGGAAGGGAAGATGTTCCCTCATTAAAATTAGTACTTATTGAAATGGCAACATTTTACGTGAATAGTTCTGCTTTTCTTGTTTTCGATATGCTCTCACAGGCTTTATTGATAAAAATGTGTTCCTGCGACGGTGCCTTAGCAATATCCACCAACTATACGCATTAGGGAGGCCTCAGATAAGAGCGACAGCGTAGAGGAAAATATTCTTTGTTTATGATAAAGGTAATAGACGACATAATAAAAGGTAACGAAATAGACATAGTAAGGGTTCACTCGCGCCGATATATATATATAAAAGAAACTGAAATAATGACAGGGAGAAGATAAATATTACAAAGAAATAAGGAAACATTTAGAACAAAGAAATTTACGTCCATGGAACAACATATAAAGAAAGCCCTTAATGCTATACTTTCATAACGCATGCATCAAATTAAAACAGAGGAAAGTTCAATAAATAAAATAGTATTTGTAGAAGAAAATAGTTTCTTACTATTACAGAAAAGTCAAAAGACTTTTCGAAGTTTCGGAAGAACATTAATTTCACAAGCACATGGAGTCAAATAAAGAGGTATGTTTACTGTAGACAAAGAAATGTAAACGCTACTAAAATTAAGTCAATATATTAAGGAAGGTCAAGTAGATGTTTCGATACGACGTGCACATTTACTTCTACGGACAACACATCTAACGCCGAGTGGGTATCGGTAATAAGTAAATTAGCGGTCCCAAAACTAAATTTATTTCTCCACTTCTTTCGCTTCAATTTTTTCCTTTTACACTCATTAACTTACTTTTACCTCATATAATGTTAATAAACTTGACCCATTATTTGTGGAAAACGGTTGAAATAAGAGAACTAAGAAGAGAACAAGACATGTCTTGACAGGAATTATGGGATGTAAAACAGCAAACAAAGAATTTATAATGAAGAGAATAGTGTTTCAGGACGAAACGTTAAAAGATGGTGTAGCGTAGTTTGTAAGTACTAATTTGAAAACCTGGATAAACATTAAAGATTAGCACGCGACAACAAGCAACCCTTAACACTGTAGTTCCAAGTAGTCATTAAAGTCATGAAATAAATGTTTCTATTGATACCTTAATCTGCGTCTGATGTTCATGAGACCTGGAAATGCGCTTTCGTAACCGTCATACGTTAAATTTAAATAATTTCGTAAAATCCAAATTCTAAAAAGATTTGAATTGCACTGAATATAATATTAAAGTTTAATTAAAACCTGATTATATTCAATAGAATGAAAGCAGTTAAGTAGACTTTCCAGAAGGGCCAATGATTTATAGTAAGATGGTCAACTCCACATGTGACACATAATGTGCAAAAAAATAATCAGATTTATAATGAAAGAGGGAAATAAGTAAGACAAACAAGTTAAAATCGTTTGTTAGTCGAGTATGTTGGTATTAGAATAAAAATGAATAGACGATTAAAAAGACATAACAATTAACAACAATGCCGCTACGACGAAAAATGCAGAGAAGTGCTAGAGCACTAGAAGATATCAAAAAATATGATATAATGGCTAATTTGGCTGAGGAGTTTATTCTCATTATCATTAGCAATGCTGCTACAATAATAGCATTCGATCGCATATGTTCGTATACAGGCAGCATCTATTATAATGCTGATATACGAATATTGTATACGAACTACTACTAACCTTGTAGCAACACGTAAAACGCATAATGGCTAGCCACCGCTGATTACTAGTAATTATTATTACTATTATTCTTATTATTACATATCCTTCCTAATACTACATATATTTTCAACATTATTTGAAGGTATAATACTTACATTAGCTTCTAACAGTTTATCCCACTGCGGTCGAATAAAAAATAGTATTCCATTTCCTGCACCTTCCAAGGTAACCGCTCTTATTAACAGGGCGACCATAATGACATAAGGAAAGAGCGCTAGGAAATACGATGCTTTCCCCGAACTGGAAACTCCCTTAAAACTAACAAGAAAGGTTAAAATCCAAGATGCTAGAAGGCATAGGGTTAATCTCCAATCGGGTAAACCAATTCCCTCCGAGATATCAGTGATTTCCCTCAGAACTTCACGCCTGGAATTAAAGAGGGTATACGTCAAAAATTGTTCTGTACAACCTTGGATAGATTAGGAAATCTTAAAGTTAGCTACAAAAATTAGCAATGTGTGACTCAAAATTAATTTAAAGGGGCTCATATTGTTACGTTTTAAAAATTAAAAATCTTTTCCATATTTTCCTTAAAGGAACCCATGTATATTCGTACCTATTATCTACTACACATATACTAAATTCCTAGGTATTTTTTAGTGTTGGAAACTTTACACCTTCTTTTACGTTTCACACATAAATTCCACCCTGGGAATTTTCTGTACACATGCTGCGTATTTTCGTGCGAGACCTTTAAGATCGCAATTCTCACATAAATTTTAATTCTTTCCATATGTTACATAAACCATTTATATCCCTTCGATAACTACCCAGTTTCGTGTATTAAATTTTAAGAAACCATTATCGGTTGAGCGTTCCTACATTGCAGTATGTTTTGTTGAGAATTTAGTGCATTTTGTTGTACAGTTATTACGTAGATAGAACTTGGCTCCGCAAATAATCAGCGCCTGACCAAAATTCCTGGGGATCATCTTCACTGAACTACGCCAGACTTCAATATTCACATTATTGTATAATTCAGATTTACGCCAAGCCGGTTTAGTAGCCTTCGTTTGCTATCAATCTTAAAGGTCAAATGACCACTCCACCAAAATTATATTTAGAATGCAACTAGGTAGCAATATTTTTACGACACCGATTTATGTAGTTTGAAATACGTTTTGTGAACGCTTTTGTCGTACGCAATTATTGCAAGAATTATAGCACATTGGAATAGTTACTCAATAAAATATACCATATAAAGACTAAGGATAAAGTCCAGCAACGTTATTTCCATAGTCATTTGGTTGAAGGTTAACATGCATATTGTGGTACATGGAATTCTAAATGAAACTAAACAGTTTCCTAGGTAAGTTGTTTTAGAAATTAGAAATAGAATAACACATACGTTATTCATATTACAGAATAGGATATTATACATATATTAAGTTGTAAATCGCTATTTTTCGTTATACAAATAATCTCTTCCCAAAATGGTGAATTTAATTCAATTAAATTTAACCGTTTTATTTCGATTTGATTGAGTACTGCATATAATTACGTTTATTAAAATCGCAGAAAGATTTTTAAAAAGTCCATTTATAATCAGGACTAAAGACTAACACAAAATAATGTAAAGAATAATGTACGCAAGCCTATAGCCTCAAGTTATCTATTCGGATTCTAAATTTTAAGTGTCCCTGGCAATGTATGTCGCCTAATTTAATATCTTGTCCAGTCTGGTCGGCGTTTGTGGAATTCTTTGAGGGATGATATTAGTATTTTGAACGGAATATTGTATATTTTAAAGGGACGTCGGGCGTTTGGTTATGTCTGTTGTTTGTTATCCGAACATAACAATATATATTAGAAAAACAGCAGATTCGGAACAACATATACGACTAGGGGGAATAATTAATGTGGGTTAATAACTCATTGATAAAACTCACCGAAATATAATTAAATTTACTAATTTCTAGAAGCTTGTCGGAAAACGGTACAGCAGTTATAAAATTTGGACACTAACTCCTCCTGTTTACTTGGATATTGCCACACTTTTAGTCTGTTTCCCCTGATTTCCAATCTCCGGAGCGCAACATTAGAAGAAATTGAACGGATATATAATTTTGAAACAATACAGCTAATTTGGAAATATTTTTCAAGGTAACATTTGAAATCTAGGCTTTTTACAACCTAATGATCCTTTAAAAAATTTAAATTTATGCGAATGTTAGAGTCATCCAAAATCGCACAACCGATCGAGATGTACTAGCAACTCCCTCCAGTTTTTGGTATTTTAGCCTTTGCTTTACTTTATTTTTAGTTTTTTTTCTTCGTCTTCAGTGGTATGGATTAATTGAAAGTAATCAATTTGTAATTTTGAATAATATCAATTGAAACTTCAATTGTATATACTAGCTGACCCGACAGTCGTTGTCCTGTCAAAAAAATGATGTAGATAGAAGATAGATTATTTTAATTATGATTTAATGTTGAGACCAGGTTTCAAAGCACCCATATTTGAATATTACAAATATTTACAAAAATTAAGCAATGAGTTGATCGCAACGCTTGGTGATGAACGATCTTTTTTGTCTTTCCGTTTGGAGAGAACACGAATAGCGCCGATGGTTTACCTATCCTCGAGCACGCCACGTGAAACTGTCCATGGGAAAAACATGGCAATTCAAGGTTCATTTCAGACACTTCCAACGATTGGCCTTGCGATTTATTAATCGTCATTGCAAATGCAAAGCGAATAGGAAACTGAACTCTCTTAAATTGAAACGGAAAATCGGTTGGAATCAATGTAACTCTTGGAATCAGAACATCCTCGCCTTTGAACTTTCCTATGGTCATCGTTGCTTCAATCACGTCATTCATCAGCTTCTTAACAGCGAGTCTTGTTCCATTACATAGTTTCGGTTGGTTGAGATTGCATAACATGATTACCACCGAGTCGACCTTGAGCTGCAAATTGTACGACGGCATTCCTGCCAAATACCATGAATTCAGAAATTCAACTGGATAATTGACTACTTCATTTGGATCGGTAATTGAATCGCTTGACTTAAATGAATGCAATTGGCCAGTGATTTGACTTTGAATTTTTATGTTCAAATCGTCTACGTCTTTATTTTTCGCTGCCAAAATAGCTCGTTCGCTCAACAATACAATGTTTTTGTGATTTGAATCAATATTCAAGAACACTTTCGTAATCAACTTTTCTTCCGACTTTGTGAATTGACAAACATTAGGTGGAAACGAAATTGGGCCAGTGGAAGCGTCAACCGGAATTTTTCCATTGCCAATGTCTAATAATTGCGTGGAAAACACTTTTACCGATTCGTCATTTTGTAACGCGACTCGCATATTCTTTGTTAACTTTAGAGTTACATTGGGCCGTCCACGAACCGTCTGTTATTTTGTACGTTATCTCCAACTGAGCGAGTCGAACTCGACTGTATCCGTTGTTCCGGAGTCATAATTGTTCGCGCTTGGAAATTCCTATTCGATTTGCGTCCAAACGGTGTGTACACTTTGTACACTTTTATAGTTTACAAGAGGTTGGAGAGAGTTTTAAATACTACCAAAAAGAGTGAAATAAAATTTCACATACTCTCACATAAATTATCTCACTGAGATGTATTTATTTGGCAACTTTTACAAAAAAATTGTGCAAGAACCGCACTGCGGTCTACATTGCATATACCAATAATTATGTAGGCCGCAGTGCGGTCCTCGCACAATTTTTTGTAAAAGTTGGCAAATAAATACATCTCAGTGAGATAATTTATGTGAGAGTATGTGAAATTTTATTTCACTTTTTTGGTGGTGTGTACACTCTTCGTTGGTCTCATTGACTTGACGATCATGTAATTCTCTTACATTGCGCGTACGCCGACCCATATTTCGACGCCTTATTGGTGGCATTTTTCCAAATACACCAAATTAATCTTTCCAGCACACCACAATGAAATCACTTCGCAAAATGTCACATTTCTTTTTTTAATGGTTTTAATGACTTGGTTGCAAGACCTTTAAGCCCTGCACTTTTTCTTATTTTGTTATGAAAATATGTGACAGCCAGACCGCAGAACTGTCAAACTGTGCCTCATCTTACGTAATGAAACGTCAAATTTGACATAAAGATACTTGTTTCTTATAAAAATACCATCAAAATTTCCTACTTCTCCGTTAATTTTGCAAACATTTTCTTTCATACAAACCTTGTCCTGATAATTACGAACACAGCAAAAAGAAATCAACCAAATCTGTTGAGCCGTTCTCAAGTGATGCTCCGTCATACATGTGGCAATTCATTTTTATTAATATAGCTTATATTTACTGAGCCGAATCAGTTCTGCAGATGATCAAAATATATACACTATCCCCGAAAAATAAAAATTAAGTTTTCCTTAGGTTAGAAATGAACTTTTGATGAGTAGTATCTATTATACTAAAGCGCTACCGTATGTGTGTGTTCGTGTGTATGTCCGGACTCTCCTGAAGCCCCCAGCTAGGTTTTCCCTACGTTAATGGTGTTTGCCTACGCTTTATGATAGAGCTACTGCATATTAAGCGGATTACGGTAAAATATCATTTCTTCGTAAATTGCACCAGCGTTAATTATAAACTAACTAGAGTCCCTGACTATGCATTACTACTCAATGACAAGTATGGACATATGACATATGACAAATATATATTCATGGAAGATTTCAACGATTCATCCCAATTATCGCAATCGCCCCAACCATCTATTTCTCATGTTGATGGCCCTCCAACTGCAACACCACCATCACAAGTGCACATTGCACAACGAACCCCAGCACGTCAATCAGAGAGATAAGTGAATAAAACAATAATAGTTGACACAGTAATGACCACGTTTTCTTTAGAGCAGCCAGACAGTTTCAAGCTCAACGCAAACGACAACAGTGATATCTGGAAACGCCCCAAAAATGTGAAGCACGTCTAGCTGCAATGCGGGATTCGAAAGAAGAAAGACAACGGATTAACATTGAAAATGTGACCAGACAGTGAAAACAGTGTCAAAACTAAACTGGAGGCATGAATTCCTTTTTCTTCACTCTATGTAGATTCCAAACACTTCTATTATAGAGCAATCAATCCAGCGTCGATCCAATCGCCGTCGATGACGTTATCAACGTGCTAGTGTTGTCACAGCTCTAGAAATATGCATTATGTTGATACCAGGAATGTCACATGTACTCACTGTTCTGCACTCTTCTTTCAAGATACGTCGCACAAGCTAGCAAAAAAATTGTGACTGTTGGCCATCTCACTTTTTACTTCAATACTTTTACTCATTAGGAACGACCCTATTTGTGCAACCTATTTTTTCTGCAGCTGAACTGACGGGCACCCCTCACCACATCAATATTTGCTGTAACTTCGGCAATATCGTAATCCAAGACAAATTCAACGATTATCCTGTTGAACTCCGCGCTCTCTTTACATCCGACACCCCACAATGTGGAAATTTCCGCCACAACATCCGGCAATTTAGCTTTGCGTTAGCAATGGCGAGCATGGGCGCACGCCTCGATGTTCCTCAAGGAAACGGCCCTTACTGTTTCCGGTAAGCGTTTCTTTCTTTGTTTCTTCCGTTTTGCCTTCTCAATTCCCCTAACTTCCATTATTGCAGCATCCACCGCCAGATCTACCATTATACCGGTCCCCTTTATCCTGCATTCGGTGCATCACTGCTCTGTAGCTAGCTGTATATTCTGGACACCGCCCAAGCCTATGCAGAACGAATGAGTCGTGCATCCAACTCCAATTGCAATTCTGATGTCATGCGACTTCTCAGTGAACTTATGGCATGGATAAATTCATTCGCACATTCAGAAAATGTGATCATTGGGACACGGTAAAAACCTTAACTTTTTTGCAGGGTATGGATGAAGAAGAAGCAAAAGCTGCTCGCGAGAATCTCACCGCTCAACCAGTCAAATTTAATCAAATTTAATCAAAAATACTTTGGATATTGTAAAACTACGTTTTTTCCCAGTACATATTCCGAGTTGTTTCTTAAGACACCTATCATCCAGTTCTTGATATATCTATTGAGTTCGCGACGATCAATGTATGGAAAACCTTTCCTAGTAATAACAACAGGGCAGGGCAGATTTAGTTTGCGTCTGCGAAGATCTATCTACAATCGATTGGTCCTTTGTTGACTCATTTTCTGACGTCAACGAGTGCATATCTGCCTTCTACGACGAGTTGTATCGGTCTGTTGAGAGATTCGTCCCAAAATTTAGGCATGCTAAGCGTAGTTTTCCACCTTGGTTTACTAGAAATATTAAACATAACTTGACATTAAAAGAATATTACTTCAATAAGTGGAAGAGGACTAAATCTGCATATTATCGTAATGAATTTTCAAGATTGCGTTCTTTGGTTAAGAGAGAGATCGGAAGTACTTTCAGAGGCTATTAAGCTGAAGTTGAAAATAACATTGTCGAAAACCCTAGCACTTTCTGGCAATTCATTGCCGGTGAGCGTAGTAACTCCCGCATTTCTGGGTCCTTATCTTACAATAATGTCATTCTCGATAAACCTAACGATATCGTTTACCAGACCAATAATTTCTCCATCTCAGCACAGCAACCGTTTAGAAATTCTCATCCTATTGATATTGGTTTATTTACATCTGATGATGTCTCTCGTGCCATGAGAAAGCTAAAAAATACCAAAACTACTGGGCATGACGGCCTTCCGTGTTTCTTTATTCGTCGCTGTGCCTCTTGCAACTATTTTCAATCTTGCTATGCAGACTTCTACTTTTCCTGACTTCTGGAAGACAGGAAGAATAACACCCGTCTTCAAAAAAGGCTCTCGAATTAATTTAGAGAACTGTAGGCCTATTCGCCTTCTTTGCAGCTGTGCCCAAGTTTTTGAAATACTTTTATACGACAGATTATACAATTGCGTCAAACCTCAACTTTGTCTCCATCAACATGGCTTTGTCAGCAACAAATCCACCACGAGTAATTTAGTCGAAATTACACAATTTATCAGTGATGCTCTTGATAACCGTCGGCAGGTGGATGTAATTTATACGGATTTTAGCAAGGCTTTTGACACAATTGACCATTCCGCTTTAATTTGCAAGTTATCGTCTCCCAAAAATACGAAATTTTTCAGTTCCTACCTTAACAATAGACATTGCTATGTCCATTACAACGGTTTTCTTTGGTCTCTCTTTCTAGTCTTTACTGGGGTACCACAGGGATCCAACCTGGGCCCTCTATTGTTTAATATATTTTTAAATGATCTTCTAGAGGTTCTGGATTGTAGAACTTTAGCTTACGCTGACGATATCAAGATATTTCACAATATTTCTTCGACAGCGGATTGTACTGTGCTACAAAATAATCTTGAAGTAATAAATGTTTGGTGCACCAAAAACAATATAAAATTAAACATCCATAAATGTGCGGTCTTATCTTATTCTAAATGTGATCATCCTTACCTTTTTCAGTACAATGTGTCTCAAACTGTTATTTCCAGAGTTACTAAGTTTAAGAATCTAGGCGTGCTTTTTGATTACAAACTATCTTTCACTGACCACATAACTAAGATATCTGCCTCAGCATCTAGAACCCTTTCTTTTATTATCAGATCTTGTAAACATTTTTCCAATATAACCTGCTTGAAGGTTCTGTTCTGCTCCCTTGTTCGCTCGAAACTCCTCAGTATTTATATCAACAGCTACTTCTGGAAAGTGTTCAAAAACGTTTTCTTAAATATCTCTCGTATAAGACTGATGGTCTGTATTCTCTTCTGTCTACCCTCTCCTCCTTCACACGCAAACTTTCGTTCCCTTTCTCAGCGAAGGAGTGATGCTAGTGGAAGGTTTCTAATGGCAGTGGTCAATAATAAAATAGATTCTCCAACTTTGCTCTCACAAATTAATTTTATTATACCTCAGTACAATATGAGATCACTAGACATGTTCCAAGTCCAAAACTCGTACGAATATTATGTGCAAGGCACGAATTACGCACATGTGCAAAAATGCCAATAACATTTCATTTTTCTGATATTTCTTTTCTCTTATTTTCTTATTTAATATAAATATTGTAACTTACAATCTTACTTTCTCTTTTTTTTTTTTCAGTTGTTAAATAATATTTACTTTTTCTTTTTATAAGCAACGATACTGTAGGCTGTATTATTGCAATATTGTTCTTTTTGTATGTCCTTTTAAGGGAATTTTTCTGTTGGACAGATAAAATATATTATTATTATTATTATTGTTAAGATAGTTACGAGTAGTTACTTCACTTTCTCTGTAATTTTAATGGTTCTTTGTCGACATAAACGAGCGAATGTCAAAGAAAATGATAATTGTAAGGGACATACACATACACGGGATACACACACATATGTTAAACATAATGCATACAACTACAAATGCCCCAAAGGGTTGGCCGAGGTCAGTAGCCCGTATAGTATATTTAAAGTAAATAAAAAATTAGCAAGAAGATAACTAACAATATTTTTATTAAATTTGTGAATCATCAATGTGTCCACCCTTATTTTTAATAACCGATTCATAAAGTTTCAGCATCCTATTAAGCTATTTTGTTAAAGTTTCTTATGAAAAAGTTTTCCATTCTGCCCGCAACGTATTTCACAAGTGTTCAGCAGAGGCAGGGCAGGGGACTGTGGTCGCCACAACATAATGTTAGGCGTTCTCTCAGCCGATAATTTGTCCAATTATTCTCTCCATAGCTTCGAAGAGTACTTCGGGTCATTGTCATGCTGAAATGTGAATCCGTGTCATAAAAATATGGAGTGCAGATAGCATCATTTCATTTTTAAGGATATCCCGGTACCGCTCTTTTTCATGATTTCTTAATCATGAAAAAGAGCGGTACCGGGTTCTGCAAATATTGCTGATTCTGTCTCCACCAAAACAACTCCATATCTACATATATGTATATTAATACGTAGTGGGTCCTCTTCTCGTACATATTTTAGGGTGTTACCTCCATGTATCGCGATGGTACATATATCGTTTTTTTCGTATTACAATGCAGATTAATGTATGTTTCATCGCGATACGTGCAGTGGAACGCAGGTGACAGTCTGTAATATATTCCATATATTACATATTGTAAATGAGCTTAAGTGACAGGTATCAAGGCATCTGTAATCAGAATGACACACGCAACGTGATATACATCAACCACGTCAAGTAATCACATATTGTAGTAAATACGTTCAAGAAACGGATAAAAATTGTGTGGCATAATATTGACTACACAAAAGCAGATTAAGTGGATTAAGTTGACGTCTCAATACATTGCGAGTGAGTAAAATAATTGTATGTTCAGCTCATCCGTTCGTGCCAAGCATTTGCATTTGTGTATTCGTCGCTAACAAGCGGAACACCAGGATTTTCATGGGTCTTATATATCTAGGTATGAGCTTTTCTCCTAAAGTGCTTTATTTTTTGATAAAATCGTTGAAAAGGAATTGAAGTTTCCTATTTGTCCCTTATATCGTTAATTTTAAGTGTTGATGGTAGTGCAGTGGATAAGGTCTAGGGTTTACACCGTGGGGATGTGTGTTTAAGTCCTCCTCATGTCTTTTTTTTTTCAATCTCTTTCGTGCACAATATTAACAAATATATTTCATTTCATGGAAAATTATTCAAAAATAATATATTTCGACGTGGTAATTTATTCGGAAAATTACCATTCTCAGGGGTGTAAAACCTAGATCCTATCCATCGCGCTACAATCTCTTCGTTGAACAGCACTTAAAATTAACGATTTAAGAGACAAATAGTAAACTTCAATTTCTTTTTCAACGATTTTCTCATAAAGTAGAGCGCGATTATTTTATTTTACTCGAAAATACAATAAAGATTCAATGTAAATCAGGTGTGATTGTTTGTATTTGACTGCGTATTAATATATAGATGTTGTGGTCGAATTTCGACCATCGGGCGATCCTAGTTATAACAAAATCGCCACTATGTTTCACGACATGCCCTAAACATTGATAAGATGTCCGTCCTCCTACTGACCTACGCACAGAGACTCTTCGCCTTCACCCACACTTCGAATTTAGACTTGTCATTCCACAAAACTTTTTCTACTCTTCAAGTGTCCACTTTTTGTATTGTTTAGCCCATTGCAATCACTTCTTCTTGTTGACGGCGCGCAACAACAGTTTTCTCAGAGATATTCGGTCATGAAGGTCTGCCTCCCGAAATCTGCGTTTGAAGGTTGACGAATTAAACCTTTCCATATCCACTTGGACTGCTATTACGGCTGCAATAAGGCATCCATTACGTTTGGTAAAAATCACAATCTTCCTATTTTCAGCTGAAATCTTGATTATGGCTCTTCCATTATGTGCTTTGTTTCTAACACTGATCATTCCTAAATTTCTTCACATCATAGTCAATTGTTCTTCTTGGTACTTTTAGTTCCTTCGAAATTTAGCGATTACGCTCGCCACTTTTATGATAGCCATTTATTGTCGAGCACTTTTCAACTAAAAGTTCCTTCATTTTCGGTATATTTGCAATTCACACAACAAAATTCTTCAAAACGGTCGCATTGTAGACAGCGTAAGTTTTAAATAATGTTTTTTTTCGCAAAAGGTAAAGATAACCTCAAAGCTCGACGCATTCGTAAAAAGTGCAGTATTTGTTTCTGATAATAAAAAGGAATAGAAGAAGATTATCTACTTCGGTAAATTCCATCCGAAAGCGACACGAGACTTTTGCGTTAGGTGCTTATACACCACAGCTACAAAATATTTTTATAGACAGACTTACAATAATTAAAGAATATATTAAAACCATATGAAGAAATATGGGTGGGTAAATACTTTTAAACGATAGTGTATATCGGTTTACAAACTCGTGGTTATCATTAACCATATTTTTTTATTGTTTGACATTATTTTCTTCCTAACTTAATAAACGTCATGGTCTTGAGTTGTGTAAAGTTCCGACCATTGTTCTAAATTTTCTTTGTCTCCTGCTTCCCAATAAATTCACTAAAGTGTTTATCCATGTCGTATAGGCCCTCATTTATTGTTCGTCTAGGATATTACCAATACTTTTTGAAATATTATGGTAATTTTATATAGAATATTTCCTGGTGCCGAATACTGCAAAAATATCGAGAAGTTTCGAAACTACTCATAAAGAAGTTGGCAATGAGAGGGAAAGGAATGTTACATAGCTGCACCTTTCTGTTGTATGTAAACTGTGTTATTGATTTGAAAAAAATGTTCTATACAAAGAGATGTTCTCATGTTGTCGATATTTTTATCCAAGGAACTCCTCTAATTTAAACTTTTCCAAATCACTGCGCCTTCTTTCAATTGCATTCCGATAATTTCATTCAGTTTTGCTGATTTTCTACCGTTAATCTATCTAATTTATTAGTCAAAGTTCTTAATTCATCTACTAGCCACTCGGACAATTGGTTAGTTGGAGATTGGAGAGTCGATACAGCACACTATTGGCCTCATTGCTTTACCTGTCTTGTGTATTTTGAGCAAGCAGTACATTCGTGGTATGATCGAATTCGAGCCAGCCAATTTAAATTTTAACTTGATTAAATTTGGACAGTCCTTAACTGTATCCTGTGTAAGTGTGATCATTGATGGTAAGGAACTTTTGATATAGTGCTATTTTGTTTCTCTTGGCCATCATGAAGTAAAAGGTTTTTTTCGGAAGTCCTTTAGTAGCACTTATTTTCTTTTACTACTCTCCTCTTACGTTGTAAATTCTAAATTTATCTAAATTCTAATTTTAGAGGTATTCCTAGCGTATTCTTTCGTATTTTAATCTAAATATTTTATATCAGTGTACCCCAGCAATTCTTCTATTCGTGTCCCGCTCAGGCTGCATTTTAGGCATTTATTTAACAACGCAATTGTAATACTCCAATACGAATGTTGGTGCCTAAAAGAATTGCAGTACTCTATTTTGTTTAACGCTGATAGTTTCCTAGAACAAGTGGCACTTTTTTTATACCTTGAAATTTCGTTGCTTTATTGTTATTCTTGTATTATAAAGTGAACAGTTTGAGTACTGATACTAAAACCATTTATAGTCAGTGTGTAGTCAATATTAAGCAATTTGCTAATGATATCATCAATTTTGTACACCTGCGATTTTGCAAGTTCAACTAACAATAAGTCAGCTTTCTCAAATGGAACACAACATTTCTTTACTTTCTGCTGCGTAATTGAAAACTAAAATTGATAAAGAAATTAATAACAAAATTTCATACAAAATCAAAACATCTTTAATAGTGGTAGTAATAGGATAGTGTTAATTTGGGTTGGAACAGTGATTCCAAATGCTTTCCGTTCGAAAGTTAGAACAATTAATATATAAAGACATATACAGAGACTTATTAAATTCGCGATTTTAATAGATAAATATGTTTTGTTGTTATTTTTTTTTATATCTAGGTATATATTTCTTTTTGTTTCTTGTTACCCGTGTGCAGTATAATATACAGTATAGTTCAGGGCGTGATCCTGATAGCGTATTGGCCAAATGCAGCCAAAAAGCACAATTAATTTGCATTTGATTTATATTATTTATTTTGTTTTCTAGCCAAAGACTGGTCTTAACTCACTTTCAAAATATCTAATAATTTTTAAAATACTTATTTGCATAAATTGAAAACAAATAAGAATTAGTCGGTAAACTATTGCTGGCCATCAATGGTTTCTATAAAACGTAATTTAATAAATTTTATCGATAAATTTACACTTACCTAAAAACAATTCCGAGGAACTCACACGTGTTGCATTACCCTCAATAGTTATATTGTCTGTAATAACAGCTGGTATGCAAGTAATATTGTCTTCTTCCCATTCAGGTCGGCACGATGCCCAAGGTAAGTCCGAGGTAAAGGAATTGATAAAGTAAAATAATATAATTGCCATAAGGGCGCAGTAATATGTTGCTACAGATATTGCACCAATTAACTGTCCATAACCAATTCCTGGAAAGAAATTTCAGTTCAAACATTGAAATGTACATTATATAAATAGGATACAAACACGCAGACCAAATTGTTTTCAAATACATTGCACTTTTTGCAATGATACTTATACATAAGATTTGGTCTATATGTATATCGGCATGCAAGAAACTCGCTACCGTTATAAGGAAATATTCTCCAAGCAACATTGTTAAAGCAGGCAAAACTTTCAATGCCGAATAAAAAGTATGCGTTATTAGGTGAAAAGTGTTTTGGTGGCAATTTTTTAAGAGACTCGTTATGTTCGTTTAATGCAGTATGCAGAAAAAGAAAAGTAAGTACTTAAAAACAGCAAAAGCCCTCGTCGTTTTAACGGAGTCGGTAGTGGCGTGGAAAAGTGGTATCACAATAAGAAATAATGATAAACTGATTGGTCAAGTTTACTGCCCTCCTAAGCATAAAATTAAAAAAGAAAACTTCATGGAGTTCTTCCAAACATTAAGATTAAAATTCATAGCTGGTGGTAATAGCAAATATACTTCTTGGGTATCTCTACTGATCACAACATAAGGTAGAGAACTTAATAGCCTTATATAAGAGCAGGATTATACAACTCTATCAACAGGGTCCCCAAATTATTGCCCCACAGATTCCCAAAAACTTCCGGATCTTCTAAATTTTTATGTAACATATGGAATTTTGCACACATACATGTAGTCCCAAGCTATGAGTTATTATTGGACCATTTACACATAATTGCAACCGCTAACACATTTCCCATAGAGAAAAGATATATATCTAGATTACACAATAGGAGAACTAACTGGGAAGAGTATAGACATGGCGTGGAACAAGCAGTTTATCTAAATACAGCCTCAAAACACCTGATAAAATTGATGATTTCAAATTTAAATAATACTCTTTAGCAAGCAGTTAAAAAAGCTGCATAACAAAACAATATACAAGATTCCTAATAATATACCTAAGGAAGTAAAATAACTTTTAGCACAACAAAGAAAGGCTAGGGCAAAATGATATCGAAGTCATTCCCAAGCGGATAAAACATCGTTTAATTAAATTAGTAATAAACTAAAAACTAAAATTAAAAATCTAACGGAAAATCATTTTACGAATATATAACTAATCTGAATCGCTTCGACAATAGTATATGGAAGCCAATAAAATCGGCTAAAAATGTCAGTACCAGCGATACGTATTCAAGAAATTTGAATAATAGGGCAGCGCGCGCGCACTAGTGAAGAAAAAGCACAAATAAATATTTGCAAAACATCTTAACAACGTGTTCACACCACAGGATGATCGATCCAATCAAGAAATGGATAAAAGTATGATGTCCTTTAAGATATTATCAAGTCACATGTTGCATTAAATAATTACAATGTTTACTGTTTAGACAACTAAATGTAAACGATAGCAAAAATCAGGTCATATGTTCAGCAGGTTCAAGTGGATATTAGGTTTCCATCAATTAGGGTGTCAATTCTGAAATCATTGGAACGAATGTACATATGAGTGTACTACGAAGGAATCCCTAGCGCACCGTCATATGGATAGTCTAGTAACGTTTAAGTAAAAATTGAGGTATCATTTTAATATTGCTGCCATTTTTTCTACTTGTAATTTTTATTCTAAATTTTTATTTTCAGATTCTAAATGCATTCCGGTTAGTTAATATGGAACGTTACACGAAGGAACAACGTGTTTTTAGTATTAAAAGATTTTATGAAAATGGCAAAAGTTTTCAAGATGTAATTAGGAAATTTAGAACAAAATTCGGTAGAGAAAATGCTCCAACAAATCGTGCCATCAAGCTGATGGTTGAGAAATTTGAAAAAACTGGATCCGTTCATGATAACAGAAACAGAATTTATCGACGTAGTGGTCGTTCAACCGAGAATATAGCAGCTGTGAGCAGAAGTGTTGAAGAAGATCCAAAAACACCCATTCGTCATCGTTCGCAGCAATTATACATCAAACGATCCACATTATTCAACATTTTGCATCGTGATCTCCATCTAAAGGCTTATAAGATCCAGCTGACCCAGGAATTAAAACTAGCTGACCACGCATTACGTCGGCAATTCGTTTCTTGGGTCATCGAAAAACAAGAAGAAAATGATAATTTTTCTAACAAAATAATCTTCACCAACGAAGCCCATTTCCAGCTCAATGGCTACGTCAACAAGCAGAATTGCCGCATTTGGGGTGAAGAGAATCCAAGAGTTATCTTAGAGCAACCATTACATCCACAAAAAAGTTACGGTTTGGTGTGGTTTGTGGTGCGGAGGAATCATCGGACCATATTTTTTTGAAAACTGTCTCTTGACCGACATAATTTTTCATTTTTAACCGGAACCTAGTTGTAATAAACTGAAATAAAAATATTTTTTAGATCTGAAGATCTGGTCTTTTTCTTAAAATTAAAATGATACCTCAATTTTGGACACTCTATACAATAGGCAATGTCATTTTTCTTTACTTATTGACTTACTTCTATCTAACCTTATAAATGAATTTGGCGCACATCTTGTGTCTTTTCATGCGCTTTGTGAAAAATTCTTATAAGATAAATTATTTTCCTACCATCTCAAGAGAAACGAAAAGAATTTTTGGAGTTTAGGAGACACATGAAAGTTTTCCCCCTTTCTCCTTTTTTTTTTTATTCTTGTCTATCTAGGGAATCTTCCGAATAAAAAAGAGGACTGCTCGACAAGGCACTCGCTCAGTAATTTCGCATAGAAGGAAAAGATCGGTCTTGAGGGTTTCTTAAACATCCTAAATTTTTCCGTTTAGTTTTCGGAATCTGGTATTGTGTCATTCGTTACACTCAGGTGTCATCGAGAAGTTAGGGGCCGCGAGGTCGAGATAGTTCGACCAGGCAAATTTAAGGGCTTAGTCCCACTTTAAGAAAATAGTTTCGAAGTACCACGGAGTGTTTGCTTCGTACTCCTTGTCTGGAGGATTTCACCGGGGGAAGAAGGACGCAAGTACCCGAGAATCGAGACCGTTGACGGAAAGGACAGAAACTTGGCCCAAAACACCATCTTGTAGCGCCAAGGTACGTTCTTTGATGCGAATAATTAATTAAACCAAATCCAGTGTAGTGCGCCTTACCATTCCTGCGTACTCAAGACTTGACAGTGTACTATCGTATTTCTCTTTGGTTTATGGATTTATTATGTTCTTATTATACTTATATGTTATAAACGAGTTAATTGTTCAGAGAATAGCTTGTTAATTTTAGAAGTTAGTGTTAAATTCTGGCAGCCAGACCCTTATAAAATTTGCACTTTATTTAAGAAAAAAGGAATTGTAAGGTCAAAGCTTTTGTCATCTATCAGTTTTCTTTTATTATTGCAAACTAAAGTCTCGATCACAGATTTAATTTCACTTCATTTTCTAAGTCACTTTTAATCGTTCTTCCCCTTGGAGAACCACTGTTATTTTGTTAGTTTGTTCACCTTTTTAAAGCATTTCAATACATTTACCTGTTTTTAAAATTCACCTCAATTGTTTTTATTTCCTTCGGTGTGCTTGCTAATTTCCTTTCCCCCATAGGCAGGAATCGTCCAGGGAGGAGGTTGGCGAACGCTCTGTGTGGTAAGGTTTGTGTTTGTCTTTTTCTTTAATTAGGCAAATTCAGAAATCTGCCTGTCGAACGTCGTCGCCTGCCGATTCTGGTTCGTAGGCGCGTCGGTTCCGGAAACCGTTGGCAACCAACGAACCAGCGGCGCCCGTAATTTCTTTTTTCAACATCTTAACTCTTCGCGACTCACGACCTAACGCGGAAGCTAGCCCGCGTTTCCTGTTCGGCAGCAGGCCTCTTCGAGGCGCATTGCCAGCCACCCGCTCCACGGAATCTACAGGAGAGCGCGTAGCAGTATCATCATCAAAATTGCCTCCCCTATTATGTTACGAGATAAAGTGGCGCTTCGAAAACGTTAACTTCCCGAAGACCCTAAACACCCCAGACCTGGACCAAAACCTACTTCTATTCCATCTTTCAAAAAGAATATCATAGCAACCATAAGGCTGTCTGACACCAATACGGTCCCCAATCATATATACAGATTGAGAGAGATACAAAACATGGTGATTAAGGATATGCCCGTTGATGAGATTGCGCAGACCTCCAACATTCAGACTGCGAAGTGGAGTGAGCCTCACATCTGCGCCACTAGTACACCAGACGATCCACCACCACCACCACCATTAATTATGATTATGGTTTCCTGATTTTATATATATACTTATATACCTTACAGGTGAGGATGGTAGAAGGGAACGGCTCGAAAAAGGGAAGAATCTTGGGGAGCAGCGCTGGAAAAGGGAAAGCGAAAATACATTCGCACTGGAGGTAACTCGACCCAAGAAGGCAACTCAAAACTTAAACAAAACGCGAGGAGGGGAAAACAAGAGGTTTAAGGAAGACGGCAAGAAGAACGAGATAAAAGAAGAAGGAAGGTAGTATAGCACACTGAGAGTGGGTACGTGGAATGTGAGAAGTGTGAATGGGAAGGAGGAGGAGTTAGTGATGGAAATTGAGAAGCATAAGATAGAAATAATGGGAATTACGGAAACGAAAAAGAAAGGGAGTGGCATGAAGAGAATTCACAAGGGATACTGGATGTTCTGGTCTAGAGTTAAAGAGATAGAAAGAGCAAGAGGCGGGGTTGGATTGGTAATAACGCCAACTAGATTGAAAGACATGATGAAAGAAGAATATATAAATGAGAAATTGTTGAAGGTAGAAATTAGTATATTGGACGAGACTTGGACACTAATAGTGGCATATGGGGTAAGTGAGGACGTTTGTAAAAAGAAAAAGACGAGTTCTTTGAAAGACTCCAGAAAACAATAGACGAGGGGGAGAAAATATTATAGTATTGGGAGACCTCAATGGCAGAGTAGGAAATCTGAATGAAGGAATCGATGATATTATGGGAAAAGAGGGAGAACAAACAAAAAATAACAATGGAAGCAGAGTAATAGAAATTTGTATTGAAAACAACCTAGTCATAGAAAACTCGAAGTTCAGACACAAGGACATTCACAAGTTCACGAGAGTCGAAGAAAGCAGGAGAGAAAAATCAATTATAGACTATTTCTTAGTAAGCAAACACAAAGAGGAAATGATACAAGATATTAAAGTAACACGCAGTACAGAAATAGGAAGTGACAACTACTTGGTAAAAATGGATATGAGAGGGAAAGAGAAAAGAGAGGACAAAGAAGAACGAGGATACAAGAAAAAATTAAGAGTTACAAATTGAAAGAAAGAAAATATTATGAAAAATACCAACAAATATTAGCTAAAAGATTTGATGACCCGGAAGAAAGCGGAATTGAAGGAAAGTGGAATCATTTCAAAAACAGCTTATTGGAAGCAGCAAAGGAGAGCTGTGGATTTAAAAAATATCAAACAAGACCGGAAAAAGAACAGAGTGGTGGACCACTGAAATAAAACATATTGTAAAAGAGAAGAAAACCAGTTGGAAAATATATCTTGAAACAAGAAACCTGGACGATTTGGAAGAATATAAGGAGAAACGCAGAAAGGTCAAAAATGAAATTAAGAAAGCGAAAGAGAGGTCTTGGATAAAGTTTGGAGAGAAAATGACTAATAATTATAGAGAAAATCAAAAATTATGCTAGGGAACGCTCAAGCAATTAAGACAGAAAAGAGAATATAACATGGTAAACATAAAAGATATAATATAATTACAGAGGAAGACCAAATAATGGAAAGATGGCGACAACACTTCCAAGAGCTGACAGAAACTAATGTCGAGACAAGGGAAAAAGAAGAGGAGACAGAGGAAATACAAAATATAGAGCCAATTCAAGAAGAAGAAATAATGGAGTTCGTAAGGAAGCTGAAAATAGGAAAGGCTCCAGGAAGAGACAACATAACACCAGAAATGATCAAATATATGGGAGAAAAAGGGATAAGACAAATAACCAAGCTAATGAATACGATTATACAAGAAGGTAAAATACCGAAGGAGTGGAACTCAGGAATAATATTGCCCATTTATAAGAAGGGGAACAAAAGGGATTGCAATAACTACAGGGGAATTACACTAACAAGCGTCCCAGGTAGAATATTAGCGAGTATTATAGAAAAAGAATAAGAAAAATAACTGAGGAGAGCATAGAAGACACTCAATGTGGATTTTGAAAAGAAAGAAGTACACAAGATTTAATATTTGTGATAAGACAAGCAAGTGAAAACATAATTAACAAGAAAAAGACATACATATATGTTTTATAGACTTAGAAAAAGCTTTCGACCGGATAAGAAGGGAAGACATATGGAATGTCCTAGAAAAGAGAAATATAGACAAACGAACAATAGAGTTAATAAAAGCGACGTATAGGAATAACACAAATATAGTAAGAACCAACAACGAAGAATCTAAAGAGTTTACAACAAAGATTGGGATAAAGCAGGGCTGTGTGCTTAGTCCACTGCTGTTTTCTATGGTACTAGATGAGGCCATAAGAAGTGCTAAAAAACAAATGAAACCACTAAAAATGGGTCACTGGAAAATGAAGGAGACTAACTTGTGTGAACTGGTGTTTGCGGATGATATGGCAATTCTGGCTGAATCAGAAGAAGCGCTACAAAGGAACCTTGAAATCCTAAATAAGGAAATAAAGAATATAAACATGAAAATAAACATCGAAAAGACCAAATCAATGATAATAGCAGAAGAAAGAAAAAGACATAACATCAAAATCGAAGGGAGGACAATAGAAAAGGTGAATAACTACAAATATTTACGAACAATAATTCAATGGGACGGAAAAATGGAACAAGAAATTAATGAAAGAATGAAAAAAGCGGCAAGAATGTTTTATATGATGAGAACTACGTTTCTGGGGAAAAAGGAAGTGCCAAAACGGATTAAAACGAAAATTGTGAAAAAGTGATAAGACCAACAATAACATATAGTAGTGAGTCCTGGACAAGATCAGAAAAGGTAAAATCGCGGGTGAACGCAATGGATTGAGATTCCTAAGACGAATAGAAAACAAGACCAAGAAAGACAAGATAAGAAACGAGAATTACTGGAAAAACCTAGGAATAAAACCCATATGGAGAATAGTGGAGGAGAGTCAGCTGAGATGGTTCGGCCATGTGTGTCGCATGAGTGATGATAGACTGACAAAGAGAGTGTATGAGACACGAGTGATAGGAAAAACCAAAGAGGAAGGCCAAGAGGAAGATGGAATGACGATATCCGGGGAGCAGCGGCAGAGAGGGGAATTGAGTGGGAGGGAATAGAGGATCAGACCGGAGACAGAAAATGGTGGAGAGAACTACATCGAAAATAGGAAACTTGACCCCATCCAAGCCTTACACCGAAAGGTAGATAGGAATATGATTAAGAAGAAGAAGACTTATATACCTTTCATCTACCTTGACGTAACCGTAAAGTTCATGCGCTTCAAATTCATATTAGAATAATGCTACAAGTGTCAGAGATTGGACTATGCTTAATCCCGCTGCACTACACCGGTGAAGACCTTACTGCGAAGAGCACCTAGCGACGACCTGCACCTGCGGCAGGAACATTAAAGAATACATTTTGACAAATACCATCCTGCACACTACCGCGACAAACAACCCCCACCAAAAACTCCGAATGCCTTTTCGGCTGGCTTTTTAAATCCTGGAACATTCCTATCGCAATGCCCGGCACCGTCCATCGCACCAAAAAATTGAAGGCCTACAAAAACTCATAGATCTCAAAACTCACCGAGTAAGAGCACAAACCGCCCGCAAAACATCTAATCTGTCTCTAGTCCGAAAACAACGCTGCAGCTCCGCAGATAAAAAAATTCATCGGCGCTGTTTCCGAGCTTCAGGATCTCTTCGGTTAACTCGAAACGGCCATTCAGTATCTGAAGCTCACCATCACCAGCAACTTAACCGCGGTTGTAAGAGAGAAACTCAAAATTAAATATTATCACAGAAAGAAAATAACAAACGTGTATGGGGCAAATAAGAACATAATTGGAAATCCAGAAAACCAATGAAATCGCATCAACAGTACGCGTAAATAAGAGCTGCCCCTAGGCCGTCGAGGCGGGGGCGAACTCTACGGGACCCGACAACAAACCATAGGCAACTAAACATACATAGACAGACAATAGACAGAGCAGTAATAAAATTTTTACCGGGTGGCACACTGAAAGAAAAGTTATTTCACTCAACTTTTCTTCTATTGTGCCACCCGGTAAAATTTTCATTATTGCTCTGTTAATTGTATATTTGGTTGCCTACCGTTTGTCGTCGATTATTCAAACTTAAACACGCGGAGAAAGGGACGTAAGAATGGAGAACAAATTGAATGATATACGTACCGAATTAAATATGTTGAAAAAGAAAACGAAAGAAAACGAAAGAAAACGAAATAGAGTTATTGGAAAGAGAAGCAAGAAAAAGAAAATTATCATTCTCCGACTGGAGGAAGCAGAAAAGCAAGAGCGATATACAAGGGAAATGATGAGAGAGACATTGAGACAGATACAAGTACCAACAAACTGGAACCAGGAAATAACGGTGGTGAGAACATTGGGGAAAGAGGGGGCAAAAGGGAAAGAAGACCGATATTGATGGAGTTGGGAAATGAAATAAGAAGATGGAAATATTGCGGCAGGCAAAGAACCTCAAGCGAACAGACCTATTCATAAATGAGGACTACTCAAAATAAATATTAGAACAACGCAAGAAACTGATTAAACACTTGAAGGAAGCAAGAGAGCCGGGGTATCTGGCGAATCTAAAATACAATGAATTATAGGATATATAGGATATTTGCTGCAGTAGAAGGCACAAAAGAGGGCAAAATGGCAGAATTCTACTAACAACTACAAATAATACTAGATAGTGTAGAAGAGGCAACAGCAAACATACTAAAGCAATTAAAAACTAGTTTCAAAGAGTTACCTTTAGAAAGTCAATATTACCAAGGAATAAATCTAAAAAGTGGAACATGCAAGAACAAATTACATATGCCAACAAACGTCACGAAGGGCATTGTGCTGTATTAATTGCAGACCGCAAACGTAGACTAGTTTCGTGCTTATTAAGATTAGTGAAATTCATTGTTATGATAAACTTGTCATACATCTAGCTGTGAGGAATGGTTTTATTAATCGCAGAATGTTGTACCACACGGAAGAGTCGTAATAAGGACAAAATTAGTCCCGTTGCAGTCCGCAATTCATAAAGCACAATTCCCTACGTGACATTTGTTGGAATATGCAAACCATTACAGTTTTATTTGTAGGCTGCTTAGGTAACGAATCTCTGTTGTCTTTGACAAACGTAGTAATTAAAGGGGGACTGAGCGCAACGATAGGGGACGATGTAAACATGGGCATGGGATGCAGAGGGAGGTATAGAGAGAAGACAACGAACAGAAATACTCTAAGAATGTTGAACTTCTGCCAGGAAGACGATCTGCTAGTTGGGAATACTTGTTGGGAACAACCATGGAATGAAAGATATACACACAAGGCAGAGAGACGAAGAGCATAATAGAGTTCATAGTATGTACAAAAGAAGTGAGAGCAATATATAAAGAAGTAAAACAATAGATGGGGCGGAAGTAGGAACGGAATATAGAATGGCCATGCCTACTTGAGAGCGGAATTTGGGGAAGTAATAGAGGAGAGGGACTATAAAAAAATTACAATCCATAGACTGAAAGACTCAAAATTCAGAAGGAGATATCAAGAAGAAACGAGTCGGATGTTTAAGGAACCGAGGGAGGAGAACTTGGACCGAAATTTGGAGGGACAAAGGGACCTATTCAAACAGGTGATTCATAAGAAAGCGGAACTACCGAAGATGGCAAAGAACTGAGTGCTGAAGCCCAGAAATTGAAACGGAAATAGGACAAAAAAGAGGGGCATGGAGTAGATATAGCAGAACAAAGGCAGAAGAGGATAAAGCCAAATATAGAAAACTGAGAGATGTGAAAAAGAGAATGAGAAAGGCAAAGAAACAAAGTTGGAAAAGATTTGGAGAGGAATTGAACAATCAGTATGACAGCAGTAACAGATTATTCTGGAACAAGATTAGAAGATTGAGAGGAAATGAGAGAAAACAAATAAGGGTTATGACAGATAAGGCACACCAACTCAAAACCACAACAATAGAAATGTTGCAAGTATGAAGGGAATACTTTACAAACAAATTTGAACAGTAGGACGGAATTACTGAGTCACTGCACATAGATTAAAGGGAAGAAGAGGATGAGGAGCTACCAGAATTAACAAGGCAAGAACTGGAGCAAGGATTTCAGCAGATCAAAACAAGGAAAGCAAGCGGAGCAGACGGAATCCACGCAGAAATGATTAAGTGGATGGGAGAAGAGGGAATAGAATGATTTCTGGAATTATGCAGAAGGGTTTGGAACAAAGACAAGATCCCAAAAGAATGAGAAGCAAAATTAATAGTCCCTATACAGAAAAAAAGGGAATGAAATGGAATGCGAGAACTATAGAGCGGTCCGCCTTACGTCTACAGCCTTTAAAGTGTATTTGTTACTTTCATAGATTTGAAGCAGCATTTGATCTGAGAAATAATGGGAGAGACGGGAATCCCAAGAAAACTCACAAGCATAATCAAAGATATATACGGCACAGTGCAGGGCAGGGTATATTGCATGGGAAAACATCGGACACCTTCGAGATGAATGGGGGAATTAAATAGGGCCAGGACCTAAACCCAACAAGGAAGAGAACAAAAAGACTTGAGACAACTATAGGCTACAGACAATTATACCCGATCAAAGTAAATGGATTGCTATACGTAGATGACATTGACAAGGTTTTGCACACAACAGGAAACATGGACGGAGGAAATTGAAGGAATGGAAATGGAAATATATGCCAACAAGACTAACAAGGGAACACCGGCAACGCGCACTTCCAGATTTCAATGAAACTACACAGACGGAAAGCGTACCTTGAAACAACACCCTTTCGTTTTCCTGCGGAATCTCCCGATTTTTAAATTTTTGTAAACATCTCAGAGACTATAACAGATTTCTTCTCTTGTGTAGAATATAATTTTAAGTATATTACATAATCTCGAGGATGACGCCAATTGTTATGGAAAAAAAAATAAAAACGCGGGTATGGGGTACCCGGACCCCATCTTTTAAACTTGTTATTTTTATTTATTACAAATAAAGTCGATTTTATGTGCGATATAAAACGGTGCTGTATAACAAAATTAGGCAGTTAAGTGCTTACTGTTGCGACCAATACACTAAAAGGTACATTGTTACCGTCACGTATACAGTAAATATATATATATATATATATTTATCTCGAATGCTTGAAATTATTAATTATTTTGATAACGATTCCAAGAAATACTGTATAATAATCTGATGGGTATATCGACCTAAATATTGATAAACTAAAAAAGTATGCTATCGTGTACACCATGATCGTTATGCATATATAAGGTAGCAGTTTCAACTGATATATCAGAAGCATTTTTCTTTAGCATAATGGCAGCGATTAATATGGCTAATGTGTGGAACGTGTTATTTGCAACGTTTCAAGTAGCCAACAACGTGATAATTCCTTTGACGTCTCAAGGCTTTGAGTTACATGATGCTCAACAAACATGTTCTCTTTTGAATATGTAACAGGATTGCACTTTGAATGATTAGAAGAACAACGTGAAGCACAATTTGTGGAAGATGTATCAGAAGACAATTATGAAATGCATGTATTCCTAAAGAAGGGGGCAGTGTTGTTGACTTAGATTACAAAATTACAGCTGTAGAATATTGGAGAATTGGTAAATTCAGAATGGTCAAATCGTTATGGCAATTATATAGATGGGAAGAAAGTATTAACAGAGGTGGCGCGCAGACGGATAAACTGCGGTTTATTACAGAATATGTTCATACAATATTTCAAAAAGCATTGACCATGGAAAAGTAATTCATGACATCCCAGTAAACATTTTTAAATTTTGCGCACAGTTTAAATTGGTAGTTACGGCAATAGTGAACATATTCGCCAATTTCTAAGCACAATGCATACGAATATGTTCACTATTGCCGGAACTGCCAACTTAAACTATCCGGGAAATTTAAAAACGTTTACTCGAAGCTGGACTTTGAAAGCTAGACAAGACATAGGACACGACACGTTTAAACAGGACATTGGTGGATATCACATTTCAAGAAAGTACATAACTTTGTAATATGTAAAATTACAAAAATGTTTACTCGGTCGACACGTGCTGGTATCGAAGACCTACGGTTGTTAAGCAATAATATTCGGGAAATCCAACCCTATATCACTAGTACCGGCAGAAGCAGCGCATACAACCCCGATGAGAGTGGATTTAATCTAGAAATGCAATCCAGCCATACTTTGGCAATAAAAGATCAGAAAACCGTTGAAAGTGTTGTGCAATTTTTGCACAGTACAACATATAGTTATACAATTTTACTAGCCATTTCAGCGGATGGGCGCTTACTTTCGCTATTAATTTTAATATTAAAGGAATCTACGAATATGTTTGGACCTCGATTTGCGCAACCATTGTTTAGACCCGTAAATATTTCTTCTTTGGCGTCTGGAAAGCTCACTTCAAATCATTTAAAAACCTGGCTAACAGATGTTATCTTTCCAGATATCGGACCAAAAGGTATTCTCTTGATCGATTCGATAATAGAATTGGAAAAAAATTAATATAGGTTGGAAAAAATACGATATACGTATATGATTATGTTAATGTGATTAGGTGTTACAAATGTGCTGGATTTAACCATTTCGCGAAAGAATGTACTAGCAAGGAATCTTGCAGCAAGTGTGCTGGTGAGCATAGATTGGACGAATGTGATAACGATATTGAAAAGTGTGTTAACTGTTAAAAACGCTAAATTTATAATGAATAAAATGTTAAAAAAGGTTGTTTTTTTACGGAGTGTAGGAAAAAACCTGAGCATGTATGTTAAATTCCTATTATACAAATCTTTAATTGCACCTCATATAGATTATTGTTCCAGTATATTGTTTAACTTAAACAAAAATGAAATGTCACAGTTACAAAAAATACAAAATAGGGCAATGAGAATAATTTTGAAATGTAACAGGCATACTCCAATATCAACTATGTTAGGTACCCTAGGTTTGATGAATGTACGCCAAAGAATAGTATTTAGAAGCTTAATATTTATATATAAAATAAAAAATAATAATTTGCCAGATTACATAACTAACATTACACAAGTACAAAATATACACAGTTATAGTACTCGAAACAATCACAATTTTTATGTTGATACATATTGTTACTTTTTGTTTAATCGAGTTAATATTGTTAGGCAGGCGGGCTCACAGAGATAGAGCAGCGGGTAGCATAGCTGAACTGGTTTGGTGTTCCAGATTTACTACTTTCTTTTTCTGCATCTATTTCGCATGAGACATACCCATAAAACTTATTATGAGATAGTTTTTGCTTACCTGTCATAGCTGGACTTAAACATTGAAATGTTTTGACATTTCCTCTACTTGCAAATTGCCCTAATGACATTTCCAAGTAATATAGAGGTCTACCAATTATTATCAAAATTATTATATAGGGTATAAGAAACGCTCCTCCACCATTTTCGTACGCGGTAAATGGAAATCTCCATATATTTCCAAGTCCTACTGACATTGCTATGCAGGACATTAAAAATTCTGTACCATTGGTCCATTGAGCTCGTTTCTCTTTCGCTTGAGAATCTTTTTTCTGAAAAAAGAGTATGCAGTATTATTCATAATTATCTACTACTAGAGGTAATTATTCTCATATCGCTGTTAATATGTATTCCCATTTGCTTGAATACATACTTAAAGAAATATTGTACCAGTAATAAAGGAAAAGAAAGAAAAGCAGTACTTTACTTATTTTGGAGCTTATATGATTGATCCCAAGCCTTCTGACAATTAAAATCTAATTTCATTGTTATTGTCTTAACTCAAATCAATAAAAATATTATTATATTAAAAAAATAATTTTAATCTGATAACTTAATCAGGGAACAAAATTTCAAAACCTTAATTACGAAATCTACGAGCCTAATTTTGGATAAATCAGCTAAGAAATTCATTAAATTACCATTCCATCATAACACTAAAGCCCTTCCCAAAATTTTCAAACAGTTTATTTTACAGGTCGCATTAAAATCAGCTAATTCATTAGACAATCTTTTAGGAAATACCAATGATAAAATTTAAATTAATCAAAAATCAGGTATTTACGAAATCGGTTGTCAGGAATGTGGCATAAAATACATTGGACAAACTAGGCAATCAATCCTAACACGGTACAAGGAGCGCATTGCTCATTTTCGGTTCAACAGGCCTGAAAAATAAAGTGTGACTCGACATATTCTGGACAAAAAACACGCTATGCCAATTGAAAGTTTAAAATTAATTAAGGCGGTAACAACAGGGAACTGGATAGCTACGAAAGCATATATATTTATAAGAATGGAGAAAGAATTATGAATGCAGATGGAGGACCTATTCCAAATTCCGAATTGTGCGAGCTATTGAATTAAATTTTAGATTCTTTCTACCGTATTGACACGCTTCACAGAGCATGAAATTTAGATATTAATAAACTTTCCCCTTAATGGAAGTTCAGTGTCAACCGTGTTTTGGTGTGTTTCGCGCGTTCATTGTGTGATGTTCATTGTGCAGTGTGTTGGTGTTGTACAGTGTTTGTTGAATGGTCTTGCGCATTAGCCGGATTCACTAGTGACCCTGAATTCCCCAGTTTTTCACTGAGGATGGCAACTTAGTTGCCGAAATACGTACCTGGATTTTTCAGAAAGGTGTGCTAACGGTAATTTTATTTATTTTATATCTTATATGTATATATTCATCGAGGTGTACAAATTTGAGCCCCACCGTACCTTCATGATTATTCGCAGGATATTCAGAGCTGTTTCGCATTTTTTAATTATATTGTTAATATGTACTATTCATTTTAGTTTACTGTCAAAAACTAGACCTAAATATTTAACGTATGTGGTATAGGAAATATATTGCCATTAAATGTTATATTCTTCGTAGGTAATGTTCTTGATTTTAAGAAAAACATTAAATTCTGCGTATTATATAATATTTACTTTAGGATTAAATATATTATGAATATCATGAGTATATATGTTAAATAATATCGGGCTCAGGCTAGAATTTTGTAATAATCCATGTGACACTAATCTAGGACCTATATTATCATTTTCACTTGATCTAACAAAAAATTTTATATTCCGGAAAAGATATGTTATATTATGTGCCACCGGTAGTGGCAAACTAATATTATTCAGTTTTGTTTCTAAAATATTCAAGTCTACAAAATTATAGGCGTTTTTAATATCTAGGAAGATACTTCAGGGAATTTCTTTTTTCGTACATGCAATTTGTATATCCGTAGTAAGTTCTGTTAGAGCATCAATTGTGGCCCTGGTTTTTTCTAAATCGGAACTGACGGGCTGGTAGAACATTTTTAGTTTCTAACCACCATTCCGATTTGAATTTAATCAAGCGTGCATATATCTAATATATTTAAACGAGCAATTCTTGTATATGTATGTATATATATATATATATATATATATATATATATATATATATATAGAATTGGGTTCTCGAAAACGGCTCTAACGATTTTGATGAAATTTAGTACCTGGGGGTTTTCGGGGACGAGAAATCGATCTAGCATCCATTTTGGCCTGGTTTACACACATTTCTGGTATTGCGGTATATGAAATTGGTTATCGAAAATGACTTTAGCAATTTTTATGCAATTTAGTATCTGGGGATTTTCGAGAACACAGAATTGATCTATCATGGTCCCGCTCCCAGGAAATTTTTTTGTCCCGCTTTTAGATTTTGATGCGATTCAGTACCTGGGGGTTTTCGGGGACAAGAAATCGATCTAGCATGGTCCCGATCCCGAGAAAATCCATTTTGACCCGGTTTACACACATCTCTGGTATTGCGGTATATGAAATTGGTTATCAAAAATGACTTTAGCAATCTTTATGCAATTTAGTATGTGGAGATTTTCGAGAACACAAAATTAAACTAGCATGGTCCCGGTCCCAGGAAAATTTTTTTGTCCCGCTTTTAGAGTTTGATGAAATTCAGAACCTGGGGTATTTCGGGGACAAGAAATCGATCTAGCATGGTCCCGGTCCCGAGAAAATCCATTTTGACCCGGTTTACACACTTTTCTAGTATTGCGATATATAAAATTGGTTATTGAAAATTACTTTAGCAATTTTTATGCAATTTAGTATCTGGAGATTTTCGAGAACACAAAATTGATCTAGCATGGTTCCGGCCCCAGGAAAATTTTTTTGTCCCGCTTTTACCTATTTCTGCGGTACATAAAATGTGTTATCGAGAATTACTCTAAAGATTTTGTTACAATTTAGTATCTGCGAGCTTTTGGAGACAAAAAACCGATTTAGCATGGTTCCGGTCTCGATTCAATCCATTTAGTCCAGGTTTTCACCAATTTCGGCCTAAACGTGGGTTAGCAACTTTGTTTAACATCTTGCAGCCAAGCGAAATTATAAGTAATTAAAACTTTACTACTAAACCATAGATGGCGCTGAAAGTAGTATGTTAATAAACGAAAAATATCTACGAAAACTAACAACATGTAAATTCACATACTTTGTTTACAGTTATAAAAGTAATCAAAGCTGAGTTTTTTAATCAAAATAGAAAAACTTGTACACAATTAGTTGGCGTTGCAAAAAGAAGGTATGTAAATGTTTACTTAAAATGTATATTTCTTAAGAAAGATTTTGAGTCTGAATTTATTTATTTTTAAGTGTTTAAATATAACTGTAAATATTAATTTTAATACTACTTTTATACCTTTTTTATACTTTTTACACTTTTAATATATATGTGCTACTATATATACTTAATATATACAATATTAATTAAATATCAAAACTAAAATAAAGAGCGTTATTATTTGGTTCAAAATTACTCAAGAAGCTTTGGAAACTCCGGGTACTTTTCTTTATGCACGGCGTCAGTGCTATGGGCCGATAAGAATCGACACTACTGGCGTTTTTTCCCGCCTTTAATGTCGGAATTATGACGACTTCGTCGAACACATCAACTTTTTTGTCTTTAGTCCACATGCAATTGAAAGCTGCGAGTAAATTTTCTTTGTGAGGATCCGGTAAGTGTTTTACTAATGTATAACAATTGTCGTCGATACCTGGAGTAGTGTCATTAACCCCATTTAACCCATTGTTCGTTTCATTCGGACTAAACAGCTTCAAAATAAAATGATGCGTATTTATAGAATTGTCGATAGTATTGGATGGAACCGAAACAAATTCTGGTGTTAAATTAGTTAAAAATGTGTGTAGGTACTTACCTGGTAATTTGGAATAGCTAACAGATGTTTGCTTAAAGCTTTCAAGAGTGTTCCAAACTTGAGAGATTGGAACAACTTTTGTTAAATTGTTACAAAATATTTTCCAACTAGCTCCTTTTTATATTTCAGGAATTTCTTAGAACACTGTCAGTTCCCGATAATTTGCCAAAGTACGGTTTGCTTTAAAATTTCGAAGCGTTTCTTTACGTCTATGTATGTATCTGAGCAGTCATTATACCACAACGGCGGTGTAGGTTTCTTATTTGGTACGTTTGCCTTTTACACTCTAAAGCCAGTAGCTTGCTTTATGCTATAAATGCAAACTTTTATTTTCGTTTTAGCGTTTGGGATACTTGGGCAATGTTTTGATAAATGTATAGTATAAGATAGAATTGTATTCTTATCAATTTTCCATCTCCGTGCGGTATACCTGGTATCAATATTATCGCCCATATACACCAAAGTCATAAAAATAGGGAAATGATGCAAAGTGTATGCGTGCTCCAATACCCACCCTCCTAAGTTGTGAGAACATAAAGTTAAGTTGACAGGAGAAAACCATTGATCTGGGCGAGTGATACGGGTAGGTGATCCATCATTTAGGATGATTTTTTGTAGACCCAAAAACAGTATGGTGGGCATTGAAATCACCACACACCATGAACAAACCTGCTATTTGTGAAAAAATTGCACATATTCATCAAAGGAAACCTGACATCGATCAGTTAGATAAATGGAAAAAATGGAAAATTTGAACTGTTTTAATTTGATAACACAAAACAAAAAATTTATATTAATATTACATTTCAAGTGAATTGTATCATAATTGATTGTTTTTGAATTAAAATTGCAACCCGGTAATACCCACCGTCGCGGTCTGCTCTAATTACATAACTTTGAATCGATATTTGTATTGTGGTTTAAACCACGTCTCACAAAGTATACTATAAGTATACTATATACATATGGCTTGGCAAGAAGAGACTGGGCGTTCCACTGTATTATATTTAGTTTGTTAATGTGTCTAGTGAATTTTAATGTAAAAGAGGCAAAGAAACATTGTGATGTGTAATTATGATCTCTATTGTAACAAAAGTGATTATATATATATACATATATATATATATACATATATATATATATATGATAAATAATAATGATTAGAAAACTACTTTTCGCGGTTATATCGCTCATCAGTGGGACTTTGTGAGAAGTAGTTTTCATTTCGATGTAACATCTATATATGGTACTATGCTTGATGTTTGTATATATGAGAATTCAATTAAGAAATTCCCTCAATATGCAAATAATGCGCATTTAAGTACATATTGGGGGAATTTCTTAATTGAATTCTCATATGTACAAACATCAAGAATACTATATATATACATATATATATATTCCATTATTTAACTTGGAAAGTACCTAATAATGAAGCGTGGAGTGTATACAATGTTAAATATTTTTCAACAATTTTGGAATCTACAACAGTTTAATGCAATTATTATTATTATTGTGGCTATACACTCCCGAAGGGGTTAGGTCTCCTATTCGGATCTCTACAGCATTACAATTTGGGAGATCAGCCCCTTCTTCTGATTATATTCTTTCACATAATTTCTTCCATAGTTTTCTGTTTTTTGTTTTTGTTTCCAATTGATGTCTCCGGTCCTCCGTATATCCTGCTCCACTTCTTTCAGCCATGCACTCTTCGGTCTTCCTCGCCTTCTTCTGCATCCCGGCTTCCACTCTGTCACATGTCGCTCTTGATACATGTCCGAGCCACCTTGCCCTTGATTGCTTAATTTTTCTCATTACATCCATTTCTATTTCTTGTGCCAATTCCTTGTTCGTCCTTCTTCTGTATTTATTCTCATTTAGTTTAATTGGTCCCAGGATAGTTCTCATTACTTTTCTTTCCATTATTCTTAGGTCCTCCTCATGTTTTTTTGTCATGGACAGCGTTTCTGTGGCATACAGCAGTGTTGGTCTAATTATTGTTTTATAGATCTTGAGTTTTCTGTTTTTGCTTAATGTTTTACTTTTTAATAGCCTTTTATTTGCGTACAAAATTCTGTTTGTTGTGATTATCTTCTCTTTGATTTCAGCCTCATGTTCGCGCTTATTGGTAATTGTCACTCCCAGTTATTTGAATCTTTCCACCTCCTTCAAGCATACTTTCCTATCTGGATTTTCTTCTTTTCGCAACTATCTATTCTCCTCTTGTCCTTAATGTCACCTTCTTTATCCTTCGGAGTACATATTGTAGAGTCAGGTTAAATAGGGTTGCTGACAGTGCGTCTCCTTGCCTTATTCCTTTATTGAAATCAAACTATTCCGTCTCCCCTTTCTGCGTTAAAACACTCGCTGCTGTTCTTTCCATTGTCATCATTATTATCCTTCTCAATTTTGCGCCTATACCCAGCTCCTTTAGCGCTCTTTTTAGTTCATTTCTATTAATGCTATCGAAAACTTGCTGGAAATCTATGAAAAGCAATTCTATTTCTATTTTGTAATGCTGAGCCTTTTCCATTAGTTGTTTTTTCCCCAATTTTCTTGTAAAATAACGTATTATTTTTTCTATTTTCTACTACTATTTCTTTTATTCTGTCATTCATCCAGTTCCCTTGTGTTTTTCTTACTAACCCTTTGCATTCCCTTCTGATTTTTATATTCTTTTCTATCCTCTTTTCTCCCGCTGTTTAACCAGGTCGATTTCCTTTTGTTTCTTCTTTGCGTAAGGTTTTTACATTCATCATTATACCACTCATTGAACACCCTCCTCTTTTCTTCTCCCAGGATTTCTTTTGCTGTTTCCCTGACATAATGTTTTATTCTGCTCCATTACGCCTCTATGTCATCACCATCCTCCGGATTTACTTTGTTTTGAGCACTTTTTTCATAGTTACGTCTTGATCTTTCTATACTCAGTTTAGATGTATCCTATCTACGCCGTGGGCATCCGCTTGTCCTAGTTCTCTTTGTTTTCAGTCTGATTGTTGCTATTACTATCAAGTGATCAGAGTTCCTCTATTTATTAGGACGTCATCGATTTCAGGATTCCTAGATTCTTGGTTATTTTTATAACAGCGTCTCCAAATTTGGATTATATTTCCATTTTCAGTTTGAAGTTAAGCTGTGATACAATAATCCCCTTAACGCTTGTTGACAAATTATGCATATGGAGGTCTACAAAAAACAGTTCTCCTCCCAGAGCCGATACGATAGTACCTTTAGCTTCTTTGACTTCTAGCGAATTCTTCTGACCGCCTACGCTGGTGATAGATGTTCAGAAATGTACGAAAAGCGCGACGCACGTGGTATGAGGCGTTATAGGATTATCGTAGGTTTAGGAATTGTCCTGAGAGGAGAGGGGGTCCTGAGGACGTCCCCCGATAAGTCGAATCCTCACCAAGGGCGGCGGTCCGTCAGGGTTTAGCCTCGTCGGTTCCTTAACGATAGGATAGTCTAACTCTCGGGTTCGCTGCCAGGGTACGCAGGTGAATTCGGTTGTTCCTCATAAAACATAGAGTGTCCACCATCATCCGGATAGTTCGGTTCTGGAGGCTGGCTAGGGAGGAGATATGTGTTCTGGCGGCCGTGCACTACAGCAGTGGGGCAGTTTTTTCGTAGTTATTTGTATAGTGATATTTTTTTTTTTTTGTAAAAATATGGCTCAATTTTTTGTGGTCTTATTAATTTCTTTTCGGATCTTTCATGGAAAGCATCAAAAACCTCCTAATTGAAAATTTAATGTGGTCATTGCATCTATTCGCCCTAACCACCTTGTATCTGACAAAGTTTCAAATTGACGTTTGCAGTGTTGTTTACAACAAAATTCAAACGGTGATTACACTAGGGTACAAGAATACTATAGAGTTAATGTCCAAAGTTATTTTTCCAGTTATTTTTGTTTACCTCTAATGCTTTAACTATTATCGTATTTCTGGCTGCTTATATTATTGATATCTAAACCATCACTGAAAATATTACCCTTCCAGTGATCGTATCATTGCAGGACAAAATACTAATCGTCTTCAACACTTCTGAATTTTCTAAATTAAGGTAGCTCATACACCACAATTAAATAAAATGAAAAAACACTTTGCTTCTTTGATCTTGTTTCAAATAATTTCTTTTATATTATCCCATGAGAATTTAATTGTTTCATTTGGAACTTTATCTCCAAGGTAATGAGATATATTTTCTTACTTTAAAAAATTATCATTATTGTTTCAAATAATTTGTTACTGGAATCAAAAACTTTGTTCAGCTGAAAATTGAATGGCATAGCTAATTCCTTAAATAACAATAACTTTTCCATTGTTGTGCAAGATCCGAAAAACTATCTCAGAAAAATCATGGATATTAGAAATTGATAATATCCAGGACCATTTTCTAATAAGTCTTGTACTTCTACACACCTACTGCGGCAATAGTAGGTCTTACTATTTTCGGAAAAAAACTGAGTTTTCTTATCGTAAGTTCAGATTTATTAAATATTTCTTTCGCTTTCGTTTATTCAGTAAATTTTGATACAGGATTCGGAAAGAGAATATTTTTTGTTGTAAAATTAGTTCAGAAAAAATTAGAGTAAAAAGCAAAACGTAGAGCATGAGGATTATATCTATTACGTAAAATACTTTTTCTTAAAAATACTCAGAAAGACAGTGTTTGAAGTATTTTAGCTTAGGTCTGAAATACTACACAGCAGTTCCTAAACCGTTAGTTTGAATAACGTAAAGAGGTGGTGATCTACTACTTTTCCTGATCTAAAAGGTTTTTTTAACAATATGTAAGTGTACACATAATTAAGCTCGACGAGACTACAACTTACTTTTAAATATTATTTATTTAAGAACTTTAAAAAACAATTGTAACTTATAGCTAGTACACAAGCTTACTGCCTAGAAGTAATACATCGCCGAATGCTTAAAATTCATTGCCGCGCTAACAATGTTTGGTTCTTGTTTATCATAACTATTCCTTACCTGCTTCTAACACTTAAAACACCTTGAGGAGACACCAAGACAGGGGCGGCTCCTCCATTAGTGCTGTTGAGCTGCAAAACCACCAGAATAAATCCTCAATTTATGCATGAAGCACTAAATATTAACATTCAGCATTTACTGAGTATTTTATTACAAACATTAAATGTCCATAATTTCATCGTGTGTAACTGACATTTTAATAATTATCTGCTCCTACGGAAAATGCCACAGTTGTACAATCATACAATCGCAAGCGCAACCCGCTAATAATTTTCGAGAAAGTCGCCTCTGCAGTGCAGCTCTTTGTAATACAAATAAATTCATACATGAAATAAATCGAGGATAGCCGACGGTTTTGACACACGGGCGCAAGAACGTCAAGATGAGCTGCATTTTCGGCCAGCAGTGGTCAGTGGGAGTCGGTCGATGTTAATGTACGCATCGCGGGCGGTTGAAATTACTATTACGCGTCAATGTGATGTAAAAATGGATATTGTTTTTAAACTCGGCAAAACTAAGTTTCAAAACCTTAACTTTCAACAACAACTGGTGGTAAAAGAGCTTGGACGTCCTCTTTCTGTACTCAATATTGAAGTGACTGGTAAAAGTCGTGGAAAACTTATAAAAGATAGTATATTTTCGTAATAATTGGATTTGTGGCTGTAGCGAAAAAAACGCTTTTGTGTGCATTGTGCGGACCTGATTGCGAAGAAAACATTTGGCGGGGAAAACGCGTACGTGATTTAATACATTTAAACGGAAAAGTGAAAAAAACAAGCCGTGCGCATATCAGCAATCAAATGAAATTTGCATTATTTGGGAAAGTGAATATTCAAGCTTGAATAAATATACAAAAGCACAACGAGGAAGTAACGAACAACAGGAATGTGTCAAAAATTATTGACTGCATAAGATTTTGTGGGGGTCCGAAAATCCCGGTATTTTTCGGGTTTTGATGAATTTTACGCCAGAGCTTGATAAAACACTTAGTAAACATCTTAAAAATGCGGTTTTCAAAGGCACCTTAAAAATGATCCAAATTAGATTTTAGATTGCATGCTGGAAGTGTATTGTGAGGAAATTCTTTGTGAAATAAATAAAGCCCTGTTTTTAGCAGTGATAGCTGATAAAACTACAGACGTTTCCTCTAAATTTCAAATGGTGACTTTTCTTTGGTACGTTACCAAGGAGGGAAACCCAATAGAAAGGTTCTCGACTTTTTGCTTCCCAAAAATCATAATGCTGTGTCATTAGCTGACAATATTTCTAATATTATTGACCCTATTTTTAAAAATGATTAAGAAACTCATTGCTCAAAGTTATGACGGGGGCAGCTGTAATGAGTGGAATACATGGCGGAGTTCAGGCCACAATCAAAGAAAAACACGAAAATGCAGATTTCGTACATTGCTATGCTCATCAATTTGGTGGTGTCACGGGCATGTTCAATTAATTCTCAGGTACGTGTCTGAAGCAATTTATAGGAAAAAATGTACCCCATTCTGCACCTACGCGTTGGAATTTCAATATTCGTATATCTGGAAGAAGATTCAAATGCAGTGCCTTTGTTAAAATTTATAATTTCTAACAATTTGGAAGAAATAATGGCAAAAGCTAAAAAGTTGTTGGAAATTCTGACAACTACTCCCATGACCACTGCTGAAGCCGAACGTAATTTCTCCACCTTGAAGCACATAAAAACTTTTCTTAGAAATTCAAGAAGAAGATCGTCTATCTGCTTTATTGGTGCTTTTAATAGAAAAAAAAATTGTAGCCTCAGTCACGAGTTTCAACGAGAAAGTAATTAAAACGTTTGCCTCCAAAATAGATCGCCGTATTGAACTCCAGTAAGTTCAATTGACTTTATTATCGAGTTATTACTATTATTATTATTACAATTGTTACTTTAAACTGGTTGTGGTTCGTGCAGACCACCCACCTTGAAATGTCAGGAGCCGCCACTGCATAAACATAGACTTATTGAAAATGTGAGGCAACATAATTATATGTACCTGTTTTTCGTTTAGAATACTAATAACAACAAACAGTCAATCACCAAAGAAAAACACACAAAAAGAGACAAATATTATACAAATTATTGCGGTTGCAACAGGGAACAATAAATAGAAACTACGAGTAAGTAGTAAACAACTTGTCGACCTCGTCTACTATTAATTACCCATCGGCATTACGTATATTTGTATTTTCTTCTCCAGGCGATCTAGAAAACAGTTTCGTCTCGACATAATCACATGGGACGGAAACGTTTCTTTTTTGAGTATTTTGATTTCATTCTCACGCATTTGACTGTAAGTATTCTTTTCGAACGCACATAGTTAATGAGTAGTTGTTCCACTATATCTAGTTCAATCTGTATACATGGAAATCTGAATACTTAATTATAGATTTTATTTGAGTATCAGCTGTTCCATATATCGGATTGTTCTCTCTTTTTCAACAGTCTATTCGTTGCTTCCTTGGGTAAAAGGTGTACATCTTTTTCTGTTTGTTTATGTTCCGTTTCTGTCGTGGCTAATATACGGAAAAACTCTCTCCCAGGTTTTTAAGATAAATAAACATAATGTTATTGAAAAAACACTGCTACAAGAAAATTTTTAAATTTCGCATACCTACATTTTTCGAGCATATCTCGGAGTGAGCGACGAAATTCAGAAACTTCCTTCTTTAGAGCTTGCGGGCCTGGACAATGTTTATAAATCTCAATTTTAAAGTAACCCCACAAAAAATAGTTTCAGGCGAATGCGCCGGACACAGAATATCGCCTCTCATGGGGATGAAGCCTTCGAGGAAGATTTCTAATTATTGCACAACGACCTTATATGGGTGGAAATGGCGGCCTTGATGAAGAATTCGCCGCACTGTTCGACCAGAGAATCGAAGGACGGTCGCACGTTTTCGAACGGGGTGTCTAATGCCTCTGTGTTGTCATTTTTGGTTGTTAGAGCCGTCCGAGGTCGACTACCTCCTTTCATAGCAACACACATCGCTTCCTCTACACTAATACAGCCGAAACTTATCGATTTTCTGCCCGGAACTGCTTGACGAGGTAGAATTTGAAACGTAGTACGGAACGGCAAATGGACGGCGACAACTGTTTCGTCTACAACTGCAATCTGTTGGGAGATAAATTTCTCATTCCCGATTATTCGCTCAATTGCCACAATACTACCCCCTTCCTCCGCTTCATAATATTATTATGAAAACTAGAGAAGGGAGTCTTTCATTCTAGATAGTTTCCACTTCACTGATGTTTTCGGTCTTTGAAAATAGCTATATTTTTGTTTTGGTATGTACTTATTTTCTTTAAGAAAATTAATGACTTGCCCCTGATCCTTTAATTGCGTTTCTATTTGTTAAGATTTAAATTTTATTGTCGCCACATGTAGTTAACTTTTAGTTATTAGCTTCACTCCCTGATGTATCTAGTGTTACACTTCGTATAGCTCAAAATGAATTCATTCTTACTTTTAAATGCGCGATTGATGTATCTTTTCTTAATATTTTAGCCAACATCTGTGTTATATTCAGTTGAAGGAAAGTTATTTCAAAAATTCATTTTTACAATTTCGTTGCTTTCGGGTAGTACGTTTTAAAGTATTTTTCCCTGATACTATTGTGACCTTGTACCCTTATCGACCATCCATTCCTTTCAAGAGGTAAAAATGGTGTAAATATTTTTTCCGACGTGACCATCCTCGCTTTCTATTTTATCGATCCGTTAGTCAACACGTCACACCCTTCAGCTTCATTTAAAACCTAATCGGGCCAATTTTACCAACACACTTCCGTTAGTGCCTCTAGGTAAGTACTCCCTCGACTCACACACTTAGTGCTACTTTACACTTTACTCACTACCAAGTACATACACGATTATCACCGGAGCCCCTGCCTTCGCCATTTTGCTGCCCAGCAAAATCAACGACATAGATTGCATACAAGTATCTACATTTGCTTCGGAATTCTACCTTCAAGCTCAGGTACCACGCCCGTATCGTTCAAAATTACCTTTTTGCTTTAATCATTTAACGAATTAATTAATATAATTAATAAACGTTCTTAAAGAACCGTGTTTGTTTTATTTATCAATCAAATAAATACATTCTTTATTTTAACCCTTTGCATAGCACTCCTCCACGTTCACCTTTTACTAAATTACCTATTAATGTTATTGCGTAAAGGGGGTGTCTAGTTAGCCGATCAATCAATTTTTTTCTTTTATTTACAACAATGAACAACTTCTTTAGTTAACACCATCCCCTCGTCATTAACACTAGGTTAACTTTTTCCAAAGCCAACCCTTTTATAAATAGTGTTTTCTTAAAATCTTCACATATTGAGACTTATTCCGAGAATTTTCCAATATGATATCAATTAATTCACTTCCTTTGAGTTTATTTAACTAATTTGTTACTACACCTGTATCACACACCATGACGAATGAGAATCTACAATTATCGTCTGAACTAAAGTAAGATCAAAATGTATAGTTCATTTTATAGCATTTTATAAATTAAATAGGTTCGAAAAATAAATTAATTTTCAAAACAACTTCATTTTGTTTTATTCCAACATTTTCTTTTTCTTTTAGTCCAGACGATAACCACACTCGTATCTATATTTGAAGAGTCATGAATACCATGCAGCGTCTTTCTTTTGTAAATATAACCAATATACCAAATGACACAAATATCACATCGGTAAACTCCTCACCACACAATTGTTTATAATAAAACCATATAAACCGAAATGACTTTGAAATGACTTGTTTATACGGTTATTGAAGATGCTTGCCTCGAGCTAGCGAAACACGTGTCACCGATTTTATTATAAACAATTGTGTGGTGAGGAGTTTACCGATGTGATATTTGTGTCAGTAAATTACACCACAGTCCTTGCAATCACCTTTATTGAATATACCAAATGTTGGACTAACGTTTTTAAAAAATATATTGTATTATTTTTAAAATACAATTACAACTAATTTAGAATAATGGACTTTTGACTAACATACAACACACTGTATGGATATAAGCCGCATTAAAACGGACGCGCATATTCGACCCGACATTGACGTTGGGGAAAGAAAGAAGACGTGATACCCATCTTGCCCTAATTTTATTCATACTCAAATGATCACGGAGAATTCGGTGAATAGTTTTTTCAGAAATGTTAGACATTACTACTAATTCAGTCACTTTAAAACGGCGATCTTATAATACCATTTCTTTAATCATAGCAATTGGCCGACCGAAGCGCTCATCATTTTCAAGGGATTCTTGCCCCGAACGGAAATATATCGCCCACTTTTTTACAGTGAAATATGAAGGAGATAAATCATCATAAGCGCCGTCTAAACATTATTTAATGCGAATACCCTTTTCTTAAAAATTTCATGATTGCCTGCTATTCTGTTTTCGTTAGCTACGATATTTTCATGCACTACTCACGTTGTTTGACTGGCTACTAAAAGCTACTACTCTACGAACCCTAATATATTATATAGTGTAGGCTTCACACATATGCAACTGTGACTCAACAGAATTTGAAACACGATTGGACCTATGTATGTATTTTTAACCTTCCTATACTCACGCATACGGTCTGTGAGACCGATTTATATAGTATAGTATACGTCTTTCATTTTGACGTGAGTATAGGAAGGTTAACCGACTTCCAAAAAGGAGAAGGTTATCAATTCGTAGTGTATGTTTTTTCTATGTTTGTTCGCGCATAACTACTCAACGCGTTGACCGATTTTAATGATTCTGGGTGCATTTAATAGAGCGTACATCCACAATGGTCTCATATAATCTTGAGCCGATATCGAATTAGTGTTGGACTAATATTAACAAAAAACCAACAATAACCGACTTCTTATTGTATGAGAATATCGGTGTTAGCAACCCAATCAACAGGCGATGCAGCCGAGCGATCACAACGAAGATTCTTATATGTGATGTCAGGGGTTGGTCGTGCTTTCTTATTTCATCTGTTATCGGAGGTCACATAAAGTAAACTATAGGCAATTACCGTCGAAAAATATGTTCGCTAGCATTACAAGAACAGAGTAGACTTAAAAAAGAAGTTGCTACAAAAATATTTCATGTACCTAAATATTATTTGTACATTAAATAATTTGACGTTTCGGGGACAGAAATAAAAATATACACATATGTACTTCAATTTTAGTAAATCCAAAGTCCTAATCCTATTTATTCAAAGAAAAAGATTAATACAGAAATTGAGGTTAACGACAGATGAATCTGTATTATTATTTTTCCTGTTCTAATTATAAAATATGTTGAATTCAAAATTGGTATCTAATTAATTCGTAGGTTATGCGAAAAGTAAATAAGTTAATTTTGAATGACAAGGGAATCGAAGAATTAAAACTGCAATGTACATACATGTTCATTTACGATTTTTTCATACGGCCGGCTGCCTTTGTTGCTCTTCCCATTATGAACTAAAAATGTGAACGCAAACAAAACAGTAAAAAGTATGAAATAAAAAATTTTTGAAAAAATTTAAACCGACTCCCAATTAAAGGCCACAACCGAAAAAGCAGCATACAATAATTTTGCTCTAAAAAGAAAAAAATAATCTCTTATTTATTTTATTTCATTATTTCTTACCTAGAACGGATCAAATTTAACTTTTGGGAGTCGGCGCCGAACATTGAGATATCCAAGATATTCGTAAATAATAGCAGCATATATTAGTAGTATAGTGTCATAATATTTTATTAGAGATAACTTATAAGGAGTGTTTTCTGTTGTTTTAATAAAGAAGGCAAATCATAGGTGTTATTTGCTTACATGAAAACCGCAGGTAGTTTATTGTTTTGGTATTAATAGTGTATGATTGTTATTCTTTCTTTTGAATTGTATTTTGGGACTCAAGTTCTTATGAAAATAACGTCGACATGAGCTTTTACTGGATTGCAGGTATGTAACTTGAGTAAAAATACGTTTAAGTAATAAATACATATACAGAATGCTAATAACAAAACGTGACAAAATGGTAATTCCGTTAGATTTGGATATATGTACATTTGAGTAACGTATAAGATTGCATATGAATACAAAGAAAATAATTTGGCGCCGACTCCCGAATGTTAAATTTGATCTGTTCTAAGTAAGAAATAATGAAATAAAATAAATAAGAGATTATTTTTTTCTTTTTTAAGAGCAAAATTATTGTATGCTGCTTTTTCGGTTGTGGCCTTTAATTGGAAGTCGGTTTAATTTTTTCTTCAAAAATCTTTTATTATGAATAAAATGTATGTGCTGTATATGTATATATTAATACAACAACTAAAATGAGTTACTACACAATGTGAAACTTAAGCTTTATTACCTTGTAATTTCGATGTTTCATCATTAGAGTTTGTTAAAAAGGTGGATGACATGTTATCATTAAGTAGTGTAAATCGCACTGACGCTGTCACTCTTCCGAATTTTATTATTCAGTGATAACTTATCAATGACAACTTATTGATGACAACTTATCATTCAATCATAAAATTCGGAAAAGTGACCGCGTCAGTCCGATTTACATTACTTAATGATAACATGTCATCCTCCTTTTTAATAAACTCTATTCATCACTGATTTCCGTTATGTGCTCATTTTCTTAGTTTCTTACTCACAAGAGGAATGTCAAGGTTGTGAATAACGGATTTTGATAGGCCTCGAATATATTATAGAAGGAACTCCCTCGAGTATCTTGCTACCAGCTTTTGTAGCCATTCGTCCTAGTTCTCGAGAAAATCGTAAAGGTTTTTCTGACCTACTTTGTATACCGTTAATGTTCATAATCTTCTAAATCAGTGAGTATAGTGCAGTGGGTAAGATCTAGGCCTACTACGGTGGCAATTCGTGTTCAAGTATTGCTCTTGTTTTCTTTTTTTCAGTCTCATTGCATATGACATTAACAAATATATTTAATTTCATGCAAAATTGTACAAAAATAATATTTTCCGCCATACTAATTTTATTAATAAAATTAATCGGAAGCAAATGTGCATCATAGTGTGTATTTTAAATTTTACAATCAAATCTACCAACTAAATCGTTTTATCACTAGTGATAATGATTTAAAGACGCACCATGATGCAGATTTGCTTCCGATTAATTTTATTAATAAAATTACTAAGGAGTCCGGTCCTGGAGTGTTTGACGGTGTGTGTTGTCGGTCTGCTCCGTGTTTATACCCAAGGTTCTTGGAGGTTTGTGATCTTTTAATTAGTAACACAGTAATAAATATAAAAACAAAGTGAAAGTGATTATCTAGAAAACAAAATAACAGGTAAAATTAAACAGTCTAACCCAATATCATTGATAAAAGCCAGACTTCCGACGGGTCGACCGGGCTCGGCTTTTGCGCGGTGATAAGAAAAGAAATGAGAAAATACATATCCGTAGAGAACAGGGGCGGAGTAGGAAATTGTATATATCATGGATACGGATGAATACAGCTCGGAAGATAGGAAGAGAAAAGGAAAAAGAGGAGAGAATGAAGAGAACAGAGAAAATATTTTCAAGAAAAGTAAAAAAATAATAAGATCGCCTATGAAGTCCCAGGAAAAGCTGGAAGAAAACATTGGTGTAATGATGAAGATGATTGAGGAAATGGGAGCGAAGATGAACAATTTATCAATAGAAATAAAAGAGATGCGGGAGGAACAGAGAGAATATAGAAAAGAAATGTAGTTAAGAAAAGAAAATGCGGAACTCAAAAGGCAAAATAAATTCATTAAGGGGGTAGTGATGGATATGGAAGACAGATTGGAACGAGTAGAGAATGAGAAAAAACGGAATAATGTAGTGATTCAGGGTCGAAAAATAGATACAGAAGATAGGGAACAACTAAAAAACGCAATGGAAAAAGTCATAGATAAAGAGTTACAGATAAGAGTACATATAAAACAAGTCATAAAATTAGGTGAAAAAACCTGTCTAGTGCAATTAGACAGGGCAGAGGATAAGGTGGAGATAATGAAAAACAAAAAGAAATTAAGAACAAAAATAGGAGGAAGGATTTTTATTAACGATGATCTATCTAAGCGGGACAGGAAGATACAAGAACAAATTAGATTTAGAGCTAAAACTGAGAGGGAAAACGGAAAACAAACAAAAATTGGGTTCAGGAAGTTGTATATCGGGAATGAGGAATGGAGATGGGATAGAGAGCAGGATAAGTTGATACAGATACAGAGATCAAAAAACTAGAAGGCGTGAACGAGCAGGGAATAGAGAGGACGTACCTGGCAATGAGAGCGGATACAGAACAAATTCGAACACGAGAATACATGGATGTGAGGATGGGAAATAGGAACAACAAGGTAGAGACAGAGAGGAATGCTAACACGATGACGACCACAGCTATGAACACGGAAAATGGAAAGATACGCGTTGGAACGTGGAACATAACTTCCCTAACGGGAAAAGAATGCGAACTAGCAGAAGAAATGAACAAGTACCAAATTCAAATACTGGGAATAAGTGAAACAAAGAAAGCCGGAGCAGGAAGAATAGGGGTAGGAAGTCAATATTTTCTGTACTATTCAGGAGTGAGGCCGGATCAAAGGAAAAAAGAGGGAGTAGGGATATTGTTAACAAAGGAACTGGATAGAAGAGTAACTATACATCAATCACTCTCATCAAGGTTGATGCGCTTGAGAATAGAATTGGAGAAGGAATCGGTTGACATCATACAGATGTATGCACCAGTAGAAGAAACAGATGGAAGTACAACGGAAGAGTTCTATGAAAACCTGCAGGAACTGCTGGATGAAATAAGAGAGACAAACTCAAAAGTAATATTAATGGGGGACTGGAATGGTAGAGTGGGTAATGATACAAATAAGGGACTGAGCTGCTTGGGAGCATATGGAGAAGAAACGTTAAACGGAAATGGTTGGAAAATGATTGATTTTTGTATACGTAATGATCTCCTAATAGGGAACGGTTTCTGGGACCAACCACTGGAGGAGAGATACACCTTTGTCGCGGAAGAGAGAAACGCGAAGAGTATAATAGACTACATAGTATATACCCAAAGTATGAAAACTAATATACGAAACATAAAGATACAAAAAGAGGCTGAAATGGGAACCCAACACAGATTGCTAACGGCAGAACTCCAAGAACAAATTAACACAGAACAACAAATAGCTGAGTATCATAAAATAGCAATCAGCAAATTAAGAAACGAGAAGAAAAGAGCAGAATACCAACAGAAAACGAATGATTTACTAAAGAGGCATTGCCAGGAAGAAATGACACTAGAAGAGACGTGGAGAATTTTCAAGGAAATTATTTATAATTCTGCACTAGAAGTATGTGGTCAAATCAGATACAGGAAAGAACAGAAAAGAACAAAATGGTGGACTAAGGAAATACAAAAGGAAGTCAAAAAGAAAAAAGATGCGTGGAGAAAATATGTTTTAACAAAGGAACAGCAATACAAAGAACAATATGTTAAAATAAGAAACGAAGTTAAGAAGAGAATCAAAGAAGCGAAAAAGAAAAGCTGGGAAGATTTTGGAAATGATATTAATGAGGAATATAAAACAAATAACAGGAAATTTTGGAACCTAATAAGATCATTGAATGGAAAGAAAAAGAAATAAATAAAACCAATTAGGAATGCCGCGAATGAACTAAAAACAAGAACAGAAGATATACTTGAAATATGGAAAGAATTCTTCACGAAAAAATTCACAGATGCAGGAGATCATACAGATTTATTGCCAAAATCAGGAACACGAAATGAATATAATGAAGAACTTGAAGAGATAGATATGGAAGAGGTAGAGAAAGCCCTAAAAAGAATAAAAACAGGAAAAGCCTGCGGTGCGGATAATATAGAACCGGAAATGGTAAAATGGCTCGGACAGGTGGGAAAGGAGTGGATCCTTGACATATTTTGTAAGGCATGGCGAACGAACACAATTCCTGCGGATTGGGAAAATAACCTCATCACTCCCATATATAAGAAAGGCGATCAAAGTCAGTGCGAAAACTATAGGGCAATATGCCTATCGACACTATATTTTAAGGTCTATACCAAAATAATAGCGGAACGACTTACACATTTAGTAGGAGACAAACTGGGAGAAGAACAAGCAGCCTATAGGAAAGGGAAACAAACGAACGATAATATCCACATAATTAAAAACATCATTGAACGTAAAATTGAGACAGGGGAGGAAATCTACTTCAATTTCACAGACTTGCGAGCAGCCTTCGATACAGTAGATAGAGGGAGTATAGATATCTGTCTAGAGAAACTAGAGGTTCCAAGAAAAATGCGCCAAATAATCAATAATCTATATTGTCAGGTTAGGGGGATAGTAATAATAATAATAATAATAATAATAATAATAATAATAATAATAATAATAATAGCTTTATTGTCCAACGGCTAACCATTTACAGGACAAATTATATATAGAACAACATACATACATTATTAAAGATTCATAATTACAAATATTACTATGTGCATAGAAATGAAATGAAATATAATTCAAAAAGAAAAAGTAAAACTAATAAAATTGATTAATTGTGTTGTAGAAAATATCAGAATATAACAAATCTGCAATACGACCCATTGATGTGATAGGAGATGAATAGAGTAACAAATTCGTTCTAGGGAAGGGTAATGCAAATGTAGGCGAGGAACGAAAGGAAATACGAGGTACAAGGAAATTAATACGGGAAAGTAAATCAGGGGAGTCAATTAAGCCGTAAACAAGTCTCCACATAAATCTGGCACTATGAATTTCTACAATTTCTAGTACAAGTGAATGGAAAAAGATCAGCAGATTTTGAAATGCAAGTGGGAATAAAACAAGGAGACAGCTTAAGTCCGTTAATATTTATTATAGTAATGGACAGAATCCTGCAAAATACGAGGAAACGCACCGAAACTGTGAAGACACTGTTAGGATATAACAGACTGGAACCTGTAGCTGTGGATGCATTACTGTACGCGGATGATCTGGCACTAATAGCTGACAGTTATGTGAAAATGGAAAAATTAACAAAAATATGGACAGAAGAAATAGAAAAGATGAAGATGGAAATAAACGTAGAAAAAGGCAAACTAATGGTGATAAATAATAAAGAGCCAGCCAGTAATCTAATAATTAAAATAAACGATAAACAAGAAGAAATTGTCGACGCATACGAATATTTAGGTACTATTATATCGAAGGATGGAAAAATTGATCTAGACATAGCAAAAAGAGGACGGAAAGCCACAAACATATACTATGCTCTGAATCAAACCATCTTTGGAAAAAAGAAATAGAACCCAACATCAAACAGATAGTATACAATGCAGTAGTAGCCCCCACAATAATGTACGCAAGTGAGTCCTGGACAATACAGCAAAAACACGAAAGCAAAATAACAGCTATGGAAATGAAATTTTTGAGAAAGATCGTGGGGAAAACAAAAATGGACAGAATAGAAAACAAACAGATGAGGAATATGATAAATCAAGAAGATATACTAAAAAGAATTGAAAAATGTCAACTGAATTGGTACGGCCACATAATTAGAATGGAGCAAAAGAGTTTGACAAAAAAATAATAGAAGCCAAAAATAACGGGAGAAGAAAAAAGGGAAGGCGAAGGAAAAAATGGATTGACAGAATCAACGAATTAGGACGAAAGCGAGGGAAGACCATAGCAGAAATGAGAAGAATGAGTACAGACCGGACACGATGGAAAGAATGGATTAAATCGTCGTAAGATCCAAAAATAATCCGACGCTGAAAGACATAAGGATTAACGAGTAGAAGAAGAAGAAAATTACTATGGTGGAAAATATTATTTTTGAACAATTTTGCATGAAATTAAATATATTTGTTAGTATTATATGCAATGATATTGAGAAAAAAATATTACAAGAGCAGTACTTGAACACGAATCGCTATCGCAGTAGGCCTAGATCTTACCCAGTGCACTATTCCCACTTATTTAGAAAATTATTAACATTAACGGTACACAAAGTACGTCAGGAACACTTTTGCAATTTTCTATAACTAGAACTGGGGCGGATGGCTACAAAAGCTGGTAGCAAGGTACTCGGGGAGGTCCCTCTATAATATATTCGAGACCCATCAAAATCCGTTATTCACAACCTTGACGTTCCCCTTGTCAATGGTAATTTTTGGGAATTACAGGTATCCTGACGTCAGCGTTATATTAACACAATGAGATTACATAAGAAAATTGCAATAATACTTGACTACAATATTCGGTTTACCATATGGATAAGTATTTAAATATAATATAGCAACTGTAATTATCGGAAAAACAACAACAATGTAAATTTAATTCGCAATTTCCGAGAATTAGTATATGCGGTTTTATTTCTTAACACCTTCGAAATACCGAGTAAGATAATGTAATCCTTGTAAGTTCAATGTGATTACATACTTATTGTTTGCTTGGGTGACATACCACTAAATTTAATGCATTTAACCTACGATCACAAGCCTAATTTATACTATGCCGCCTGTTGTTTTATCTAATACGACAGACACAGGATTAAACCACCTGTTCCATATTAATAATCAATTAATGTAATGGGAAAAGCTTTACACTTCGTAAAGGATGTATTGATACATTGATACGAAAAATATCATAGTTGGACGTATTCCCTTAACTAAATGATAGAGCTAATTTCTAATACTTTTAACCTCTATATGCATTATACAAACCTGAGTGGATTTCTAATTAATTTAGTTTTTTGTTCTTTCTTTTTGTGCTTCTTTCTTTATTTTGCCAAAAATGAATTTTAAATATATTTTTAAACTAATGCAAACACACCAAAATATCTGTTAGTTAGATATGTATGTGTACAGTACATTTCGAGAATTTCAACATTGCAAATGTTTTATAAAAATGCCGAAACATATAGATTTAAATTAAACACCACTAGACTCAATAGTTTATCTATTAAACCATCTTTTGTACAATATGATATTGAAGAAGTTCTTGCAAAAACAGCGTATGTCCAAATTTGTCGAAATCAAGATGTTTACGCCATCTAATAACTGATAACCATTGCTACGTATTCGTTATATGAAAAAAACAGAACATTTCCATGGCGGTTCTAACAAAAACAGCACATGTCCAGAACATATGTTGTTTTTATCGTAAACTGTAGATGAAATCACATGTGGTATTTAAGGATTTTTTCTGAAAACCCCAAAACCAAAACTCAAGATAAAAATATGTCAGTTTTTCTGCTGCAATAAAGACATTTATCATTATTATTTCTGGAATAATTACTATTTGTCAAATACTCAGACTGTACCAGAAGCCAACCGTGCGGCATAAAAATTTCGAAGTATTAATTTGCTCGTATAACGATGAGAGTGATCGAATTAAGTTTGCATGAACATAAAAGTATCACAGTATTCAAGTATTAATTGAATTTTTCAATTAAAATCATAAATATACAAAAAATTAATATGGAAAAATAAATGAGAAAAATAAATGACAACACTGTATGGCTAATTTTTTATCTGGGAAGTTGGTGGCAGTGGTCTATCAAAACGACGCGTCAATTCGCCGTGAGGTTAGGTTAGAAAAAGAGAACCGTGTTCATGTTTACATTGAGAAAAGAAATATGAGTGTATTTATATAACTACATAATTTTATTTGGAAAGTTTTGAATTGAATGTCATGAAGCTGTTGGTAATTTATCGAGAATCACGATATTGGAGAGATACGGTGTTGCCACAGTTTTATACATCTAACGCTGGGAACGTGAAAAAGGAGAATTTTATTTGATAACTTTTTATAATTTCTAACAAATTCAGTAGTAAACCATAACAAGAATGGACTAAAAACTTTCATTGAACGTTTATCTATTTCTTGCTGAAAATTTATGAATGAGTTAAGATTCTAGTTTATGCTTTTTTTTTCTTATTGAAGGGCGTTGCGTCAAGCCATCGAATAGTCCTGCAAGAGCCCATGTAAAAATGCAACTTTTTAAATTAGTATATCTCAATAAATATGTAGTGAATCGTCCTCATACTTCACAGCATCTTTATTATTGGTAATATTTTGTGTTTCCGAAAAAATATTGAAGTAGTAACGGAACCTAGAGGGATTGTATTATTAGGAATAAAATACACTTGCCAGCTGAACTTCCATTTCCACCATTGTACAAGGGCCCCAACAAAATTTATGACAGCAAAATCAATAACCTAAAGTCCCTTTTACAGCTTTTGAGCGATGAAACTAAAAGAGCCTTTTATGAGGGAATATTCGAGAACCAAAAATACATCCACAGGTGATATGGAACACGGTATGGATAACGATGACAATAGTAGTGGTTGTGAAGATTAGTGTGCAGTTTGCATTTTTTCCTATATAAATAATACTTATAAATAGAGTTGCGCAAATAATGCATATGCATACTTATTTCTTCGTATTCTATAACACTATTTGATAATAATACGCTATTTTGTATGTTTTCTATAAAAATAATAAATTAAGTCTTATTTTATTCTTCAAAAACAGCATATGTCCATACGTTTTTATTTTTTCTTTATCGCCCTATGAATTATATATATACTTTTTCACTATATAAATCTGCTTTTGTGCTGTATTCACATGCTTCTGTGCGATTATAAGTAGCTATTAACAGTAACTGCATGCTGTGGAGAGTTTTTCTCTTCCTGAAAAATCAAATTTTTTAACATATGCCGTTTTTGCCAGTATCTCTTCAAGTTATACCTACCACAAACAGTTTGTATACTGTATATAATATCCAACAGAAAACGAAAACAGATCAATAGTCTGGGCAAACAGCGCTAATAGTGTACTAAGTTACGACATCCCCTTATCTAATCAGTACTGAAATGGTGTTGTATGCAAGTAGTTCTGTGTATATGTACGCTGTCGTAACTTGTTTCGTAATTGTGCGCTGTTACTGCTGCGCGCCCAGTCTACACATCAATATCACAGACAGCGGCACTATGCGAGAGGATACACTAGCAATTGAAAACTGCTTAGTAATAGGTTTGACAAAATATTTGCAAAAATAAACACTGAAGTACATAAATGCAGGGGACGTATGTATATAAATATAGGATACTATACAGGAAATATGATAGACACTCAATATCGCAAACCCAACATCTGCATAAAATATCCAAATACTGAGATATCCTTTATATAATGTAAATGTTTTCTTGGACATTCAAACCGCCAAATTTGATTTTCAACTACTTCGCCTGTTAATAGTGCTAAATCTTATATATTAAAAGATCCATATTTTCATGTAAATGATATTCATAAGCTAATGCTATATACTTACAACAGTTTGTGCGACGTCACCATTTTGTGTTTCATTGATTTCGCTGTTGCTCAGTTCGAAGTTGGGATTATCCAAACCATCAGTCTACGTCAAAAAAAAAAATAAAACCTAAATGAGGTATAATGTCGTAGATTATGTGCTTTCAATGTCATTTATCTATCCATTACCAGTTGGCTCATAAAAAAAACTAATTTTTATTATGAAATAAATTGAATGAGTTATAAATCATTTATAAATGCGCAGCATATATCTCGGGTACGATATATTAATATTTCTTCAAATTTATCTTGCTTATAAATTGAAATAAAATGAATATCTGTATAGAGAATTTCGACCTGTACCGAACAAATAAATATATATGTACATGTAGACGTAGTAAAGGTACCTCATTTGAAAGAATAGGATTTGATTTTTTGAATAAAATGCATAATATTTGTAAGACTGATGTTTTACATTCTTCAACATAAATTCTACTTTACGGTTACAAATGAAAAAAGATATCATTCATATAGTGCCTCGGCTGCTCTAGAATGATCTTATTCGTTTAGCAAAATTTTATTGTTGCTAGCTTGTTGAAGTACGCTGTGCCCTTTACATAATCTCAGCGAAAAAAAGTCCAGTGATGGTAAGTCACAAGACCTTGCACGCCAATTGATGTTAGAATTCCGAGAGATAACACGATCTGGAAATTGTGTATGCAACAAAGTTATGGTCTTACGTGCTGTGTACCACTTTGCACCGTCCTGCTGAAGCCATATGTTGTTCAAATTTAAGTCTTCAATTTGGTAGAAAACTAAATTGTTTAACATGTCACGAAAGCGTTCCCCATTTAATGTGACAGCATTTCTAGCTACAACTTAAAAGAAGTATGGTCCGATTACACCATCACTCCAAAATGCGCCAAACAGTACATCTCTGGGGATGCCTCGTCAACTGGTTGTGGATTTTTTTCCTCACCCCAAATTACTCTTCCATCAAGATAAAAATGTGCTTCGTCGCTTAGAAAAATTTTGTTACCAACATCGGGATCATGTATCTTATCTAGCATCCAATTCACAATTGTTGCAAATGGTCTGTAACTTTTCATTGTAAACTCAACTAAGCAGATATTTGTTTAAAGTCCGATGCTTGATAGCTCTGAATGACGTTAGATTAATGTGCTTCGATCCTCACGGACACTTTCTCCCACTACAAGAATATCGGCATTTGATCGAGCACGACGAGACGTATTCGTGTTGCCTAATCGATAACAAAACTCGTCTCTTCAAATAGTGAGTAAGGCACGAACTGTTAACTCTGCATGGGCTTCGTTTCGTTTTAATCTTGTGCGAATTTTCCTTAACACAGTTCATAAAACAGTTGTACACTAATAATTCGTTGTTCAACTGTTAAACGCATCATGTTGACATCTTACGGTTTGTAGATGACAATTGTTAAATATTGACGCCCTCGGTTTCAATAGCTCCAAATGAGACACCTTTAAAAGTTGTTTTTAATCTATATTAAATTTCTGATTCATTTAAAAGTTAAAAAATTCAAAACACCAGAAACCCATAATTTAATTTATTTAATGTAATTTAAAAGTACTTGGTTAATTAATTAATAATTAAAAGATGTATCAATGGCATAAAAACGTTCTACAAGAGAACGGGGAGTGCTATTAGAATGCATTACAAAAAGCAGAATACTTTGGGACATGCATCCTGGGCTCAATTATGTTCACAGTAGTTCTGGATAAGGTAATAAAGGAGCCAAAAGACAGGTAAAACAGTCTAATACTGGATTCTGGAACATGGATATGATAGGGGTGTCGGAATAGCCTATGCCGATGATATAGTTCTCATATCAAAAGACGAAAGAATCTTGAACGAAAATTAATGATCGCGTAACGTACAACAAATACCTAGACAAAGCAGATTTGAAAATAAATAAAGCTAAGCCCATGGTTATAAGTATGGAAAACAAAAAACATGAAATATTTCTAAACGAAAGAAAATTGGAACAGGTGGCTACATGGCAGATACTTGGGCAATTCTGACTGAGTATGAAAGATTTCATGAAGAGATAAAAACAAGAAATAAAGCAGCGGGAAGACTTTTCATAGTATCAAGAGCACACAAGAAAACCAAACCTGAGATCTTCAAAAGCATAGCGGTCCCAATACGGTTCGAAAGTACGTACGGAAATTAGATTTCCAAAAAGCACAACCATGACAGAATAAAAGAGGATCAGCTGAGGAGATTGGGGCACGTAATGAGGAAAAAAAGGAAACAGAGGAAAGAGAAGAAGGGGTAGACGGCTGAAGTGCGTGAAGCGGCCAAAAGAAAAAACATAAGCTGGAAAGATATTAGAAGGCGGGTAGAGGGTAGAAAGGCATGAAGACAATCATGGAAAAGAATCTCGGCTGGGAAGCTCAACCTCAACCAACATACGTAACACCTGAAAGTGTTTAAGGGTTAGGATTAGAATAGGGTAGGATAATATCTAATTGTAAAATGTAATTATTGGAGAAATCGATTCCACAGGACAGTAAATTATAATTAAGAACACGATAGGATGGTGTGGATTTTGGAAAGGCACATTGTAATTAATGAAGCATATCATTTTGAGCAGACTTATAGCTTTAACATACGCATTTTAACTCCATATTTTTCTCAAGAAGGAATTTAATTAATGCTTTAAGCTAGATTCCTATTGGATTTAGTACTATTAAAATAATATGCAATGACATTACAAAATTACATACTAGCTAGAGTAGCCCGAATGTTCTACAATGAGGAACCAAATTAGAAGATGTTCAAAAAAAAATAACTAGACTTTAAATATATGGTAATTAAAAACAGTAATAGTTGTTTATCAAATCATAATAATTATCTTAAATAAGTGTCCTCCAAAGAATTATACCGTATCTTAGTAACGACACGAAATTTGCATGATTGAGGATTTTTAAAGATTTGATATTAATGTATTTTTAATTGTTCGAAAATTGTAGCACATTCTATTCAACTTCGAACAGAGATATTCTGTGTGAGACTGCCAGTTACAGGATGAATAATCCAGAAACATGCCGAGCAGGCTAACGTTTTCCGGAACAAGCAATTAAGATGTCGTTAACAAGAATTTCTTCAGGCATATCAAAGTTGGCCTGTCTGGTCCTGAAGATTATTGCCTGGGTTTTTGCATTGTTAAGAACTAAGTTGTTAGATGACAACCATTCAGTAATCTTGTGGTAGTTATCATTAGCTTGAATTTTTATGCTTTCGTAATTAGGTCCTGAAGTCAGAAAACTTATGTTGTCGGCATATAAAACCATTGTAGCATTCATTACTCTGTTAATGTCATTTATATAGATGACAAACAGAATCGGACCCAGCACACTGCCCTGAGGTATTCCCCAACCTGACCTCGATCGGTAAGTGTAGTTGTTGTGTCTAATCTATACCACTTGTGATCTGTTTACCAAGCAAGATTTTATGTATCTATTAGCCACCCCCTACCGCAATTATCCAGTTTTCTTATTAATAGATTATGATCGAAAGAATCGTATGCTTTTAATAAGTCCAGGAAAATAGCTAATGAAATAAAGCGATTTTCTAGGTTATCCAATATTTTCTGTGTGAACTCGTACATAGCTGTTGTGGTAGACTTTCCCTTCATATATCCATGTTGCGAATCATGTAGTATGTTATGTTCACTCATGAAATTTAAAAGACGTGTACTTATTTCTAATTCAAATAACTTTGAAAAACTTGACAGTGCACTGATTGGTCAGTAATTACTTATCCGAATAAGATTCCTTTTGTGGATTGGTGTTACAATGGAGAATTTAAGTTGCTCCGGAAACAAACCATGTTTTAAAAAATTGTTGAACATGTAACAGTGTACTTGTAAGTACATCCGGTACACACCTTTTACCAAACTACTCGGAACTTCATCATGGCCAGAGCTATGCTTTTGTTTAAACTTTTTGACATATTTCTTAATTCGTCACCAGTGATGGGATATAAAAACATGGATACGTTATTATACGGAATGCTTTCAGAGCTCACACAGCATGTTTCGCAGGTGTCTAAGTAATTCTGGAGGATGTAGTCGTTATATTTATCGACAATTTACACTAATATTATATAATTGTCTATTTGTTGAAAAAGTTTATATTTTTTCTGAGAAAAGAAGCGGTATGAATCAACTTGTCGATTAGTTTTGTTTTTTATTCCTATTATTATTATACTTTTAAGATTTTCATGGAAAAATTGGAGAGCTTGTGTTTTTGTTGTTTTCTATATTAGAGTTTATAATTACAAAAATGGTCTTTCTTTTATTTTAAATGTTACAAGATAGACTCTTTATTACATCAAAATAATAAATTTCAGGCATCAACAACTTTATTTATGTTTCGATTTTCTGTTTGGGGTTTCTATCGGGCTTAAGTCAATCAGTTTTGCACAAAGTAGACGGCGAGAGTACAAGTAATAATAGAAAACTGAAGATATAACAACTTTATTATTTCATATTTAATGTTACGATAAAAGCAGAACTAACACCAGGTGGTTATTTAAAAGAAAAGGTATTGTAACGAATGTTCAAATAAATCGCCATTATGTTCTAAATTACTCCCGTCTTTAAATCGATTACAGAACAACCTTAGCAGTTGTGTGACCGTGACAAAAGTTGTAATTAATCTTCGCGGTTCTTGTTCAGCTGCAAAGTTGTCTCTATAAATTGGATCCTACCACAGAGAAAGGCCTAAAAATAAAATTTTGCCAAGCGGTAGATTTTCTAAGCCTCCTTCATACTACTATACTGAAGGCAGTTTAAATACCTTTCAGAGTTTACCAAATTGTTTTATGTAGATAAAAAGACCAATAATTCTTCTACCAAAAATTTCGACATATTGAACTAGGTTGATTGTCGGGATCTTTCTGCAAATGCAAACTGTGCTGGTATCAATAATGGATATGTCGCTTAATGAAGGTACATACCGTCATTGGTAAAAATATTTTCATCCGACCAAATTATTTTGAACGTTTTCATTACACTAACATTTTATTGTGTACCACTCACTGAAAGATTTACGTCTACCGAGTGAAAGGTAAACCGACCTAATATCGGATACTTTTTGTGGAATCAAGTTGTGACCGCCTAAAGACACATATGTATCATCACCAAATTTTCCCAAACTTCGAAGAATCTTATTAGTTAAATGTTTTTATTATAATAAAAAATGCAAAATGCATATTAAAAACATAAATCTTTTTTTTTTTCTAAAAGCGTGCGCTTTTTGACTTCCCAAAAATATCTTCTTAATATCGGATGGGGTTTTAACATGGGATTTTAAAGAAAGATAAAAAAAAATACAACAACTTTTATTAATCAGTAAAAAGTACAAATTTTACAGAGAAGTTCTGCTAGAAAAACGTAGACTCGCTATTAATTGAACTTTGCAAAGATCACACACGAAAGACTTCCAATTGTCCCTGTCTGCACACAGTTCATAGGCCCAGAGTAGACATTTTGTGCAGCGAATCCATTGTTCTCCTTTGCTATCCGATTTGTAAAGCTATCCACAATACAAACAGTCACATTCATCAGCGCTGTCTTCATCATCAGTTGAAACCAGGTGAACAATACCATCCGACTACTCAGAATCAGAGCTTTCTTGCTCTTGTTTCATGTTTCTTTTGTGTCCTTGTATCCGATATTAGGGCGAAAGCTGCATCGAGATAAACTTAAACCTAATCTTAAAACCCTACCAGCCTCAATCGTTGGCCATTTGTGAAGATGAAATTTGTGTTTATTTAGCATTGTACCGTAGGTTTTGCGACTCGGGTATAATAACATATTGTTTAATTTTTTATTTATAGCTAACAGAATAAAAACTAATGATCTACACAAAATATTATAATTGCTTCAGACTAAAGGACAAACTGATATTACTAAGTGATGTTATTTTCATCGTCTACTTTGTGCAAAGCTTAATGACTTTAACCCATTAACAATTTCTTTATTCCTAACAAAATAAATAAGAATTGCGCGACATATCATTGGTTTTGCAATAAAAATTATATCTCAAAACGACATTCATTTTTTCGGTTTCTTGAAAAATGGATCAGATGACGTTAAATAAAATTGTTCTGCTCGTCACATTGTAGAGAATTGAAGGTGGCAAAGTCAAAGTGTTATAATTTGTTTGATATAGTTAATAATAACTTCGACGAAAAATAACATCAAAAATGGCAAAATTAAATTTGGTTCGAATATCCCCGAAACCGAGCCAGATATTTAAGGTTTATTTGCGTCATATATACTGATGAGCAAACCTGAACACACATAGTACTATTTAGGGAAACCCTTTAACTTACAGAAAAGTTGTTTACTGTTTTGTGTAAATTGTTAAATTTTCAGGGAAATAAATTGACATATTATTCTAAAAGAGGGTAAAAGTAAAAATATAACCTAACATGTAGACGTTTTTTTAAACGAGCCCACGGGCTCTCAATCGAACTGAGGTTGAGGCTCTGTGCAGGCCAATCCAGTAGTTGAAACTGTTGAGACGTTAACCAATTTTGTACAGATTTGGTCGTGTGCTTTGGGTCTCGATGTTGCTGAAAGATCACTTCGTTTTCTGGTATACGCATGTTTTCTACTGTTTCAAGTAAATGATGTTCTAAAATAGATTTGTGTGTGCACTGATTCATTATTGCGTCGATATTATATAAACTACCCACACCATACGGTGTCATACACCTCCATATCATTATTGAGCATCCACCATGTTTAACAACCATTTTAACATGTTTTCGTTGGAGGTGCACCGTCCTTTTTCCAACACCAAGTACGACCATCGGAAATATATCTATTTATTTTCGTTTCATCGGACCATATGAAAGCTGGTCGTTTCATTTTTTTTTTTGCAAATAATGAACGAGCTTTCATATTTTTATGAGACAGCAAAGGTTTACGTTCCTTTTCTAGTGATCGATAACGACCTATGTCCTTTCAATGTTCGCATTGCTGTTCATTTGCTAATTCTTTTTCCTGTGTCCTTATTTGAAAGATTTGCTGCCATAGATGCAGTCTCTGCTATCGCTATGTATCTCATTAACTGTCGACTTTAACGAACGGATAGCAATTTTGGCCAAACCCGTTTAGACGTAGGCACTTCTGAACAATACTTTTTCGTAATTTTTGTACAAAACTTTGACTAAGTTTACATTTTTTGACAACAACCTCCGCCCTCCTTTGTTGATAAATATGTTTTTAGTAAAAATATTACCGTTTTTCTGGTTTTATTGTCACTTTTCTTCATTTTTTAATAGCTCGTTGTTACAGCAGTAAGAGTCAAGAAATGTAACTGAATACTAACTACTAAACTACTAAAACTTTTATGCTCGGAGTGAACTACCGGAATGGTACAGCGTAAATTACGTGGTTATTCTCCTAATTGCATTCAACAGTTTATACTTAATAGAAATTTATATTTTCATAACAAAAACAAGCAAACAAGCAAAAGTAAAAATGTTATCTTCTGTATTCAGTTTTGCTCATCAGTGTGTGTACTCATTAATGCTACAAATTTCGTCTCATTTAATCGATTTCATCACTGTTTTCCAAGATCCCCATACTTTTCGTCCTTATCTTGGGCATGGCGGTAAGAGAAATAAATAAAGGCACATTCAGAACAAAAGAATGACAAATTAGCATATGCTAATATACTTATAACAAGACAATAGGAGGAATGTTACAAGAATTACTAGCAGAAGGGAAGAAAATGGGATTTCTAGTATAAGTTTACTATTATAGTATAAACATATAAATAAAACTATTATACGCAGTGTAAATTAAAAAGAAGCCCTTCAAACAGGTCGCCATATAAATATAATACATTTCTCTCGACGGAAGTAAATAACTTTGTCCAATAAGCCAGTGTAACAGCGGATATGGGTACGCTCAAATTACGGTAAGTGCAGTTCACGATGTCTCCCTAGTTCTAATTTACGAGGATTACTATCAATAGTAAGTTGCAATCAGGTGTCTTCATACGTAGATTTTTATAGACGTCTGATGTAACGCCATCTGAAAATCTGCGTTCTCTGTTTATCAGTATTTCTTCCTTTCAGTAGATTGAAATATAAAACAAAGCTTTATATAAACATAAACAGTCCCATTAAAATGCCTTAACTTTTAAAGGGCATTAAATAATGGATTCCATACCTACCGGATTATGGTTTTTCTATCATAAACGAAGCTAAGCCAAAATGTAATTAACACAAGGTGGGAAAGATACTGTAAGCGATTTTGGGAAAATACGATTCTTGCGAAATTGATATCGTATTTATTACATGTATTTTTAATACAAGCAGGGTATCATTTTGCTTATGAAATTCACGTATTTTTAACACGATTTATTTTTGAGGACAGATATATACATTCTGATGACTTATCAATAGTGAATATTATAGCAGCAGCAGAATATACTGACTTAGTCTCTACTACCGGGATTTTAAGTTTCTCTCGGAAGATAGTTATGTTCGTTCGGTCGTCAAATGGATTTTGTAGCACGTGGCGGTTCTATAATTGAGAACTTTGCGTTCTTATTCCATGAAAATAGTTTTTAATGAATAATTAGTATCAGTAATGCCTCATAGAATTTCGTAAGTAGATGCTGCTGACTTAAGACTGAGACTGTAACTACTTAAATTCCACATAGCTTCTTGAATGTGTCAATATGAGTAATACGATATAATAATAATTATTAACGCGATCCAATTTTATGCAATGAAAATACAGTTCTAGAAACTCTCATGAAATTGATTTACGATGGGATTTACAATATATATATATATATATCTTTACAACCGTAATATAAGTCAATAAAAAATTAGATATGCCAATTTTGATACAGATTAGGCATTTATATGGCTCAAATACGACTACGCATGTTCATACAGTCAGACAAACGCTTAATCTTATATATCCTTTGGAATTTTTCTTTATATTAGTGGCCTTTGATCAAAACTTTTGGCACTTAATTGTAATTGTTTATTTCTTCATTACAATAGCAAAAAAAAAAGATCCAGTTTATATAAAATATCTACATCGGTTTATAAAACATCTACATAATTTTAAAATTAGGAATAGATCTAATTTTAAACTTGCTTACTTTCATTTTCGTGTTAGGTATTATTCAAGAATGTAATTTCTTTTGTACTTGTTTTTATTTTATTTTCTACACTCGACGAAATTCCATTAGCGCCGCAGCTATTTTGTGCTAAATTTGTTGTTTTAAAGTGGTTGCAAGACAAATAAAGCCTTCTACATATTCGAAAACATCTATACACAGAATTTCGTCTAATTTAGAGCAATTCATAAGCGATGAGTGGAAACTAAACACCATAACAAAATTAAAAATTTAATTAAAAAATATGATGATAGAACATAAATAACTTATATAATGTACAAAAACTAGGCGAAATCCTATTGGTGCCGCCCCATATTTTAATGAAATCAACCGAAAAATAAAAGATATGTATATTAGTACTTAGTGCTTCCGTCGCCATTGCGAAGAACCTCGAAGGGTCCACATGGAATTTATTAATGAAGAATTATTTCAAGCGACACAGGTATCGATTTTTTAGATCTTGGACGGTATTACACTCTTTTTGCGTCTATAGAGCTGACGAGCAAGAAGTTCCCATAAGTCTAAAATGGGGTTAAAATCAGGACTTCTTCCTGGCTCTCTCGCGCGGTGTGAATGACCGCGTGATCCTGTTGGAAACTACAATCTTCTGGAAGAATCTTTTCAGTTATGGGCACCAAACCATCTTCCAAAATTGCAATATAAGATTCAGCATTTACTCGAAGGTTTATCTACGAAAATGTTGGTTTGCTGTAGTACGAAACTTCAGTCCATATCATACCTCCTCCTCCAAAATTAAGGCTGATTTTGACTTCTTTTCCTTTTCGAAGATCATGCCAGTAGAAATCGAAAGCCATCGGAACTGTCTAAATTGAACTTCCTGTTATCCCCAAATATTACATTTTGCCTTCTTCGGCTTCAACTCATGTGTTGCCGAGCAAACCGTAAACGAGCTCCATTTTTTTGATGTGGCAATGGCGGTTTTCATATAAATTAGATTCTCATCACATTGCGGGATCTATTGGATACGTCTCACTGGCAACTGTAATTTAATTAATTTAAACTTTTCTATACTTTTCTTCTATAATTCTCGCCAAATTTTAATTAATTTGCAACAACATAATCGTCCAATTTGCTTTGCTATACTCCGTATTGAAGCATATTCTTTCAGTACTCTTATCTGAGCAGTTTCTATAAATGTAATAAGATTTTCAAATATATAAAGATGCACATAACGTAAGCACTTACCTGTCACCAATTACTTACGGAACTATTTTTAACTTTTGTCAAATAACTTTGGTACGCTTCTATTGAAAAGTAGATATTAAATTGAGAAATTTGTTTCAACTTCACACAATGGCTATTCATTAAGAACTAAATATAAATTAACTTTATTATTGTTAAAAATGCAAAAATTGCTTTATTTGCCGGGTCGTCGATTAAGATATGATTACAAACTGTTTTACGGAACCTGTAAACAGAGACGATTTGTTTATTTACTTATTTTTATATTTTACTAGGTGACCCGGCAAACTTCGTTCTGCACAAAATTTCTTTCGACTTTTCTCTTTTCCTAAACCTTTGCGTAGCAATTACGAACAAACCCCAGAAGGAAGTATTCCATTTGGTCCAGTCGTTTTCACGTTTTAAGCATCCAAACAAACCACGATCCATTGTTAACTGTCGCTGACAAGCATTAACTTAGTGAAGATCGAGCTAGTATTAATTGTTTCTTATATTGCATATTACATGATATTACTATTGTTTTTATATTTTCTTGATGCGACAAGTGAAATAAATAAATGAACTAACGCGTCATAGAAACTACATTGTTAATGTTTTCTTAGGACTTCAGATACAATTACGTAAATTATTAATAATAGTAATTTATTATATGTGTTGTGTTACAGTTGCATATTTTAAATGTTTGTGGTCATTGAACCTATTTTTAACGTGCTGTAAAATTTTTCCTATGTAAACATTATGGCAAATAATTTTATAAACAACATTTTATCACCAGGAATTTTGTTTTTAGTTGTTCACAATAACTTATTTATTAGATAGAAGACAGATTTCTCGGAACGATAATCCTGATAAAATTCTCGTCTCACATTTGCTTATAAATGTCGGATTTGGTGACGGAATTTCGCGCATTCGATCTTTGTTAAAACTAACTTCTCTTAGTCATAAAGTTAATGCCAATTTCGAAATAGTGCGGCTGTCTGATTGTACGACATTTTTGATAATCGTTGTATGATATACGCCACCTTTTATCTAGCTGACTAAAATGATTAACAATAAGATTAATTATTTCACTGTAAATCAAAAGATGCAGTGAATAATGTTACCTCCAGAACATCATACAGTCCCCCGTCACGTTCAGTAAATGCAAATAATGTGGTTTGGGATCAAATAATCATTAGTCTGGGCAAACAGCGGTAATTACAAAATAAGTTACGACAGCCTACATATACACAGAACTACTAGCATATAACGTACTGACTAGAGTGCGGAGTCGGCGATGCTGTCCTAACTTATTTCGTAATTATACGTTGTTACCGCTGTTTGCCCAGAATAATGATCATGTAACCATTGTAGAAATGGATAGTGGTTATCGTATTAATATCCGTTTTTCGTCATATGTCACTATTTTAAATGCGGAACGTCTCTATTTAAGAAACAGGGAAATACAAACTACATTGTATTGTATTGTACTACAACCCCATGACATTTTATTCCATGAGCGCGTAGAGAAACCACGTATCAAGTTTATAACTTCCTCAAGCACTTGTAAATGTCAATAATAGTTTACACATAAGTTTACAACCAATTTTGTTGCGTACGCGCACAGCTCGCTTTTAGTGTCCCACATCACAAAATTAATATAATTAACTATTATTATAGTCTACTCCACAAACTGTTCCTGGTATACTCTCTTGTGGGCTGTTAATCTCTCACTTAGTCCGTACAAATTGGATAAAATTATCTTTGCGCTCCTTAACTATGCTGCCAGGTTTTAATATAAATTCATATTGGTCATACTGTAAACATGTAAATGACAGAATGGGGAAGAGCTATCAACCCAACAATGATATGGAAACATAAATCTGATTTCCCCTAAGCCACATACTCGGGACTCCTTGTGGAATAATCTATAAACAGGTGAGCAAAAACTGGATATGAGATTTTACGAAGTGCGAAAAAGCAGACTAATTAGGGAAGTATAACGTCGAAAGGACATAGTTTATGAATGCCCTCAAAATAGGTATTTTCGGCCTCGACGTGTTACTGCCTAACTCCACTTAATTTATTTGCCATGTTTATATCTTATTCTAAACATTCCCATTTCTTAACGCGTACACGTATGCAAGTGAACCAGAGCAACTAAATCACTCTTCTTACACTGTTCGTATTCTAAAAGTTATTTTTATTCTAAAAGTTGGTTCGCTTTTAGTGCTAGATCCAAATATTTTATTGACTTTACGGACTTTATGTCGTATTATGACCAGGTGTGCAATTGTAATCAGTAAACGCTAATAAACCTCATTTTATATTCCTAGACTGTAATTGAATTGGTGAACTACATTCTCGTAAACAACTACTTGTGATAAGATTTACAAGTCTTGAATTTACTTTGGGCATATTTTGCTTTACTGCATAATGTGCTTAGATTTTGTACACACACACACAACACATGTACAACTGATATAGTAGACAGTGTTACATCCTATTCGTTACATTAAGATACTACTAATTTTAAAGTACGGCGGAGTTTGTTGAATATAATTTAATCATTCATGTCAGTGTACTCCATACATACGACGCGAACATTCACCTTATCTTATAGGAAAATGTACCTGGTGCATTTTTATGTTCAAGAAGATTGACGATCAATTTAATGTTTGTCGCAACCACTATATTCTGAAATAGGATTGCCAGGTTAGATGAAAGTATAGAATGACAGCCTAAGTCGTATTTTCTATGACTCTGCGATTTGCGGTCATGGCATATGTGGTCACCTTTGCAAAAGGTGATAGACGAGAAAGGTAGAATTACAGTCCAACTAATAATCTCCATAGAATTAATAATAAACACACAACCCAAATATATCGTCATCCGATAGGCTTCAATGAATTAAAGCATACACTTTTTACTGATTCTGTCGGCTTGTTCGGAAAGTATTTCGTTTTTTTCCAACAGAGGACTTAATTGTACTGCTTCTATATATTTTGACAGCTGATATGTCAAATATGGAAAGTGAACAGCAGCATTTTCTACATGTTTTACTTTATTTACTATCGAAAAGGTACAAATGCTGCTGAAGCAAGAAAAAAATTATACGATATGTATGGAGAAGGTGTATTGGCAGAACGCCAGTGCCAAAACTGGTTTGCAAAATTTCGATCCGGCAATTTTGATGTTGAAGATGCACCACGTTCTGGAAGGACAGTTCATGCTGACGAAGACACAATAAAGGCATTAATTGATGCAAACCGGCGAATAACAACTCATGAGATCGCTGAGAGATTAGATTTATCGAATTCGACCGTTCATTATCATTTGAAACGCCCTGGGTTTAGTCTCAAAGCTCAACATATGGGTTCCTGATGTTCTTACGGAAGGAAAATTTGCCATCGCGTTGACGTCTGTGATTTGCTTCTCAAACGTCAAGAAAATGATTCATTTTTGAAGCGCAAAAGTGATGCTATCTGTTTGGTGAGGTCTCAAAGGAATCGTTTTTTTGTTTAGTTTCTACCGGACAATACAACGATTAATTCTAAAGTGTACTGTCATCAGCTGGGCAAATTGAATTATCCACTTCGACAGAAAAGGCGATCCTCTCGCGATCGACGGCGGCCAACTACGGGCCTGGCACCCTCTATGGGTAAGTGGCCCCGTTCAAGGACTTGGGCGCACCGAATGACCTCGAGATACTGGATCCTCCCTAACACCACATTTCCCGGCGTCCGTCGACCGAGCGCGGGATTCGGTGATGGGCTTATCCCTGTTCGCTCGCTCGCCGCTACTGAGGGAGTCCTGGTTAGTTTCTTTTCCTCCGCTTAGTAATATCCTTAAATTCGGCGGGTAATCTCACCTGCTCCGTTTTTCTACAGAAAAGGCCAGAATTGATCAATACAAAAGGTTCCACCAAGATAATGCGAGACCTCATACAAGTGTGGTAAGCCGCCAAAAGCTTTTACAGGTTTACTTCAAATGAGGAGGTCAAAAATCACTTGTATCAGTTTTTGCCATGAAAGAACAAAAATGTTATGAGCGTGGAATTATGCTACTGCCAAAAAGATGGCAAAAGGTATTGGACCAGAATGGACAATATATATGTCACTAAAATATTTATTCACTATAAGGAAATCGTATTTTATTTCCCTAAAAACGAAATTACTTTCCGAACAACCCAATAGTTTCTGTGGAATGCGACGTTCTAGGAATACACCAGCTTGTTGTGGTTCGCAAGTCACATAAGTCTTCATGAATTAAATATCTGAACTAGCGACGACCCGACAAATTTTACTCTTACCTAATGAATTTCGAATAAAAAATTCTATTGTCTGGAACCAGCTTAATGTCACTAATTATCATGACATCATACCTAAATTACCCTAAATGAAATATATCCTTTCAAAAACTTACAGATCTGTATGAAATATATAGGTACATACATTTATCCAATTACGATTGATACTTTTAACGTTAAAGTGGTAATCACTATTCCGTTTATAAACATTTGCCTTTATAAATTTTGGTCGCACTTAAGAAAGATAGGTGTATAGTTTGTATTCATAAAATAGAAATCGGAACGATCGTGGTTTAGAATGAAGTTAAATAACGTAGCTGCAATATTTACCACATCTATTTTGAAAAACTCAAAATACGTACCTCGAAAAACGAATTAACATTCTCAGTAAGGAGAATGGTTTGTCCAATAAGCATGATAACATGGTTGTCCAAGTACCTATTTAAAGTCTCTGAAAATTGATGTGGTAAGAGCTAGAACTAATTTATTTAAGTTTATCGTGCGTTAAAATAATATTAAAATCAGTGCTTTACATTTAAAATTCAAATAAAGTAAATACTAGCAACGAAAAATAATAGTTACAATAAACTCTGAAAAATAGACTACATTTCATTCACATTGGGACAACAGTATAAAATAGAGTAAAAATAAAACTTACTTTTCTAAACGACATTCTATTGCACTAACTTGTAAGAAATCTCGACGACGAATTTACTGTAGAATTGAGAAAAGCGAATTTAAAACAACAAGATTTATATACATATATATACAGATATATATGTATATACCGAATTTGCTAAATTTTCCCCCACTCTCCGCACGATGCACGTTGCCACTACTTGTTGGCTTTTAGTTTCGTAGACTGAAAAAAAAATTCAAGAAACCAGTAACTATCGAACAATCCGAGTTACAGATGCATTTCTAACGTAGCCAGCTAATCTAAAAATTAAGGCATTTTAATATACTCAGGCGCTCAAGGTCGTAACATCGCTTAAATATTATTTATTAATATAGAAGGTAAAATTTCGGAGCTATTAAAAAAGTAATGACTACAGAATGGAAAGTTTGTTACACAAAGCAAACAAAATTAACATACGTTGGCAACTAGTAAACACAAACGAGACTACGTTTATAAACTACTGAAGGATTTCTGGTATTTTTCAAATATCCATAAATTATAATAGTATACTTAGCTGATAAATGGACATAACTACTTACTTATTTTAAATAAGCTAACTTTAGTGTTGTTTTGATATGAAGTTAAAATTAAGTCCGAGTGACAAACTGGGTAATAATACAAAATCTCCCCTCTGCTCCCTTTGATATTTAACTTGTTAGTCTCTTAACGGCGTAAGTACCTTTCATTTTGAAGATATTGAAAAATTTTGTTAATAAAGGCTGTTCAGAATAAAAAATTATGCAAGTGTACAAAATGTCAACAAGATCGGTGTTACGTTTTTTTATTCTTTCTTTTCTCTTCGAATAAGGTCGATCGTTACAATCGATTTGATGTAATCAGACATCGTTTTAAATTTTATTTATTCCTTATATGAGACCTTGAGAGTCATCTTACGGCCGATATCCTTTCAATACTCTTTTTGATAGCGGTCTCCATGCCGAACTAATATCCGGATCAGAGGTCGAATATTAGAAACGACTTGCCAGCTTCCCCTCACTTGCCTGGCGAAATATTCGTCATAGTGGGGAACCAGCCGAAGAGGGCGAACCGGCCCGATGTGCAGCGGTACGCTTTCGGCTGTTCCTTATCCCTTATCTGTTATAATACTTGTAACAGATAAGAAATATTGAATTACTATTGAAAGAAAAGGTCTGGATCGAATTTCATGGTTGATTGTATTTGGCTTATGCCTATAACAGATAGATTTATAGGTATTCTAGCACGTGGTATCGTCGCCGTTTTTGATGAAACTAACCCTGTTCGAAGAACGGGGTTTTTCTATTTATCTTTTGGTTTCGTACTGGTTTTTCTCGTACGTGGTCGATTTCGTATCAGGTCTAGGATACGAGTTTCCCATTTTTAATCCAACTTCTACAGTAGCCCGAGGCGTATACCGTTCATCAATATCAAAGCTCGGACTGGGGAGGAACAGTTAACCGCCTTCGTCAGTCACCGTCAGTCACCGTCAGTCATCGTCAGTCACCGTCAGCCACCGTTGGAATTGCCGCCGAAGATAAGTGTGAAATTCCTATCCTTCCCAAGTTTCCTTTCTTTTTATTATTTATTACCTTTTGCTTGCTATATTTAAAATTTACTTAGAGTCACAAAAATTATAGAGTCGAGTCGAACATATTTATGTAGGCAGATTAGTATTTATTTAGTTATTCTTTTGTTGTTGTATGTAAACGAACTCTTTGGCCAGAGGTATCGGTCTTTATTGGATTTAAATATTACTTTTTAACTTCACATTCACATATTTTGTATTGTTTTTTTTTTTTTAATTCGTTCTGCTAGACATTAAAGACTCGTCGACGCTACGCGTGTGTTTTAATTGTTGTTGTTGAAGTTCTCCTCCACCAATTTGTTAACCCCTTTAATTTTAAATACCTGGATTCTTGCTTACCAAGGAGCACACAGGGAGGGGTGAAGCAGGTGGCGCCCTCATACAGTGTATCTTATTTTAATCCATTCCTTCGCCGACGAGCTGGTTGGCGCCTGTGTGCGATTGAGCTTCCGGAGGTGTAATTGGTGGCGTAGGGGAATTTAGGGCTTCGGTTTGCGGTATTAAGAGCCGAGGATGGGTGCCAAAAACCCGTTACATCGGTTTAAATTTGTCAATATCTTAATATCTCATTAGAATAATTAAATTAACTAAATATCAAACACAGTGCTTAGAAATGTTTTACTTTTATTCAGTTTTTCTGTACAAACAAATTTGCTTAATAATATTTTGTGGTATTTGTTTAGTTATTGTTTATTTCACATGTTATTACAAAACACACACTTTACATGTTATACATCTAACATACGTTTCTTGCCCACGTGTTGATTGGTTGGCGGATCGCGTTACACTGTTGCCAACCCTAACATTCCTCTTCTTTTAAAGTTATTGCTTATATTATAAATAGTGACCGACCGAGCATTCGGTTTCGGCCAGTTTCAGCCATAATTTCGGTTTAGGCCAAAAATCAGCCGAAACGTCGACCGCACCGAAACTGAGTGTTCGTGAATTGTCGCGCTTCGTTTGGGTGGGTTCGTGTCTCGTAGTCGTCAGAGTCAGCAAGTTAATACTACATAAACGAATATCTAATTTTCTTACATACCGTAATTGTTGTTTTTTTTATTTCATTTAACACAAATGAATTATATAACACGTAAAACATATACCAAATTTCAGCATACAATTGAAATTTGAACATGTCTAAATAAGTTTCGGTTTCGCCAGTTGGCCGGTTGGCCAGTTTCAGCCAAAAATATAGTTTCGGCCATAGTTTCGGTCTCGGCCAAAAATCCGCACCGGCCGCACCGAAGCTCAGCGTTCGTGGATTGTCGAGCTTTGTTCGGGCGAGTTTGTGTCTCGTAGTCGTCAGGATCAACAACTTAATATTACATAAATAAATATCTACTTTTCTTACATACCGTAATTGTTGTTTTTTTTTATTCCATTTAACACAAATGAACTATATAACATGTAAAACATATACCAAATTTCAGCATAGAATTTAAATTTTAACATGTCTAAATAAGTTTCGGTTTCGGCCGGAACTGACATCGCGGCCCAAGTTTCGGTTTCGATTTCGGCGGCAAATCCTGTTTAGGTCGGACATTAATTATAATATAACAAGTAGGAAGACTTACGGCTAATTCTACCAGGCTTTGTGGTAGTGGAATTTGTGTCAGAAGATACTTTCACATAATCTTTAGAGTTCTCAGTTTCCACAAGTGAAGTTCACGCGGAATGTGAAGACACCTGGATGCACGAAACGAATGGCATTGGCGCCACGTGTTAAAGTACAACTTCAAAACATCGAAAGCTGGGTACAATCCTTTTGCAAACGGGGTACGTTCAGATATTTCGCTGATACTTTGTGAACTATTTTTATTATTACGCATTAAATTATAAAGCAAAATATATTTTAATAACAATAACCATAAATACACACGTACCCGTGCTTATGTTTTTTAGATAAAAAGAACACTAAGTTAGGAGGTTATGTTTACTATATCAATTCCATTCGATTGTCAATATGTAGTTAAACACAAAAATTAAGTTGTATTATTTTGCACTTTATAATAAGGAAATACTAGTTAATGATTATATATGTACAATGATATAATTTTATAACTTCATCAAGCAAATGATATTTTATAAGGGTAAAAAACAAGTGAAATGTAATTTCTTAAATACTTATTTATTTGGTCTGCAGACAAAATAATCACTACATCTTTTAATAAGTTTAAATGAAGATTGAGATAATGCAGTTAACACTCTTCAACATCATCAGAATCATTATCTGAATCTTCTTTTAAATTTATTAAAGTTTTCACAATAATCATCCATTATGAGTTCTTTTTCTATATATTTCTTTTCAACCTGTCCAACATTTCGGCAAACTTTGAACCATTCAACTGGGGTAACAGAAGTAACTTTTTACACGTCAGCCGTTGCACTTCTTCTCACTTGAAGGAACCATTTCTTTATGCAACCCAATCCTTTACAATTCCTCAGACTTTCTCTATGGGGTTTAGACTAAACCCCATAGAGAAGTTTCCCTGTCTTAAGATAAATTTCAAACTCTTACTTAAAAATTCCCAGCTATTTGTTAGATTTCCATCAAAAGACATTTTTCCGGAATTTTTGCCGATGACCATTGTGTTTGTAGCCATTTTTTCGTTGGTTTTATTTGTTAGATACTTGCTCGTGGTTAACCTCACTTTTTTCTTTCTTTGCTTTAAACTGGTATGGAATGGGTATTACTTTGACTGCGCCATGTTTAGTTATTGTTTATTAATAACTACAATGCAGGTTACTACTTAACGTTTATTACACATACTATTACAAAACACACAGTTCATATTATATATCTATCGTACGTTACTCGTACCCGTGTTGGTTGGTTGCCGGGTCGCGAATTACGTGCTGAGATCCGCACATTGATAGGTAACGGACTAATTTATTTAGAGGTGAATGAAACTACGGATTCTTGTTATTTGTTAATTTGTTGGTTGAATATCGAAAACGATAGAAAATCATATTTAATAAGATGTAAACGATTAGAGAAAACCAATAATTGTACAATAACTCGATTTATTCATGATTTTTCACAATTTTTTCCTAATCCAATACCACAGGAGAAAATAATTTTAATGTGGACTGATTCTACCCCGTATACGTGTAAAGCCTCGGTTAATCTGAAAATATTTGTTCTTGATACCACTTGTTTAGCCATGGTATTAACAGAGTCGCGGAAGAAACCAATGCCCTCTTGTAAATGAATTAATTGGTAATGTGAAGAACATTTCTCTAAAATCACCATTACGAATTCAGTTTTACAATGAATCATTTCCCAGTTTGCCGTTACCTACACAACCAGTTATTACGAGATGGAGAACATGGTTAAATGCCTCAATTTTTTATTTACAAAATTATGAGAAAATAAACAAAATGCTTTTATCTGATGATTCAAATGCTATAAAAAAGTAAAAAGTGTTTAAAGAATAATGTAATACCAAGTTAGTTTGCATTTATTGAAAGCATTTTTTCTGTAGTAGCGCAAACAATTTTGAAATTAGAATTAATAAAATTGCTTTTGTGTGAATCTGCAACTTTAGTAAGTAAGTGCTATAAATATTTGCCAGCTGTTAAAGGAAGAGATAAAATAGGTAACTTTTTAAAAGCTAAACTTAGTATTAGACAAAAATAAAGGATTCAAAATTATTCCAAAACTTTCTAATATTTTAAATGGGGAATTTGCAGATGACATTGAATTAGACCCATATATTTTAGCCAACTTAAAAAATGTCCCCTTTACCTCGGTCGATGTTGAACGATCTTTCTCTATATTTCAATACTTACTAGATGACACACGGCAATCCTTCTGATAGAAAATTTAGAAAACCGTCTAATAATCAACTTTTTAATAATAATAAGTAGGCAATGAAAAAATTGTACGCATACATTGTTATGCTAGTTTTATATGTAAATTGCATGGAAGTAAAATGTTAATATTTTTATAAACCTACCTGGGTGTAAAATAAGTGTATTCTTCGTAGAATAACTACGATTGTTTTTATTTTCGTTCTAGAAAATTTGACAAAATTTGACGCATTTTTTGCATATTTTGCATATACGGTGCATATTTGTTAATAATTTGCGTATATATATTTTTTAAATTTGTGCCTTTTTTACTGGTTCTTTTCCCGTGCCTATAATAGAAGCTTTAATTATTACTATGAAGTGTTTGTCAGATAAAAGTTGTTTACAATAAAATCCGCTACATCAAATCCGCCATTTTAAAGTTCAATTTTTTGTAACCTGTATATGCATATTCATGCTTTGTATATCTGTGAATGAGAAACAAAATAAATTTCTATAATTGCCCAGTATGCTGTTCAGTCCCGTTCTCACAAGTGTCACAAGGTCAAGAAAATTTTCAGGTAAACTTAATACTTGCGTGCTACTTAACAGAATTGATAGAAGCGACAAAGTTAGAAAATCTTGTGGTAAATTTTGTATGCGCATGACCATATTTTAAATACGACAATAGTCGTTTGGCTAGCTTCATTATTATTATTATTCTGGGATAGTGAATGCATATTGGAATTAAAATATACAATTATTGTTGTGTTTCATTGATTTAACTTTTTAGCAAATACTCATACCAAAACTCTAATATCTTTCAATGAATACGAAGAAATGTGCACTTTTCGTATTTTCCAAGTGGTGTTATCCAAGTTCTGAGCTATTTCGAGGTCATTCAAATCGACCATATGAACATGAAAGCTGTCGACACACTTTGTCGCTGTTGTCTATTCTGTGGCCACGTGCCCTTGGGCATCGTCAGTTGCAGAGCACGGTCAGAGAAACAAGTTTACCTACAACCGTTTATATTAACTTTTTGTTTGAAAAATAATGCTATATTCAAACAAAACAACTTAATCACAACGAAATGTTTTATATTTTAATATATTTCTAAGAACTACTT